>VYXF01010862.1:246171-273772 GCA_013397295.1 Polioptila caerulea | reverse complement strand
TGGAGCATTTCCCAGTGGGATGATGGAATTTTCTCAGTGGGACTCAATGGCCCATGAGCAGAAGATCTGTCCCTGGAGGGAGGATGGGTGGTGGAAGAGATAAAGAAACTGCCCCAGCTGGTTTCTTATCAGCTGGGCCATGGACAGAGGGTTACACCACCCCCACCCCAGTTCCAACAGATGGTGATGGAATAACACACTTTGGTTACATCTTGCACTGCAACCCATGGCATTATGTTATTCCACTTTAGATATAACTCAGCAAAATGTTTAATATTCTACCCTTAAGTGTTCTGCATGTGCTCAAATTCTTTGTGGGATTGAGTCCCTGAGGGAGAGCTTCTACTCTTAGCCCAGGCTCAAAGCTTATTCTTGTGGAGAGTGTTTTCACTCTGGAGGGTGGGGTAGCCTCCCTACGAGGAGCAGGAATGAGGCTGGGAGATTCAGGCCACTATGCAAAACCCCTTTGAGGTTCTTCTTTACCTCAGGCTCAGCACCAAGTACCAGAAACCTGACATCTTGGCACACACAGAATTTTCAAGGCCCTGAAGAACAATAGCAATTTCTCTCTACCATTATGTAAGAAATTGCTCCCATAAGCTGAATAAAAGTGGACCTGATCCTCCAGGTGGGATTGCTGTGCACCCAGAAGGTGTGAGGAAGGAGGTGAAGGTGATCAGAACTCAGGGCAGCTTCCAGACAAGGACTCAGCCAAAGCAGGACTTGGCAGTGTTGGAAGGTGACTCTCCTTGTTCACATCTTCTCCACTCCTTCCCAGGTTTCCATCTTCAGGTGTACAAAGAGTAGACTTTAATTCGAGTCTGTGGAGCTGTAGCCAACACAGAATACCCAAAACATCCACATTTATGGGAAAAAAAATTCAAATGAAGATTGACTTAAAGAACTAATTTGGGAACCAGGAAAGCTTCAGTGGTGTAATTGCCTGTGATGATGATGATAACTAAGGTGCTTTCCTTATTGACCTCCCTGCATCTGCAGGCACATGGCCCCAGGCAGAAATGGAAGGGCAGGTGAAGTGCTCGCAGTGTAGCAGATGAAGTTGCAGGCACTGGTTCTGTCCCCTCTATTCTGTTCCATTCTTTGTCTGCACTGTATCCATGCCACACTGACTCTCTCCCTGTGATCATGCTGCCCCCAGTCCAAGAGCACAGGTGACCTGCAGAGGCTGGAGAGCCTGGGCAAGGATTTGGCATGTAAGGATCGATAACTGTGCTGTATCCTACTTTCCCCATTGAGACCTTCTTGTGTTATTTCCTCTTCCGTTCCTTTTAGGGCACCACCAATGCTCTGCAGAGTGGTTTCTCACACTTCCCCCATTACTGCAGCCTCACATCCTTTCTGGGGGTGTATAAGCAACGTGACACATGGGTCATATGTTGACTCTTTCATCTTCTCTACATGAGGAGGAGTGTCTGCAAGGGAGCAGTTGATTTGGGATTTATCTGGAGCCATAGCTATACATGTCTGCCCAAACAGAGTCAGGGACACCTGCAGCCTGCTAAGCATTTACTAAAGGACATGGAATCAACTCTAACTTGCCAACTATTTAGTTTGGGAATGGGTGATGCTTGGTATGATCTGCAGTTTCTCTGTGAGCTTGTAGTGTAGTGTGGTTTTACTTCACAAGGAAGTTAAGACAAAAATGATGAAAACTGAGACAAGTCTTTATGCCCTGCCTGCTCCATGAGAGACAGTAGCCAAGCTCACTAGTTTAACCTCTTCACAATTCTGTATTTTATTTTGTTGGCTGTTTCATCACATTTTCATCAGTTTTGAGAATATAAAAGGAAGAATAAGAAGGACCATTGAGTAAAATTATAGGACACTGAAAACGTCAAAGGAGTATTGTTTACTGTTTGAGAGAAAATACAGGGCTGTAAAACTGCAATGCCTCTGTTGTGAAAAAGACTGTAAGAAGGACAGAAAGGCTGACATAAATCCAGGTTTTTTGACAAGGACCACAGGAAAGGGAAATAGTACAGTTGAATCCACTGTTGTACCAGGTTTTTGATTGTAGTCAGTTGTTAACCCCCGTGAACTTTTAGGTGACTTTTAGTTTCCTTCAAGTGTCAAAACAATAGTTTTGTGACTCTTTGGAGACAAGCCACAAGTGAGAAAGTGCAATGTTTTATGTATTTCTCTCTAGTCAAGGATCCAATGAATTCATTAAGTTGAGACTGCAGGATGCCTGAACTTGTCCAGGTCAGTTATTTACTCTTAGCTCTCAGAAAGAGCATTTCCCATCCCTCATTTCCTACTCCAGCTGAAGCAGTGTGATTATTTCAAGAGCCATCAAGCTCAGGCTATCCATTTTTATGGCCTCACCAATAGCCATTCCTGGGTTCTTCACAGGCCAAGCCAGCAGAGCCTTTGGTTATTGCTAGGGATGAGCATTAGCCTGCAGAATTTGAAACGAAAGCACAGCTGGGAGGGTGTTTGTGGAAGAGTTGCTTTCTATTCCCTGCCCAAGGAAGCTGATATTGATGAGTGTGGGGAACATGGGCACATTTACTCTGACTTAGTGAGGCTGCTCTTAAGTGTGCATAATATCCTCCTTTCTCCATATGACTGAGCTGTTTTAAAAGTGTTTTCTCCAGGAGTTATTTGGATTTCTGCTCTTTCTGATGAATGCAAACAGACACCTTGAAAAGGCCATGGCAGGTGTCTGGCAATCAGTCCCTGTGATTACACAAGAATCTTAACCAGGAGGTGCTTACCTTTTCAATTGCTAAATTCGGATGAGATGAACAAAAACAGAGATGCATGTCCTAATTTTTATCTTTTTAAGGACTTGAGCAACCCAGTCTAGTGGAAGGTGTCCCTGCCGATGGCAGGGGGTGGAGTGAGATGCATTAAAGGTCCCTTCCAACCCAAACCACTCTGGGATTCTGTGATGAGTCCTGCTTTTTTTGTAAATTCCAAACTCAGTTTGGACTAAATCAGTTTTTTCTGATACTTATGAGAAAAAATTTGAGGATGGCTCTTCTTAGTAAATCATAGAATCACAGGATCAGAAAAATGTTTAGGTTAGAAGGGACCTTAAAGCTCATCCCATTCCTCCCCCTGCCATGGGCAGGGACACCTCCCACCATCCCAGGCTGCTCCAAGCCCCCAAGTCCAACCTGGCCTTGGGCACTGCCAGGGATCCAGGGGCAGCCACAGCTGCTCTGGGCACCCTGTGCCAGGGCCTGCCCACCCTGCCAGGGAACAATTCCTTCCCAATGTCCCATCCATCCCTGCCCTCTGGCAGTAGGAAACCATCCCCCCTTATCCCATCACTGCAGTTCCTGATGAAAAGTCCCTCTCTAGCTTCTCTGGAGGTGCCCTCAGATTCTGAAATCTCATTGACTGTGATGAGAAATATACCTTGTTATTGTAATGCTTCATCTGTGAATCCTGAGCTCTCTAAAATTTTGCTTTGATATGTAAGGATTTCGTAGAATTTCTTATTCAGTAGTGGGAGAAGCACAACAGGAGCCAGAACTCTGAATCTTACATGAAGATTTGTTTTAAAAATACAAAAATAAGTAATGACTTTTAATAAAGGGATTTTCAGAACCGAGATAAAGTAGCTATTAGATACAGACTGCAGGGTTTAGGGATGAGGTAATCACCTCTCTCCTCATCTTTCTGAATTGGTATATCTGATATATTATCTTATAATAAATTTAAATTTTCGCTGGCCTTTTTTCAACTAGAATTATTGAATTAAGGTAGTTTCTTCCCTGCTGCTTTGTTTTTTTAATCTTCTAATTCTCAGTTGGTCTGAAAAGATATTTACATATCTAAAGTTATATTATTCAAAAAGCCAATCAAGCTTTTAATTAAGATCTAAACCAAAATTGTTTTAGAAGGGGAAGCGAAATATTCTGAATTCTTATCTAAATCTTGTTTTTCAGATTTTTATAAATAGTAAATATTCTGTATTTGATCAGTACATACAGATGTTAGAAAACTGGAAAATCTTTTAAAATAACCATACATATCTTTAGTATAATTCAGTTATTTGCCTTAAAAGTGAAAAGCTAATAGCTGACAATATAATAAAAAAGACTATACCATCTGTTAGCTGTATATAATTATATTAAAAAACATCCTTCTGCACTTGTTTCAACAATTTTCAAGAGCTTGTTAACCTTTCAAATTAGATTTGTACTATCAATTATACTTAACCAGGAACTTTTTATCCATGCTTTTATATTTCCTTAATTAGTTCCATAACTCATTTTAGGCATCTTTCTAATAACGTCACACAGTTCTGCAGCCACAGCAGGACTTTCAAGGATGTCTGGTTTCATCTTCCTCTTTTTCTTTTCCCACTACCACACTGTAACTGGGTGATGATGAATGTTCCCACATCCAGTTCCACTGTCACTTGAAATATTCTTATGAAATTCATCAAGGGCCAGACCTTGTGTCTGAGAGTGGTGGTGTGAGTGAGCTCTGCAGGTCCCAGCCTAAGGCTGTCATCCTGAGGGGATGGACTACAGGTATTCCATAATTATCTCTTGGATTATCCCTGCCTCTTTTCAAAGAGCTGTGAGAAAGTCTTTTTGCCTCTGAAACTTTCAGAGGGTTCTCTTCAGGCTGTTTGTTCTGGTCCTGACCCTTCCAAGGCGAGAGTCAAGCACATGCTGTGTTACAAACAGCCCCAGCACTCCCTGACAGTGGGGGGATGCTCCAGCCTGCTCAGCAGCACAGCAAGGATTAATTTTCACCCCAAAGAAAGCATTGTTCCTAAGGACACATCTCCTTAAAATTACTACTTTAGCAGCCATGTGAAAGCTCCTCTCAAATCACTCTCACGAGTAGAGAAGGAGAAAGATGGCATAGCATCAGAAAATGTTTTAAAAATTATCATTGATGTTATTGCCGGTAAATCCAAGCCAGCTCTTTTCCAGAGAGCAACGAGAGTGGCCACCCCAGACACTGGCTGGTTTGGGTGGCAGTAGAGCAGGGCTGCTCTGGATCCCAGCAGGGAGGATGCTCTGGATCCCTGCAGTGCTGCTCTGGATCCCATCAGGGAGGATGCTCTGGATCCCTGCAGTGAGACTGCTCTGGATCCCAGCAGGGAGGATGCTCTGGATCCCAGCAGGGAGGATGCTCTGGATCCCTGCAGGGAGGCTGCTCTGGATCCCAGCAGGGAGGATGCTCTGGATCCCTGCAGTGAGGCTCTGGATCCCAGCAGGGAGGATGCTCTGGATCCCTGCAGTGAGACTGCTCTGGATCCCAGCAGGGAGGATGCTCTGGATCCCTGCAGGGAGGCTGCTCTGGATCCCTGCAGGGAGGCTGCTCTGGATCTCTGCAGTGCTGCTCTGGATCCCTGCAGTGAGGCTGCTCTGGATCCCTGCAGTGAGGATGCTCTGGATGAATGATCCCTCTGAATCTTTCAGAGGGTGAGAAAAATGTAGAATTTGAGTTAAAGCTTTTAGAGAAATTAAGATATATTAAACCACATAAGTAAATAAGTTAGAAATAAGTCTAAGTAAGAATAAGCCTTCATGCTTTCTAAGGGCTCTTAGTAGAAGCAGAATGCCAGCTGCCAGAGTAGAAGCAGAGTGCTTGTGCCCTAAGTTCCAGTTAAGAGTTCAGTGCTTCATAGACATAGCTAAAACACAGCAGAATATTGTTTTGCATTTCTAGATAGAATGGAGAATCTAAACAAGCTAGAACACAAATGCACATAGAACAATTTGTGTAAAAAACATGTAGAGGTGTGTGAGAACTGACACTGTACTTTGCATGTTAAAAAATTATTTTAATAGGCATAGAGAAAATTGTTTTAGTATCGAGTTCTGAAATAAAGAAAAAAATTCAGAAAAATGTCAGCTGAAATATGTGAGAAAAATTACAAATTGCTCCAGCGTGTTCTGGGCTTCTTGCGACTTCATGGCTGGGATTGTCCTTTGGATCTGATGCTCTGGATATGTTTCCTTCTGCAAAGGCTTAGTGCCAATTCTTAATTGAATTTACAGAGCAGAAGTTCTGAGCCCTCAGGAGTCTCCAGCTGGAGAGTTGGAATGAATGCTCCCATTCCAGGACAGAGTCCCTTCTCCCAGGGCGTGACCTTCAAGGACACTCCCTGGAGCACCTGGATTCCTTCCTGAAGGCTCTGGATGAGCAGGGGAAGGTTGGAAGTTCAACAAGTTCTTCCCTCTGGAGCTCCTTACCCTGCAGAGGGGGATCTGAGCTCGTGTTTGCTCCATACCCTTCAAGTGCCACCCTGCTACCTCTGGACATAAAGAGGGATAAATTAAATGGGTAATAAACCAAGCTAATAACAAATAGAAAAGGTGAGGTGTAAAGGACAGAGTAGAATTTTATTTAAAGTGGGTATCTCAACCTATTTCCCTGAGTAACTGCACAAATAAACTGTTATTCATTTTGAAGGTTAAGCTCTAATAATACATTTAAAATACTCAAGTAAACTTCAAATGCAATCTATGATTTATGACAAAATGTTCCCAGTATTGGAGGCAACTCTTTCCCAAATTGATTATATTACCTTTTGGGTAGAAGTAGGCTTCAAGCATCTAATTCAGGAAAAGTGATCCATCTTCCTTTCTGTTAGTCAGACAGCTCGAGATTTCCATTCCTTCACAAAGTCCAACTTGCCAATGGAACAGATTTTTTTTTTTTTCTTTTTTTTCTTTTTTACAATATAGGCTCTTTTGAGTCATTGAAAGACTGCTTAGCATTTGTGTTCTTTGTGACAAGCATTCATTTTTGGAACAAACTCGTGTGCATCAGAAATGAGGAAAAATAAAAATTCAAATGCCAAAAAGGGGCATTTTAAAGAGTTTTAAGGATTATTGAAGAATTTCTTTTTTAGATTCACAGATATTTTACTGGCAGTCTACAGCTAAAAAGCAATTATGGTAACCTGGGAACATTCAGTGTTAGTTTGTATTATTTTAATATACTGTTTGTGAGTTCTTTTCTTTATCAGTGATAAACAGATACAAATCTCAGTCATGACTCTTGTTAGGAACACATCCAGCTACTTTTTACATAATTGCTAAGAAAATGCTTTTATCTGGAGTTTTAAGAAATGCCATTCTTTTTATGTGAATCTGGGATGATGACACTGCATGCTCCAGAGCAAACCCAAGAGAAAAGAGAACAGGAGTTAACCAAGGAATTTCAAACCACAAAAGCATCTGGGTTTATGACTGAGCCTATCCCTGATGTCAGTCCTAACCCTGGTAGGACTTGGAGTTTGCCATGAAGTTGTCAAGGGTTCATTGCTTTCTCTCCAAACCCAGTGGCCAAACAAGAAATGCTATTTTCCGATTCCGAAGTGATGTGGCTTCATTTTTCACAGACAAAACTGAACATTTAAGTTCTTTGGCATTTAAATTCTTTGCTGTCACTGGGTATGAACAAAACTCATCCTGGCCAAAAAACAAAAGATGCAGCCTTTCTTTAAATGAACAGTCCCCTTTATTGGTACATTTTCATTGGTAGAATTTGCCGAAAGATAAATGAACTTGTCAACATTAAGTTGCTCCTATTTGTTCCATGATGCCCCGAGCTGAGCAGTGATCAGTCTTTTCCCAGAGAAGCTGAAGAAATGACCTTTTAATTTTTGTTCAAGTACAGAATGTAAAAATGAAAGTTACAGCATTCTGTACTCACCCTGAGTCTGCTGCTCCCAAGGCTTGAAACATGGCTTGGTGACGCGACCCAGCCAAGTGTGACATCCAAGTAATGATGTCTTTATTAAGGCAGAGGTGGATCTTCCACTTTGGACATATATTTTGGATGGAACAGATTTTTTTTCCAAAAATGGTATTCCATTCCTCCATTCCTCCAGGTTGCAAATATCTCATGTTGTTCTGCCATTTCTAAGCATGAATAAAGAAACAATTTCTGGCCCACTAGGAGTTTGTAATTTTATTTGATTATGGCCTCAATCATCGTCCAAGCCCTGCTGTGGGAGAGACTTAAAACCTGAGATAAAAAGAAACTGAGACAGAATTCAGCCTGGAGAAGAGAAGGTTGTGTGGAGACCTCACAGCATGTCCCAGGATCTGAAGGGATACAGGGAAGATGGAGAAGGACTGTTCTTTAGCAATTGGAGTGCCAGGACAAGGGCAAATGGCTTCCCACTGTCAGATGGGATATTGGGAAGGACTTGTCCCCTGGGAGGGTGGGCAGGCCCTGGCACAGGGTGCCCAGAGCAGCTGTGGCTGCCCCTGGATCCCTGGCAGTGCCCAAGGCCAGGTTAGATGGAGCTTGGAACAATCTGGGATGGTGGGAGGGGTCCCTGTCCATGGCAGGGGTGGCGCTGGATGGGCTTTAAGGTCATCCCAACCCAAACCATTCCATGATTCAATGATCCTAAAATTCAGTACAGATTTAATTTCTGGGTGACCAACTTTGTGCATAATGTTATGAATGACTGTAATGGGCAGTCAGAGATTTCCTTTTTTTTCTGAGAAAATTGTAATAATGAACTGGAATGACTGGGATAATTTAAATGGGATGTAGTTTAGTAGTACACAATTCAAAGGTTTTAATTTCTGAAATAAAAACAATTTCAGGTAGAATCATGAGTGTTGGAGGGGGAGGAACAGAATTCAAATGAAGGAGTTGTATTGTATGATGACTGTGAATCACTCATGATATCCAAACTCAAAAAATGTAAATGAATCCTAGGAGCTCTGTCAAACGGGACCAAAGAGGTGAAGATGTTTAGTCAGTGTGCATCAGCTTAATATATGATGTGATTGTAGGGTGAGAAAAGAGCCTTTTAAACAGAAGGATGGTGAAAATACCAAAGTTTTCCAATTGATGTTGACTCCATTAATGCTGTATGTCTTAGTAAACCTTGTGGCCATTTCTGTACCTTGGGGCACTGGGATCCACAGCAGCCTCCTGAGGAATATTTTAAAGGATTCCAACACTTGAGAGTTCCTATCTTGCAAAATTTTTTTCCTAACCTTGGTTTTACAAATATCAGCTTAACAAAAATAGACCCAATGAGAATTGGTCTTTCTTGCTACACTTACTAATAGCAGATGTGCCTTTTCAGTTGCATCACCTTCATTTGCTTCTGGCTGGCAAATATCAGCCCTCCAAAACAACAACCAAAAAATTCAGAGAAACATGAAGTCATTATATCTGGCAGTGAAATAATTATGCGCAGCGTGTTCAAAAATATCTTTTTTCTTTCCTAGACAAGACTTGTTGCTTGATGATGGAAAGTGCTTCATGGTGCTTGAGGCAACAAAATTATCCCACCCTGCAGCCAGAAAGACCTAACATTCAGATGTCAAACAGACCTAAAATTCAGATGTCACCAACAGAATTGTCTCATTTGCTTTAGCAAACAACCTTTAATATAATAATGGGGAATAATGCTTTAATATAATAATGGGGAATAATGCTACTGAAAACAAAAAGAACTCTAAAGCTGCAGCCTGTTTAAGTGTGGCACTGCGTGCAGGGATCTCCTCAGTGACCCCATGGAGGAGTTATAGATTTTCAGAAGCAAAAAATTAGACTTATTGCTTGATAAAAGTGAATACAGAAGGACTTTGGGTACCCCAGAAGGTCAAGCTGACATTGTTTGCTGATTAAAAGTTAGAGACTAAAGACAAGGCAATTTTACTGTATTGGAACATTTGATGTTAAAGATGTGGCAGGATAATTTGTGATCATAAAATATCCATGGTGATACAGAATGGAAAGTAGATCATAATAGCCTGTGAGATTAAGAATTGTCTGCAAATTGAATATGCAAAAGATATAGAACAACTGGTGAAAAGCACATTAAGGAAGTTATTTGCAACTTTACTTGTGATAATTTGGGAGATCGTGGCACTTTGGGGGTTTTGTGGTGGTTTTGTTGTTGTTTTTAGGGACAAAGAACTTTGATCTTTGATTTACTTCTCTGTTTATATAACCTAAAAATGTAAGAACTATGGGAAGATTGTTTAGAGCAAATTGGATGCAAGAATGGGAAGGGCTATATCTAATTTCACACATACTGGATCATAGGCCATTAAATGAAATGTTTCCTGACTCATTCTATCTGAGGCCTTTAGAGGAACTGAACTCTATTTAAAGGTGCATAAACCCAAACATATTATTTTATTTCTGATGAGTTTTAATCCCAGTGACTTTCTGTATTTACAAAATTCATTTGGAGGGATTGATTTAGAAAATATCCAAGATCTTCCCAGAACCGACCGCAAACCCTGGTTTTATTTAAGCTGAGTTAACAATGTATTAAGCTGAATATCAGCTGTCAATATCACGAATACTGTTAGTAGAATTTTCTTAATGAGCCCTGAAATGAATATTTTAATCTTGTTAAATTTGAATTAACTTTTGAAAGGATTTTGTGAAGCTAATAGGAGAGTTGACATTTCACTTCAAATAAAAGGTGCTGTAGGTTCTTGGAGTTATCACTTCTTTCATTTTAGGAACAGAGCAGATATGTTTCCATTGATGTCTGCAATCTATAAAAGCTGGTGATGCTGCCTGGTTGAATCAGTCTTTAAAAAAGAAATCCCAGACTGATTCCACAACTTCTTTTCTGTAAAACCCTTCATGAGGCTACAAGACCCATAGGATGGTAGTAATAATGGTATTAATGTAATAATGTAATCCTGTTCTTTTAAGATGTTTTTCTCTCTAGATTTATATTTCACCTCTAAAGAAACACAAAAGTCTGTTACATATAATACAGGGTCATTTAAGCAGAAAATTGTCTTAGAATGTTTAATTATTTGATTATTGCATACACTATATCCTTGAAGAAACACTGCTGAGGAGAAAAATCAGTGAAGGAATCGGAAGCTTTTTAACTTGAACTCCATTCTTAAATAACATTGCCAACTGTTTTCCTTGAATTGAGAAATGAAAATGAAGATGAAAATGCTAGATGAAAACACATGCAAATGTAGATAAGATTCACATTTTAGTATTGGATATTTGGTTAGCTTGGTAACACATGTAAAATAAAATCCACATGCATTTAGAATTGTAGAAAGAGGCACCTCAGCAAAAGATCTGCTGCTCTGTGCAGCAAGCCAAAATCAAAGAGAGATATTTGACTTTATTGATCTGTTTCTTCCATAGAAGAGAACTCCAGAACCTCCCTTATAACCTCTTCCAAGAATTCATGGGTCTGATATTATATGATTTTTTTCCTTCCAGGGGAGCTGGTGCCCTGCTCCCAGCCAGCATGCAGAACCAGCCTGGGCTTTGACACCCTGGGCTGGGCACTCCTGGCCATCTCCCTGTCTCCTTCCTTCCCAGTAAAGGTCTCTGCAAGCACTGCTGGGCAGCACCAGCACCCCTCAGCACCCTTCAACACCAGCTGATGATTCCCCTGCCGTCACAGAATTCCTCTGAGGAGCTGCAGAGCTTCAGCAGGGAGAGGATTGCAGGGGATTTACCTGCTGTGTGCAGGCTGAGCCTTGCCAGAGGAGGCTTTGTGCCTCCAGTAGTTTGATAGGAGAAAAGGAACTCAGTTACCAGGTGGCAGAGCACTGTCCAGGCTACTGCAGGTCGAGATGGGCTGGGATAGGAGTGCTCCCTCCCCAGCACCATTTATTATCCTTCCTTGGAGGTGTGCCAGGCTTCAGGTGTGTGTAGAAGACACTTTGCTGTCTGAGCAAGAGGGAAACCAATGGCACTGCTACAGTGGTGACTTTGGAGAAAAGCAGGAACAGACATGCAAGCCATACCCCAAAGGAGGCAGAAAATCTTGTTTGGTGGGCCCAGAGTGGCTGAGGCCTCTGTGTTCCAGCACAGAAAGTCTCTTGAGGTTGTTAAAAAGGGATCAAAGAGCCCAGGATGCAAGGATACAGCGCATTGAGTGGAGATTTCCCAGCAAACTCCTTTCACTGCTGCTCAGCGTTTCTCTGAGTTATCTCTGCTTTTGAAGGAACACAATTGTCTTAGTTTGTAGCCTAATGAAACCTGGCACGGGAGTTAACAAAGCTGTGATGGTATTTTGGGAATCTTACTTGAAATCTAATGTTTCCTTCATTTCGAAGCTTTTCCCAGTTCAGGGTTGTGTTGTAGCTGGTGTGCTTTAAGCACGTGTGTCTGGATTACCATCACAGCATCTTCTGGGGCTCTAATCTTTCAGGTGGAAGGCCGGGTAAAAAATGAGTGCTAAAATAGGTTTTCTGTCCATTTGGTTATAAATCAGAGTGTATGATCTGTGTATGGTCTCACTGGAAAGAAATGAGTACTCAATGCCACTACTTTAAAAAGTGCTTTGGAAGATAGACAGCAGCTAATCTTACAAAGGACTGCACATATATAACATTTGGGTAAGAGGAAAATAGCTTCCAAATTTATGACAGTACTTTTACCTGTCCCTGTCAAGGTGGGTTGCCTGGTGCTCTTTCCTTGCAGAGAGAGATGCTGCCCCAACCACAAATGCTCCAAGAGGATTGAAGTTACCCTGGAACAGAAGTGGCTCTCACCAGCTAAGCCCAGAGCACTGATTTTCCCCCACCACAATGGGCTCTGCTTGCCCTTGGGATATCTGTGCATTACCACAGAATGGTTTGGATTGGAAAGGACCTTGAAAATCAGCTGGTTCCATCCCGACACGAGTGGCTTCACTGGCACCACCTTACATAAGTGGTCTTGTTTGCAGGTCTCTGGAAGGGGTCATTCAATTGGCCGCCTTCAGACCATCAGTGGCTCTGTGTGTCATCCTGCACAGCAAATACCTGGAGCAACTACAATGCTAGTCCAGGGAGTTCCACAAAAAACACTGGTGGTTAAAATGAAAATGCTTTTTAGGGCAAACACACAGACATCAGCTCATGCTTAGAGGAACCTGTGGCATGACTAATGAGGAAATACATGAAGTGATACAAAAAGCATTAAGTTCTGCTTTATTTTACTGGCAAAAACCTCTAGTCATGGGGAAAATGCTCTTAAATGTAAGTTTCTCTGCAGTTTCTTCAATTGCAGCCTGGCCTTTCTCCAAGGGCTCCTGCACTGGCATTTATTGTGACAGAGGCATCAATGGGACTATAGCTGTCCCCAGGGATGATGGACAGCCAAGAAATTGTGGCTTTTGCTTTGGTGCCATTAGTGCACTTTCAGAGGTAGAAAGCAGCATATTTTCATTTCTTGTCTTGGTCTAGGGAGGAACAGAGCAGCACTCCCAGATCTGGGGCTGTGCAGGGCTCACAGGAGTGGCCGAGTGCTTCAGTATATCAAACCTCTCCTGGTTACTGCTCCTCTGTATCTTGGACTTGAAATGCTTCCCAGAGCTGTGGGACAAACACAGAACTTGTAAGAATGTCTTTTAAAATAAAAGTGTTGTTTGGACTGCCTGTGCCTGGGGACAGTGGGGAACTGGGGGAGTCCATCAGAGACTCCCCTGTGGTGTGGGGACATCCCAGTGGGGCAAGGGGAAGGTGGGGAGAGGAAACAACTTAAGAGTGGGGTTGTTGTAGGATGCCCATCATCCCCATTCCCCATCCCTGCACTCTTGGGATAGGAGAGGAGTCAAGGAGGGAGGCGTGAAGATGAGCCTGGAACAGGGGGCAGGTAAAGGGATTTGTTTCTCATCGTTGACCTCTGTAACCATTGGAAAAAAACCAATTATTACACAGTCAAGTCAGTTTTGCCCATGACAGTGCTTGGTAAGAGATCAGTGAATGTTCTCTGTGCTTTTAACTTGACCCACAAGTTAATTTTGTCCCCACCTCCTGCTGATGGCCAAGGTCGACTCACCAAGTGCAACCAGCTTACAGAACATGTGCAGTTTGTAAAGGGAAAACCAAAACTACCCACAGCACTCCAGGGCAGGATGGATGTCGTGAAGGCATTTTATTAATGCTTTCAAACCTCTCTGTCTGCTGGTGTTCATGAAGGGAGTGGAAATGGCTCAGTATCTACTGCTGTGAAATGACCACAAATTTCAGTGATAGGAAGTTGAATGAAAATGCTTTAATGTGGATTTTCATCTTGGTTGTGCACAGTGAAACCTGAGATGGTCAGAGAGAACCCTGTCATGTGAAGAGCTTTAATTCAGAGAGAGAAAATTAGTGAGATACACATTAACAGTGCCATATTCCTGTGCTATGATACTCTACAGGCTGGGAATCAGAAGATTTGACAGATTATGGGCTGGGCTAATTGAGACAAGATCTCAAGTGTTCTCAGTCTAAAACTGGGGACTCAGCTAATGTGGCTCAGGAACTTAATCTGAAAGCAAAGATGTATGACAATCAATTAGTGACTAATGAAATTATTTCTTCAATTACACTGGGAGTAGATGATGGAGCCAAGGCAGATGCCACACTACAGGAAGGGGGAAAAAACCCAACTCATTTGCCAAATATAGGCAAGACATCCCACAATTTGCATAGAAATGAGGGAGATTTTCCCTTGCTTGATCAAAGGTAAAACAACGTGTTAAAAAAGCCCGATATAATTTAAAAATCTTTTTGATGTGAATATGAAGCTGTGGTTTGATAGCTTTTCCTCCACTCACAGGATACATGTGGCTATTCCATAGTAAATTGGATGCAATTAGTGACTGTCCACAGCTGAAGACAGTAGAGAGCAGGAGCTGCAAGGCTTTTCTGATCTCAGTATTCTCCTGGGTCTTGCTGACACCCAGTTCCGCACAAAGGCACCAGATCTTGCACTCACTGCTGTGCTTCTCTTATATCTCTTTGGCAAGGACCTCATGCAGTTTTCCCTTGTCCTGTAGCCTGGGGAATAGTCTGTTTTCTATGACCAACTGGAAATTTCATCTGGAAAGCTTTTGTTATGTCAGGGCCTTGGGACCTGACCACGCCTGTGATATTTTCTGGTCTCCTGAAGGAGATTTGGAGAGCTTTTTTTACCCATTGCAGGGATGTTGAGGCACATTCTGCAAATCTTTCTGCACTGAATGTCTGTTACATGGTTTTAATGGATCTTACAGCCATTTACAGTCATAAACATTCAGTTTATCCCGATCCGTGCTAATACTCACCATGATTTAATCTCTATAAATCAAGTAAATATCGATTTAATAATTTTTTCAGGGGTGTTCCTTGTATGGAAAAGTCATTATGAATTTAATATGTTCTAAGACTGGCAATTTGGCTTTATAAATTGCAGGTTGTTTTTTGTCTCAGCTTTATGGTTGGCTCAGAGCAACCTGACACTCTACTACCCAGCCCTCTATTGTTTTTTGCACATCTCACCAGCATGATTTGTGGTTTGGGGCCCAGAGATGTTCCTGGTTTGTCTGATACCCACAGTTTCTATATTGTGTGGCTGATTCATAGTGTTACACAATGCAAGATACAGTGGTTTGTGTTGAGTGACTCTCAGCTGCCCTAATGCATTTAGTTCAGACTTATCCATCTACCAGTCTGTGCAGGATATGGCATCTGCTCCCTTGAATTTAGTTATGCTTTGTCTGATTTATAACACAGCCCTGAAATAAATTAGCACAGTTGAAGTGCACTGAACTACAGATTAAGAGCTGGAATGAATGGGGAAGGCAGGGACTTCATAAACCAGATTTATGGAATCAAACTCTTTTTTTTTTGTTTGTTTTGATTCTATAACAGAAGCTAACAAAAGTTGTCTTAAGTTCTAACTTTATAAAGTATTTCAGCAAACTCTCTCCTAACTCCACTGATCTCATATAATTAATCTAATCTGTGTTTTTTAATGAACATCCTGCAACTCCAGCAACGGCTGCACAAAGCAAAGGCTGTTTCAGTGTGTTGAAGTCCAGTGCATTGGTGTGTTTATTAAATCTGTTGGTATTTTCTTCACTGAGACCTTTGTAAGATGCTCTTTACATTGATCTAAGTCCTCAGAGGCAATGCAAGTCCTGCAGCCTCTTCCTGCTGCCCTCCTCCCTCAGGCAGAGTCATTCTTCAGGCAGTGGTCAAGTATTGCTGTGCAGTGTCTGTTTGGTTCTTAATCTGCATTCACAAACCAGGCACTGAGCTTCATCTTGTCCCTAATGGGACCACTAGAGCCTGTGCATGGCCCTGGGGGCACAGCAAAAAGGGGAGAAAAATATTTGTGGAGCTAAATGGGGGTGGGAGGAAGTCTGTACCCATGCCAGCACTCAGGATCCCAAAACTACAAGACAAGGCTTCAAAAGTTACAAACCCAGGAGAAGCTGAAGGTCTAATCTGTAACCTGGAGCACGGGGAATGACAAAAAAAACCTTTCTGAGGGGATGATCTTAAAGGGCTTGTGTTGAGTAGAGTGGTTGTGAACTTGCTGAGAAGCATTGCTGCCCCAAGCTGGGTTTAAGGAGAGTGCTCAGCAGGAGAGTGAGATTCCTGCAGGAGACACAGACTGGTGATAGGAATTACAGCCTGACTTCATTCAGCAAAGATCAGTGAGAGACAAAACCAGATAAATTAAAAAAACTCTTGTAAGCCAGGCACCTTTGGAACAACAAAAAAAAAGGTAGACTTCAGAGAAACAAGATTGATAGGACAAGAGATTCTTCACATTCCATTTCTTCTCACGGGTGTCAGTGCAGTAATTTGGCAATTTTTTATGGTGATGCATCTCCCTTGCTAATTATTAAAATTATTGTCAGAAGTAATTACAATTCTAGGTTTATAAAGAGACTGTGGTGAGTTCAGGATGCTCAAGCTCTCAGAGTTGAATTAATTTGTTTTTATTTAACTCTCAGGTTTGACTTAATTTTTGTCAGAAGTTGGATTCTAGAAAGCACTTATTAAAAGTGAGTCAGAAATATTTTCTGTTTGTTTTTCTTAAATACACTTTACATAAAAGAGATGTAATAAATTTATTAGTGCCTCTTTGCAGAGACTCTGATATGATTAGTCAATCAATGGATTCTGAGTTGATCTAAATTGTTACAATTGTTTAAAAGGTTAAAAACTATAGCACTTGCAGACAAACCACTCGGTTGGTGTCGAAAGTTTTTATTAACAGGCCCATATATATTGTGTATAACCAGGGAGACTAAAAGCCTGCATTTCCCAAATTTTAGAAGCCGCTCTGTGATTTTGGATGGATGAGTTTCCTGTCAGTACTTCCAGGAGTTGCTGGTTAAGGGAAGCTGTGGCAATGGCCCTTTGCAGGGTGGTTTTTTCTCTGTCATGTTTAACCCTGTCACATCTAGGAGAGCCAAGAGAATAAAGTCCAGACAGTTCTGTACAACACCTCAGTGCAGGCAGTGATCTTATTTATTGCATGGTCACTGAAGGACCAGAATAAGTGCTGCTTCTCTGTCTGAAATTCTCTTTTCCTAATAACTTGCCATTGTAGCACTTAGAAAAATACATCTGAAGCTTAAAAAACAGAGTAAGAGATGGGGTCTCTCCATGAAGCTGGACAGGCCCCATGAGCTGAGAGTGCCTGGCCTTAGATAAATCCCTGTGCTGGTGTCACCCAGCAGTGATGCTGCAACGTCTCCCACAGAAGCACATCACAAAAACCCAGGAAAAGCTGCTGGGGGGTTTGAAGCTGGCTGGGGGGTTTCCCCTTCCTTAAGGAACTGCTATATGCTATATTTTCCTCTTACCAAGTCCATTTGTGGTAGTGCTGGACCAGGTGAGCTGTTTCAGACATGTTTGTGGAAACCTATAGCTCCCAAGAAATGGGTTTGCATCTGCCTTGTTTGTAATCCTGCAGAGCCCCAAAATGGTTACAAATTCAGGGACATTTCTTGTGCAACCCAATGTGGGCATGGGAGCTGCCTACTACATATTTAAATGTTACTGCTTCTTTGAAATAAAATGCTTTAGGTTAATAATTACTTTTTTTAAAAATAGCCTAGGAAGAAAAACAACTTTTGAAGGTACTTTATTTAATCCACCCCCCAAAAAAAAAAAAAAGAAATTTTCTTTGAAATAAAATATGTCTTGTTACAGCATGAGTAATTCCAGATTTTTTCAGTTGTTGGTCTTTGCAATGTTTAATGGAAATCTTTCTAGAATAAAGAAAATGCTGTGGGGATTTCAGTGACAAGGTGGGGTGCACTGAGGGATTGGGAGCCTGCAGAGGAATTGCTGTTGTAATGCAAGAAAAAAAGAAGATAGTTCCCACAAATCAAAAACGTAGAGCAGAGTGGCACAATAAAAAAGACAACAGCACCCAGAGCATGTCAGATATCATGTTTTGGACCTAGAGCCTGAAAGGAAAAAGGGAACATACAAAAGAGCCACCAATGGTTAGCAATGCACACAGTAAAGACTGGTGATTTGGGAAAGAACTACATTTGATTCCAGCTTTCCCTTATTACTGTATTGAATTAATTACAGTCATTATAGTCTTTTTTCTACAAGTGGCAACACCCAGTTCGTATACTTCAGAGTGTGCCTGTGTTGATGTATTGCTCTATGTTTCATTTTATTTTAAAACCAAAACAAACCAGGAAAAAGCTTTACTTGACTCAAATTACTAATTTGTCCTGTAACGAGTGTTTTTTCTAATTAAAAACTTTATTAGGGAAAAAAAAAGCACAACTAAATTTTTGAACCAGCACTCTGACTATAATACTAAAGGACTAAGGGGAAACTATAAACATAAAGATGAACAGTATCTACCCAGCAGGGTGCCTAATGTGAGAAACCAAAACATAGCTGCCAAGAAATAATTAGTATTATGAGATGTATAGAATTTGAGTCATAAAAAATTATTGAATCATAGAATCATGGAATTGTTTGGTTTGAAAGGACATAAAAGGTCATCTTGTTCCACCCCTACCATGGACAGGGACACCTCTCACCATCCCAGGCTGCTCCAAGCCCTCTCCAAGCTGGCCTTGGGCACTGCCCGGGATCCAGGGGCAGCCACAGCTGCTCTGGGCACCCTGTGCCAGGGCCTGCCCACCCTGCCAGGGAACAATTCCTGACCCATATCCCATCTATCCCTGCCCTCTGGTAGGGTGAAAATCTGGATAAATTCTTAATACCTTTTTTTGAGTCCAGTGGTGTTGCCATTGCCTGAAGTGCTGCTGGAGATGAACTCTTTCAGAACAGGTGCCTGGAATAACATAACTGAGTATGTTCAGAGTAACTTTACTGGGTGCAAAGCCCCCATAAATGGTGTTGAGCTGGCTCTGTGCTGCCCCTTACCTGCCTTTCCTGGGATGAGCTGATGGATATACATGAGCACAGAACACACTCTGGGAACGTGTTGGGGTGACAACAGTGAATAGTTGGTTTGCAGAAAATGCTAAGGATGTTTGACTGGGTCTGTAATACACGGTTTTGACAAAGTGCCATGTTTTTCCTGCAGAGCTGGCTCCATAATCTGCTCCATAATCCCTTCATTTCTAGATGTAGCTTTCTAGAGAGCACTAAAGGGCTTTTTTTGGTGAAAACACTTCAAGTGCTACTCTATGGTCTGAGTCATAGCACAGTGTTGAAGTTAATTCCATTATTTCCAGTTGTGTAACTTGTTTCCATGAAATTTTATTTATAAAATCAATGTCCTGTAATTATAAATGGCGTTGAGGCAATGCTTCCCACAATATCCACTTTGCCTGCTTTGTGCCAAACTTTAAAAGCCTCCTCTGGCTGTTGAATTAACCACAGAATTCTGTGAGAATTCTCAGAAATATTTTCCAGGTTGTCATAAAATGAGTGACATGTTTTGCATGTTTTAATTTAAACAGTTTTTTAAACCTAGCATCATTTAATTGTTTTCCTTTTGCAGTTTCAATTTAAAAAAAAAGAGAATGGGGATTCCTAAATTAAGGAAGCTTATTTCTTTTTGCCTTTAACGTTTAGCTACAAGGAATGAAAGAAACACAGATTTGAAGGGTTTTCTTTAAGGAAAAAAAGAACAGTGAAATGTAGCAGCATGGTAATTATACTAATTACAAAGTAGAGAAAGGAAATGCGTCAAATTAATCTCAATTGCATGAATTTGATTTTGTCATTTGTGTAAAAGAGTGTAATAGCAGAAGGAGTATCCTGCAACAGTATTCCCTTCAGTCTTCCCCTGGGAAACAAAGCTGGAGCTCTCCAGGAGTCCTGGGTCAGGATTTCTCTCTCTGAGATACCCTCGGATGAGTTTTGCGTGTGATTGACAGAAGGGGAGTTACAAAGAAATACCTCCCAGCACCTCTTTTCCCCTCTGCACTTTGCTGCAGTGCTCTGGGCAACGTGCAGGCACCACACCTGGGTCCTGCCAGAGTTCCCACCAAAATATGGTCATGATGTATCGTGTAAAAAAGGCTTGGATAGGGCAGTTGTGTGGAATAAAAAATGTGTGCTGTGTGCTTCAATGTATGACTGAATGATTCATAGTCCCATAATGCTGGTAGCAAAATATGATTGCTGAGATGTTATGGATTTGATTCTACACTTATCGAGGTAGCAGCAACATAGCATTAGGTGCCTCATATGTCTGTAATTAGGTTGGTGTGTGCTACTCATGTTCTACCTTCCTATAATTTGTGTGGGTTGCAGATGGTTCTGTTACTCTGGAGATGCTCTGATCAATGCAGGTAAAGCTGGGGGTGACTGAGGATATCAGGCAGCTCAGCCCCCTGCCTCAGCAGGAGCAATTAGACCTCAGCCATGCCTGACAGTTAATTAGCTTGCCTGTTCTTCAAACCCTCCTGTGGCAGAGATTCCACTCTTCCCTGGCAATTGATTTCTGTGCTGAGCCACCTTGACAGATAAAAAGATTTCGCTAATGTCTGAACAAAATTTTCTTTGCTGCAGTTTAACCCTTCCTGTCCTTTCGTGTGATGAATAGTTTTATCCCCTTCCCTTGGCAACAATTTTCCATTATGGAAAATTTTTGTCGAGGGGGCTTCACAGCATTTTAATTTTTAAAAAAAATCACAGAATCTTCAGTCTTTTCTTACGGGTCAAATATTTTTTAGCTCCCTGAGTCGTTCTGTTGCTTTTCTCTTGGTGTTTCACTGGAGTTACTGGCCTGTTGGGAAGCCTTAGTGAAGCCACAGCAGTTCACAGTTAATGGAACTCACTGTTTACTCATGGAATAGTTTGCTCTGGGGAGGACCTTAAAGCCCATCCCATTCCACCCCCTGCCATGGGCAGGGACACTTTTCACCATCCCAGGCTGCCCCAAGCCTCATCCAGCCTGGTCTTGGACACTTCCAGCGATCCAGAGGCAGCCACAGCTGCTCTGTGCCAAGACCTCCCAAGCCTCACAGGGAGGAGTTTCTCCCTAATATCTCACCTACATCTGCCCACCTCCAGCAATTCCTGCTTGTCCTGTCACTGTTTGCTCTTGTGAAAAGTTCCCCTCCAGGTGTCTCCAGCTTTGTGGGAAGTCCAGAGGCTGGCAGGAGCAGGGACAGCCACCAGTGCTGGGGCAAGGACAGGCACCTGCCAGGGGGATGCTGGCCCAAGGGGCTGTTTGCTGGCAGGACAAGGCAGGAGGGGCAGCTCACAGCACTCCTGTGTCCAGCCATGGCCAGCAGCTTCCCTTTGTGGGAAAGCCCACAGACTCCCTCACCCAAACCACTCTGCAGCCTAAGGATGAAATGTACTCTGAGAGAGGGGAGAATTTCCCCTTAGAAAACCATGGGTCTGTAATTTTCATCAGTCAATGCGACAAGTACAAATCAGTCCACAAACACTATATTTTAAAAACTTTCTTGGTTTATTATTTTCTAAAGTTAGGGTATTTCAAAAGGATTTGTTAAAACAAAATATTGGCAGTTAGAAAATGCCAATCGCAGATTTTTTTTCACGCACATGAAAAGCAGTGAAGGGTCAAGATTATTTCAGTAGAACTTTGATACACAGAGGCCTTGGTTTTCTAGCACTGGTGGGGTTGGTGCCTGTTCCTTCTGAGCTCCTGTGTTCAGAAGCCAGGATCTTTCTTTCTGTGTCCTGAGGTGAGGTTTTCCAGTGACCTGCTGGAGGCCCTCTGAGGTCAGTGGTGATGAGTTCTGGTGGTACTTTGTGCCCCATCTATTGCTGCTTCAGACCATTTGTTTCATTTGGAATGGAACAATCCTTACACACAGCAGGAACAGATGAGTAACCTCAACAATCCCTTTCTGATGTCTTTAGCAATTTCTTAAGATTAAAAAGTGGATTCAAACCAATTCAGTGACTGAAGGGAGGACTATCTTCTTTGCAGGGTTTGTTTACAAAACATATTTTTCCAGCTTTGCTAACTATTACCCTGAAAGCAGGAGAAATTCAGACTGGGACAATTGCAGCCCAGGTTTCTGATCAGCTGTTCTCAGAAGTTTGCTGCAAACACAGCCACAGGCTGCTTTCCTCAGCAAGCAGAGCAGGGAAGGCAGAATTTTGATTAAAGATGTGGGTTTCTGTGTTTTCCAGAGCGATGCAGTTTTTCAAACAGGTCAGTCAGCATCTGAAGAGTCAATGTGCAGTAAGGTTCCTCTCAGCTTCCCCAAAATCTGTGCTGGCAGTTGTGTACTTTGTTGTAGAAATGCTCTTAGGAAAATTAATAAAGGGTGGGCAGGACGGTGGTGGAAAGGGAAAAATCAGAACCCAAAAGCCCAATCCTCAGTGAAATAAGAGGGCTAAGCATTGTCTCACCATACACATAATTTAGATATGCCCAAAGACAAGGTTTATTTTTTTTTGTTTTAAATACATCACAGATTATTCTGCTTTATTCATCCATCTGACACCTCATAATAGCAAATAAATGAACAATCCACGCTATGGGCTACTCAATCCATCCTCACCTATGCACATTTTCCAGCATCCCAAAGCTCTTTTGCTGGGTAAGTGCAGGAGCTGATGTGGCCCATTTCTGCAGGAACTGAGCTCTCCCCTGATTTTATTGTTCTGTGTCACAGCCCTAATGTTTTTTTTAATGGGGTTTTCAGAGGGTGAGTGCTGTGAGCTCTGGTCTGCTGGAATGGGAAGTGCCTGCTCTATGGAAGCAGGGTCCAAAACTAAAGGGGATATTAATGTAGGGGGGGAAGCTTGTTGATGACACAATTATGGTTTCTGTTCTCAGGCATGACTGCTGCCAGTTTAGCAGTGATTTAAGCTGGAATTATTTTCCATAATGTCCACACAGTCGGGTGGTCTGCAGGAAGTACTTGGAACAAAGTCATTCCAGAAATAAACTGTGAAGCAGTATATAAATAACCAAAACCACTGCATAACTCATGAATCATTTGGATGATCCTTTTCATCTCGCTGCATGTTTTCCCACTTGGTTTTCATTGATAGGAAAATCAATGCCTCTTCTATTGACTCCTGATCTAGAATATTTCACAGGAAAGCCTTAGAGAACAAATCTGCTTTTAATAATCCATCTGCTTTATTTAGCTCCCTGACACCAGCAAACAACTTTCATTTTGACAACTCAAATATTTAAAGTCCTATGTGTTGCTGCCATATCTGGTTAAATAAATCTTTAACACACAATCAGTTCCTTTGGTTTGCCTTTTTCCTTGCTTTTCTTTCCTCTCTTTTGCAAAAAGTCTTCTCCCCATTTTAGTTGTCTTGGTTTCCTGAGTGCAATACCTGAGCCCTTATGTTTGTAACAGGGTCCAAAAAATTTCAAACCACTTTACATTGGCTATATTCTGCATAGAGACATGTGGAAGATAAATTTTCAGCAGCAGGTAAGGATTTAGGATTACTAAGGTAAGGATTGCCATTTCAGGGCACAGCTGTCTGACAGAAGCAGAAACCTGAACAAAGTAAGCTCGAGGTGAGAGAGCAAAACATTGTTTGGAATGGTTCCATGTGGCATTTCTGGGTTACACTTGAGGAAATCACTGCTCAAGTTGACCTGCAAAACTGAAATCATGGGTTAATTAATCAAGGCCATCACACAGAGGTAGAGATGTATCCATAATTCTGATACAAGCCTTGACTGGGTTTGGTAAGCCTGACATGTCACTGATGTGCTTGGACTGCTGTTTGTGATGAGGGATCACTTCCCCCTGAATCCAAAACTAACCATCTCTCAGGTGGCATCACCTCCATTGTAAATAATTGAGGAAGACCTAGGGACATTCAAAACACAATTATCAAAAATGTACATTATTAAATGAAGCAACCTTAAAAAGCTACATATGCCTTCATTTATGTTTTTAACACTCATCAATTACAGGAAAAAACACATGTAATCAATTCTATACTAATTTCTACTGCTGTTACTTCTTAAATGGTAATTAGGCACACTAGATCTGCTATTGCTCTTTTACTGATGAGGACAAAGAGGTTCTCTGACGAGACACTTCTTTCTCCCCCCAGAAGGAATCCTGAGAGAGGGGAGACAATAAGAGAAGCAGCACTGCAGAGGAGAGGGAATGAAATGTTCTGCATGTGGTTTGTAGCCAGGATGCAGTGTTTGGATGGATTGCAGCAGGAGAGCCTGGCATTAGGGACACCCATGAGAATGGGATGTGACCTGCAGGAGGGACCTGGCTGGAGAAGGCAGGGATCAGGGAGAACACCTCCAGGCAGGGATGTGGACAAGATCACATTGTAAGATCACCTTTCTGGCTTTTAGTGGCAATTCTGTGCCTAGGCAGAAATAATAAAATCAGATTTCTAAATGCACATAGTTTCTACCTGCATTATAATTTAGTTTTATTTTGTTCTTGATGTCGTCCTGCTGCAAAACACAAAGAAAGCACTCAATAAATGAAATTGAATCTGTCTGATTCCAAAAATCTGGGTAATACTAGAGGTCTTCAGCTTGACTATATCTATTTCTGCTAGAAAGGTTTTTCAAGCCTTCTTCCCCCAATAAATTCTGACTGTTATTTTAGCACAGATAATACTCTCAAAATCGTATTGCTAGAAAAATCCAGTAGATGGGTATGACAAACTCAATGTACTTCAAGATATCATTTTTTACCCAGCAAAAACAAATATCCAAAGCACCCAAAAGGCGAGAGGAAGGAATTATGTCTCATGAAGGAAAAATCTACCTTCAGCAAGCCCATACATTCCTTAGTGGCATCACTTGCCTTTGTAAATTTGGACTTGGGGGATCATAAAACCCTGATCTGTGTAGAGTGAATTTTCTAATGAGAAGAACAGCATTCAAATTCTGAGTATCTCCACCAGTATGTATAATAATATATCACTTGTAATGTTTAAATGACTTCGTAAGAAATAACAGGAGGAAGATTAGCTTCTAAATTTGCCAGAAATGTATTCCAAATAAATACCAGGAGAGAAAGGGGGAAAAAAAAATGAATTTGGTGTTTTGCTACAGCAAATGTGCAGTGAGTTCTATCAGATTTACAAGCTACTCTTCTGTTCTGGGAGCAGAACTGAAGGCAGGACATTAGGTAACACAAAAGCATTTTCTGAGCAACTCCAGATGCATATTCAGGGACACTCTGCAGTGTTGCTTTTCTTTTTCTTTCAGTAAAATTTTGCTCTAAGTTTCTAATTATTTCTTACTTCTCACATGTGTATATTAAGACCATAGTAAACTGGGAATTCTTCCATCATAAAGGTTACAATTCCCTTTACTGGCATATTCTTCAGTGTCTTAGTTATTTGAAACTGAGAGTGTTTTCTGAAGGAAAAAAAAATCCTCTAGCTTCCCAAAATTTGTCCAAAACCCAGGTTTTACAACCTTAATTTTATTACACTTATTTTTATTTTTTTTTTCAGTCTAAGAAGAAAAAAGTCAGTGTCATATAAGTGATGATCAGATGTCATTTGGCTAAATCCTCTTGCAGGCTGAAGGCTAAATATGAAAGAAGCAAACCAAGGGGAGGAATTCTAATGTACATGTTTCCCATTTCAAGATACCTTTTCTGATGAGAATACACTCATTTCAGCTGGAATTGAAGGTCCCTGTTGCTTTGTTTTCCATTCTCTAAGCACAACAAGACTGTGCAAGGATGAGTAATTTATCCTCAGCTGGATTGGAGAAAATAAAGGCAAAAAGGGTTCTTGTTGTGATCTTATTAAAACATTTCTGTAACTGGGCTGTAGAGCAAATGCAGGACGATAATTGGTGGTAAGCAAAATTCACTACTTGCTGAGAGTGTTTTCTGAGAACTTCTCTGTGGTCAGAGAGGCTGAACTGGGCCTGGATTCCTCTTGATGAATTTAATGCACTTTCTGACAGTCAGTGTTGATTATGGAATATAGGAACTACAGAATTTATAAAATTCCAACCGAGCAATTCGGAGTCCAAATGTGACATTTTGAGGAGCACTGACAGAAGAACTATCTGTAAGAATATATTAGTATTATATTATATAATGTTATATAATACTAAGTAGAAAAGGAAGGGGCAAAAAGAGGAACATGAGATAATGCCCAAGCAATTTTGCTCAAAGTTTACTGATAAAACGTGATAAACTTGGAAGTTATTCTCTTCTCAAAAACTCCTTTTGCATCTCTTGCACACTTGGACCACAGATATTTGCTCATGGATATTCTCTCTGGGCAGAGGATTTTCTGTTTAGCTACAGTTTTGAATACAACCTTGAGATTGGTAAGATCTTTCTAAAAAATAGTATTTTCCAGAGTGGCCATTCCTCCTGCCAGGAGTTCATTCACACACTCCTTGCACATGACTCCTAGGCAGTTCATGTGGCTTCAATGGTTTTGTTATTAACATCTCCTGTATTTTGAGTATTTGGAGTTAAGATTTAAATATGCAGAGCAAGTAACCCACAAACAGAATTAACGTGTGCTACAAAACCATGAAGAAAATATTCTTTGTGTAGATACACAAAGATTCCATCATGGCTCAGATTCATCCTTGCAAAATTACCCATTGTGCAAATTTCTGCCCATATAATAGTTATTCTCACTGGACATTTGTTTTATTGGTTATTTTGCTAGTTTGAGGGACTGGGAAAGCCATTGGGTAAGTTAGATTTGTACATGTGCTTCTAAAATCAAATTTTTGCTTTCAGAGGAAAAATCCCCAAACTACTGCGTACTCTGTTTCCTTGATTTCTGGCTGTTTTAAGACAAATAATGTGCTTTGAATATTTTATTTCTTTATTATTTTATAGTTAAGATTGCAGGCAGACCAGCATCTGGCCTGTAAGTTGCATTTGTTAGCTGTTCTTCACAAACCTTGATTTATACAAACTCCTCATTTCTGACAAAGTTGCTGAGGCAGCTTTTCCAGAATTGTTACACTGACAGAAAAGAACAGATCTCACATGGAAGATGGACAGAGAGTATGTTGAAAAACATAAATACCTTATGGAAATATTTTAAGAAAGTTGTGTCTGCACAAGTGAAGCAAAAGAAAATGTGGCTTTTAGCTTCTGAAAACACTCTCAGATTTTACTGCAGGTTCCATTTTTCAGTTTAATACCTATGTGGCTTGCATTTGACACATCTCTCCTGCAGTATAGAATGTCTTCCCATCTTTATTTTCTGGGAAATATGTCTCTTCAGCAGAGTCATATTTAAGACAGATGTGATGGAATCTGGATTTATATAATTTTACACAAATAAGAATTAAAAAAATAAAAACCTGCCTGAAATTCCTTCAGTTAAAAATCACTTGGTGTGCATTTCTCATGGGTTGCAGTCCAAAATGTAACCCAAGTGTGTTATTCCATCACCATCTGTTGGAACTGGGGTAGGGGTGGTGTAACCCTCTGTCCTTGGCCCAGCTGATAAGAAACCAGCTGGGGCAGTTTCTTTATCTCTTCCACCACCCA
>VYXF01010862.1:224272-246117 GCA_013397295.1 Polioptila caerulea | reverse complement strand
GCTGCAGCCACCATGGAATGGCACTGCCACCAACACCCTGACCCACAGGGGGTCAGCTTGGAGTCTGACTCTGGCAGTGGGGTTGTTTGTTTTTAATACTGTATGCTTGTTTTGTTTTAGTTCTCCTAATAAAGAACTGTTATTCCTATTCCCATATCTTTGCCTGAGAGCCCCTTAATTTCAAAATTATAATAATTTGGAGGGAGGAAGTTGGCATTCTCCATTCCAAGGGAGGCTGCTGCTTTCCTTAGCAGACACCTGGCATTCAAACCAAGACAGTGTTATTCTCCTTAAGAATGAAATAAGTTTGTTTTTCACAGGTGGAATTTAAAGCAATCTCTCCTGCAGAGAGGGAATGACATCCTTTTGAGGAAGGTCAGAAGCACCATCTGGGCATAGTTTGGAGGAGAAGCCTTAGTGGTCTTGAATCCACAGGCAATAGATTTCAATTTGGCTGTGTTTTTCTGTGGCTGTTTCTACATGTCAGTGTTATATTTGGCTGTTGCCTGCAGGTCTGAGGGCTTCCACTGTCTGTGAATTGACTTGTTCACCCTGAAATTCTCTGTCTCCATGGCAGTGAATTGGCAAAGCACAGAGAAAAATCTGTGAATGGACCTGAAGAAACAACAAGTGGCTTTTGGCTGAGTTATCATTTTCAGTGCTGTAATCTTAATATTGTCCTCACAGAAATGTTTTTTTTTCACAGCAGAAAATGAGAGGATCACAGAATGGTTTGGGTTGGGAGGGGTCTTAAAGCCCATCCAGTGCCACCCCTGCCATGGGCAAGGACACCTTAAATTAGCCCAGTCTGGTCTTGGACATCTCCAGGGATCCAGGGGTAGCCACAACTTCTTTGGGGAATCTGTGCTACAGCCTCACTATTCCAGAATAAAGGATGTACCTATAACTGAATAGAAGGAACAGCAGCTGTAGCTGTGGGAAATCCAGGCCAGAAGCAGGACCAGTTGTGCAGGACTCATCTGAGATGAGACCACCCTTGTCCTTTGAGGAAAATTCTGTATTTGTGACTTAAGCTCAGAATATTGTCATCTCATTAAATTTATCTTCTCCTTTTGGCTCTGTAGCCTCTCCTTCAGATATTGCTTTGCAGTATCTGCTGGGTTAGACCAGAATCACAGGAATTCTGAGGCTGGAAAAGACCTTTAGTCTCATCCAGTCCAAACATCAACCCAGCATCACCCTGTTCACCACTAAACCACACCCTCAGGTGCCTCATCCACTTGTTTTTTGAACAGTTCCAGGGGTGGTTGAACAGTCCCTCCACTGCCCTGGGCATCCTGTTCCATTGCTTTACAACCATTTCCATGAAGAGATTTTTTCCTAATATTTAATCTAATCCTCTAAACTCCTAGTTTTCTTACAGCCAAGGCAGCCAATGTAAAATATCTCCTCAAACATTACGTTGGGTGGGATCAAAGCAGGCAGGTTTTGATAGGAGTTCAGATAACACCACCTGTTAGAGAAGCTCCTCTATGAGATTGTGCATAGCAAATGCTCATTGGGTATGTGCAAGATCTACTAAGTGTGTTCACTACTTTTTTTGTGTGTTTGAAGTTCTTGAGATCTTTTATTTTTAGCCAGGAACGAATATGATTGCAGGTTTTTTGAATGGCCTTTAAAAAAGTTGAGTAAACAACACATGTAATTACTCTGTAGGGAAATATGGCTTAATTAAATCATAAAGTCATTCTATTAGCATATGCACCTGCTGCTTATGTGGTTCATTTCTTCCAGAAATAACCAAATTAATGAACAGAAATTGTTCTATAGTTCAGCTACCTGGAACGTGTGCTTCAGTGATTTGTCTTGTCCTACTCATACTGCAGGATGGAGCTCTGTTGGGGCTTGTGAAAGCACACAGTTTGTCTTGGCTCTTTAAAATCCCCCAAAGCCAACACAGTTTTCATAGCCATTACCTGTGGGGGAAACCTGCTCCTCAGGTGGGACACAAAGGAATATGCAGTTTCCCCATGCACTGTGCCATCATGAAAAAGAGCTTGTTGGAAAAGCTTTCAACTGCTTGGGAAACTTGTGGCTGCTGAGTAGAACTAAGTTTTCTTATTATTTAGGGCATGCCATGTATTCTGATTAGAATGTATTCTTAATTAGAATGTCTCAGACAAAATTCCAATTTCCAATCCTGGAAAATTTGAATGTGGTGGAATCACAGAATATTCTGAGTTGGAAGGACCCACAAGGATCATCAAGTCCAGTTCTTAAATAAATGGCCATTTCAGGGATTGAACCCACGACCTTGGTGTAACCATCATCCTGCTCTAAAATGTGTCCCAGAACATGCCCAGATTGACCTGAAAAGGAATTAGACTTGTAAACTTGTAACTTTATGAGATTCAATTCACATCACCTACTCTTGGATATTTTTTTTCCTTTTTAATTTTAAAGCGAATGTAAAATACATAGAAGGGAAGAGACAAGAGATAATGGAGTTTTCCTTTCTTCCAAACCACGGGGGGATTTGCTCTGACTGTATGTCTGTATCCTCAGAAGAGCCTTAAATAAAGTGTAAGAGGTAGCTATGCCTCCACAGAGCTTCTTTCCAGCTTCTGGTCAGCAGAACTGTAGAGGTTCTGCGGCTGGTGCTGCTTTTAGAGCACTGGATTTAATAGCTGTCAGTATTTCATCCTTCTCCAGGTAGCTGCACAAATGTTTCACAGAAGGTCCTGCTCTTTACTTATTGCTTTATCTTTGTTTTTTATACAAAGGTGCTTTGAGTATTGTAGAGAATTTGACTCAGCTGTTTCCTACAGATTTATACAACAGAGACAAAACCCAGCATGTGTGAGGTACTGGTTTTGGTAAATACAGTTCACATAGTATTTATTAGGTTTGTGTATTTTCTAGGGATTTTATTTTGTATTTTCCAGGTTTGCAAAGCCACCAATATTCCAAAGTCACCCTCAGAATTTACTTTATCAATTTACATTATTACATTCCTTCTCTCACCTCTTCCATTAAGGAAATGGATCTCTATCCTCTTGTGATTGCAGCAGTGACAGCCAGCTATGAAGAAAAAATTGTTTACCTTCTGTGGGGGTAATGTAGGTGTGTTGCAGACATCATTGGGGAATCTATCAAAATAGCAAATGTAGAAGTGACCCAGCAGCCACCCCAGAACGAGATTGATGCTTTAATCCTGGCCCACAATAAAGACCAGAGAACATATCAGTTCCCTAATCATTTCAGGCTGTCTTCAACATGTCCTTGCTTTGTAAAATCCTACATAGCTTTGGTGTGGATTCTTCACATATGGTTCATTCCAAGTGTTCTGTCAAAACAACTGAAACTTTCTGATACACTGAAGATTTCCTTTTAATCCTGGTCATAGGGACTGAGCCAATTCTGTGGATTCATCTCTAGAATTCGTCTTTCAGCGTAACTCAGGCAAAAGCACAGACCTGACCTTTCTGTAAGAGTGCTCTGAATCCTGATTTTTTTTTCCCTATTAACTGGGTGTTCCAAAGTATATGGAGTAAAAGTTTGAACGCTAGCATGGATTGTTTCTTTGCGGAGCATGTGCTTTGCCATTGGAGTTCAAGAAAATTCCAGAGCTTCTGGAAATGTTTGTAGCTTGTGCAGGATGTGTGGGAGATATTAAAAAGGCAATCTAAAGGTTTGTGAATTTTGTATTCAAATCAATCAATACCAAGATACTACTTAAGCTCTCTGAAAAGCTATTTCAGGTTAGATTTTCTTCATGAGCAGCACACCAATTCCATTCAAATAGATGCTAGCTGATAAAAAATTCAATCTGCAAGGGAGGAGGGAACATTGAAAATGCCCTTCCATTAAAAATGGAGGACTTAGTTTTGAGAAAGTTAAGAAATATATGCACTTTAGGAAATGAAGGTCTTAATTTTCCAGTGCATATATTTAACGCAACCTCATCTATTTTCCAGTCGTTGACTGTTAGAAAAGCCAGCTTAAATTACTTGAGTCACACCTTACATGTCTCCATACCACCAAAAGTGTAAACACAGGCTGCCTTCAGAGTTGTCATTGGATATTGCAAAACCCTTCTCATCTGTTTTTCAGACACCTTTCTTTTCTGCTCTTCAATTCTGTACGAGAAAAAGAAATCTGGAGCAGCCGCTGGAATTCTGGTCAGTCCATGACTGGAATTAGTTACTGCCTGCAGTGAAACCCTCACATTCCAGGTAACCCCAAAAGTCCACAGGGAAGTAGGACCCTATATCTGATCCCTCTTCCTCTGTCCCTCTTCAACACCTGAGTTATGTAGGAGGAATGAAGCCAAAACTTTCAGGAGAGGTGCTCTGGAGAGAAGGAGATGGGCTTTCTTTGGGAAATACCCTAAAACTGTCACACGTGCAGCCAAAATGGGTCAAAGCCTCTGAAAATGTGTCTGAAACTTGTGCCTGTTCAGGCTGCAGCCTGGACAAGAAGAAAAAGCAGTGGGAAGGTATGCAAATGAGATAATAGAGGGAAACATTTTCTTATTCAGAATAGTTGCTGCTAGCACCTCATTCAAATCCCCCACATTACCTTTGGATGGACAAATAAATAGAGGAATACCTTACTCCAAAAATGTTCTCCAAACTTAATTTTTTTTAGTTATATGGTATCATAGTAACTCAGACAATAGTTTAGGAAAACATAATGGCTTCCCAGTGCCAGAGGGCAGGGTTGGATGGGATACTGGGCAGGAATTGTTCCCTGGCAGGGTGGGCAGGCCCTGGCACAGGGTGCCCAGAGCAGCTGTGGCTGCCACTGTGATGCCTTCTGGAGGCTGACCTGGAACAGAGACCAGACAGACCAAGAGGATAAAGCAGGGATTTATTCAAAGGCCTCAATGGACACACCTGGGCAGCACAAGAGCCCAGCTTGGCTACACCCAAGATGCCCCAAAATGGTCACAGAATGGACACCCAGTCACGAGGGCTCACACTTTTATAAGTTCTGGTCCATCAGCAGATTGGAGTTAATTGTCCATTTACAGATTCAGGTTATAAAGCTCCATCCTCCTGGTTTTTCCTTCTCCCTTCACCATTGTTTTTGTTCTTGGGCCTGAAAGTTGCATTGGTTGTCCTTGGTCCCAAGCTGGAAAAGGAATTTTTTTGTCTGCCTACTCTGTGAAGAGAGCTTACTAGCCCTTTATATGAATCCCAGAACTACTCACTAAAACAGCACAGAATCTGAAAAATATTAAAGCTACAGCTTAAGGCATCACCTGGATCCCTGGCAGTGTCCAAGGCCAGGTTGCACGGGGCTTGGAGCAGCCTGGGATAGTGGAAGGTGCCCCTGCCCATGGCAGAGGATGGGACTGGATGGGCTTTAAGATCTCTTCCAACCAAACCATTCTGGGATTCTGTGGTATTTAACAACAGTGTTTTGCCTTACACTGAGGGCCCTCTAAGTCCAAGCTTTTAGGTTAACAAGTGAGTCAACTTTTTCCCTTATGAAAGGCTGAGGCATGTCATTGTTTTATTGTTTTGTGGGCTTAAGAAGGGCAAGAAAAGTTCTAGAAAAATTTATTTTGCAAATTTGGAGTATTCCAACACTGAAGAGATATCATGAACAAAAATAATTGAGGGAGCAAAGAGGGACAAGGAGGAATCTGTTTAGTGGGAAGAAAATAACTACTAAACTTTTTAATAGTACACTTTACTCATCAGCAAAGTGCAGCTGAAGATGGTGCTTTACTGCTGAAGTGGATTATGTCAGAAAAAGCTCTAACTTGCTTTTAAATACCTGTTCAGGAGCTTTCCTGTGCTTTGTGTTCTTTTGTACAGTTCCTGGTGCCCAGTCTGGTGGGACCTTGGTAATCCAAACCAGCTTTGTGTTGTGCTCGCTGGTTTTCCATGAGCTCCATCTCTGTTTCCAGTGCTTCCCTTTGTTGGGCAGCATGGATGAGTGACATCTCCCTCCCCAGCTGACATCCCATTGCTGGAGTTGTCACAGGTAGGGAATGTCAGCATTCAGCATCCTGGCCCCCTGCCTGCTGCTGAAACCTCAGGGAATGGCTGGTGATGTGCAGGCTGACATCTGCATGTTTGCCCACTGGCCAAGTCACTCATTTATCCAGAGGAAAGTGGGGGATTCTTTAAAGCTGCAAGTCATGCTGCAGCTTACAATTTCCTTTCTTGTCCACAATTTTTCACCAAAAGGGCTTTAATGGGAAGTTTCATAAACTGGATTGGGATGGGTCCCTCTTTTTGCTGTACCCTCCATACATCTGAACCCTTTCCTGGAGGAAGAAAAATGATCCTGTCCATCAGACATGGAAAATCTGCTCTGATATCCTGAAACAGGGGGGACTGCAGTCTAGCTATGCAGAAATAAGGCATGAAGCCTAAACTTCCATTTGGGTCTTTTGAAATTTCCTAAGAGGGAAAGTCTGACTGAGCTTCAGTGGGTATTACATCCTGCCTCTGTTAGGAATATTGGGATATAAGTGGCCTCCAGAAGTGGATTCCTTTCATTAGCTCCTGCAGGAGATTTAATGGTTTTCTTGGGGTAGATGTCTAAACCATTCCTGGTAGTATTCAGTGAATTCAATCCACCTTTAAGCTCTCTATAACTGAGATCTCTACCTGTACATGAAGACTACACTGCAGAGACTGGTCATTATTTTTTTCTGAGGTTCTCAGGTGTTATGACTATGGCAGCTTACAGAAATATTATCTTTCAGGTCAGGTAACTTGACAAATGCCTGGTGAAAGTGTTGGCCGTGATGGATGCTGCTGCAAGAAAACACAGGGAAAAATATGGGTATTGTGTTCTGAAAGAACAAATGGCAACAGAATGAGGTAAGAGCTCATCACTTGTGATGTGTAGTTATCATAAATTACTAACCAGATCCACGCAGCACTGCACATGTTAAATTCTGTTAAATGTCTTCATTTTGAGGATGTCTTCTTCTCTTGGTGTTACTGTGACTACACTGGAAATGACTGTGTGTCAAAGGAGGAGAAGTTCAAACAGACACTCAAAAGGCAAAAAGTAAAGGCAGAGATCATTGCTGTGCCAGAGGGAGGAAGGAGACATTCACTGTGCAAACCCTGGGCATCCACTCAGGGGGGATCTCCAAGCAGTCACTCTCCCCATGCCCTTGGCTTCGGGAGCTGGGATGCTCTGAGACAGTGCAGGGCGCCTGTGCCAAGGTGCTGAACCTACTGAGTCAAGAAATGTATTCTGGTTTGTCTAATCTTATGTCCTCTAAATGTAACACTTCCTCCAGCAGGAGGAGGCTGAATCAGGAGCCTGGAGCCGTCCCCAAGAATTCATCCCCCAAACACAAGGAATTTTGGTTGTACTTGACATTTACTGCCCGTTCTGAGGCCTCCCTGGGTAGTCTTTGCCTTCAGCCTCTGGGTCCTCAGCAGACACGTCTTTTTAAAGGTCTTTTGCTGCATTTTACTTTATTCTTTGTCATTATGAAATTGCAAGTTCAACCTGAAATATTTTGGGTGGCACATTTTTTCTTGTATTAAAGACCAGTTTTCTTCATGTATTTTCTGCCTCATTGTGTGGCTAGTTCTTACCTGTGACTTTTAACTTTTGGAGGCATAGACCAATTCTGCACAGCCCTTTTCATTTACAGCACACCTGAACAATGTGAAAATGTGTTCTTTTTCTTCAGCCCCTACTTGTTTCATTTCACACCCTGTAAAAAAAAGGGGAAGAGCAGCTTTTCCCTCTCCTTGCTCAAGAAAGCTGCCCAAGGCAAGGTTTCAGTGCTGAAATTGGCCTGACTCATATACAGGTTTAATACTTTATATTTTTTGCAAGAATAAATTGTTATCATGCTCCAAATGGCATTAATTGGAGCTGTGCAATGCTGAAATGTTTCTTTATTTTTCCTCCTGTTGCTGTGCTCTGGAAGATACAGTGGGAGGAAAGTTACCCTTAGTACCTGGTTTGTCATGGTGGTGCTTTCTTTGCAAAGCAGAGATTGGATGGTTTGTCCTGCTATTTTCATCCTCTCATGTGCATATCTCCAGTTTGGTGGTACAGAGAATGTGCTGAACTAAAAGCTGAGAGCCAGGCATTTTCTGTCAGTGCTGTGACATGTTTCATAACACCAGGGACAAACTTGGCTGTGAATTTTTCTTTTCAAACCACACATCTGTATTAGTCTGCCTTGCAGGAGGCAGGGGGTATTTTATAGTCATTTATAGACCGAATTTTCCCATGTTGGAGACTGCATGGGAATGCTTTGTGGAATTTGCTGTTAAACTGCCTGGAATAGAAGGTCACTGCTGCTGTTTGGGAGAGCTTTAATCTCCAGCCCACGGTGTTACAGAAGTGGAGGTTTCCTGTGGCTTTGTCAGCCTCTCATCCAAAGAGGGAGCCCAGCACATCTTGCCCCAGTGTCACTGGAAGTGAACAGCGATTTACAAGCAGTAAAAGCAGCAGGATGCTGTTCCTGGAGCAGAGATCCAAGCTCACCTCTGGTTTAAGTTTCTTCCAGTTATTTCAGCTGAGCAAGAGGCTGCAAGGAAGTGTGTCCTCCACATGCAGAGAACTTCAAAACCTGCAATGAGGCAGAGCATTTCATCTTGCTTCAGATAACTCACCCCACCTTCTCACCTTCTTTACTCAAACACAGGTATTTCAAGCCTTCTGTCAATATTAGATGACTCTGTACAGAATATGTTGTCAAATTTTAAATTATTGTAGATATTCAAGGATCCCAGACATACCTGAAATTATTTGAAGTTAACAGATAAGTACAATTCACCCATTAAGCTTGCATTTCTCTGGAGTTAAATCATAGAAAAAATATTCTTTCTCTTTGAAAAGGGAAACTCTGCTAGTGATTTATGGCACATTGACTCTGCAGGTGTGTAGAGTCAGTGTTATCCTTTATTGAGGTAAATGTTGGATTAGGGATATGTTTCTTGTTGGAGATGGGAATTCCTGATTTGTTTTACGGGCTGTGATGTAGTTGCATACAAAGTGCTCTCCAAAGGTGACGTGCTGTGTGTGATAATGCTTTGAAACTGCTTTCCCACACCTGACCTTGGCACTCCTTGCCTTGCTGGATGTGTGAGGAAGGCAATTTGTTTCAGGGCTGTGTTGTGAAGCACAAGTGACAGGAGATAAACCCTGCCTGGCCCGTGTGTCACCTCCAGCAAAGGGGTAATCTGTTAGGCAGAGATTCCTGCCTGGGGCTGGGTCTGCCCTGCAGCTCCCAGGGCTGAGGGGTGCACCCTCCTTTCTCCCCTGTGAGCCTGTGAAAGCCCTTTCAGCAGCACACACACTCCTGTGGGACTAGGAAGGCTGGCCTCACACCAAGTCTGCAACCTAGTCAAAGTTTGGAGAGGTTGATCGGGTGGTTTCCTCCCTCTCCTGTTGTCCAGCATCACTTCACTGATGGATGCAGTGTCAGGGGTGTGTTTCTGCAGGTGCCTGCAGCCCTGAGAAGAGGCTCTGCTGCTGCTTCCTTCCTTTTTTTCTTTTTTTTTTAATATTCTGGGGTTTTCTGGCCATAAGAGTTTCCAGGAAGCAATCAATTATTTCATTATTTGGGTTTCTCAGATCATCTGCTGGACAGGTTTTCTTACATAGTCAGCTGGGACACCAGAACTGGGTGTTGTTGTATAAATATATCTGTTTTGAAGGCAAATACAGAAACTGATTTGGTTCTAATTGGAAAAATTCTTCTGTAATGTCTTGTCCGGAGCACGTACAGCCCCCTGATTACACTGGAGGGTTGTTTAAAGATGATGCTGCTTTTCCTGCTTTCTGCTGGGCTGGGCTCTTTGGGGGCTGAAGTCTGTTCTGTGGGGGGAAAGAAAAAGGCAGGACTGTCCTTCCTTCTTTGCATGTAGATCTTTGCTTGAGAGAGAGAAACACCTACAGGTTCCCCTGCAAAAGGGGCCACCTGCTCACTGTCACTGGGGAAGAAAACATGCAGCTGTTGAATGATCTCAAATTAATTGGGCCCAATGGCTTTAATCACAGATGATCTCTTCAAGTGGAGGAGCAATCCCAGATCCATCAGGAAGTGTATTTGAAATCTTAACAAGGCTGAGGGGGATCCAGTAAACATTGCTAGTCTAGTGATTGACAAAAAAGGAGGAAATGGCTGAGCAGGAGAAAAATTACTGGCCTAAATAAAATAATTTTGAACAGCTCCAAGATAATTAACCTTTGACAGGTGATCAATAAGAGGCAGCATAGTCAAAATTAAATTCAGTTTAAATCACAGCAGTCAGATTTCTTCCAGTGCTACTGCCAAAAGTCTTCCTACAGGGAAAGCAAAGAGAGTCCTAGGCTTAAATTCCAGCAGAGAGGAAGCTTTTGGCAGTGTTGCATTTGGCATTCCTATAAGGAGAATAGATAAATTAATACAAGGTGGATGAAGATGTCTGCTGTTCTCTTCTAAAATGGAAAGCCTGTTCAAAAGCCTGATTCCTTCCAAGCCTGGTCTTGGGACATTTTCTTGACTGCTGAAATAGCTAAAAAGTTACGCAGTTGTAGATAATACTGGTTTAAAGGGGATACAAGATTAAAATTCTTGATATTTGTGGTAAATACAGGGAGTTGGCAAGTTTGCAAAGCCATCTGGCCTTAAATAAGAGTAGTAATCAGTGTGAAGTTAAGCTCTTACCCCTGGGCAGGAACAATCATCTGCTCAGAGTCAGGCCAGGGGAAACCCAACAAGCTACAAAAGCACAGAAGAGAATTTGGAGAGTGTAAGGGATCCTAAAGCAGTAAAGCCAGCCTTTTCCAGGAGAGACAGGCCCCAGGACTGAGGCACTCAGCCAGGACAGTGCAGTCAGCACTATGAGGGACACAACTCCTGCTGCTGCCCTTGGGGTTGGGAGGGCAGGAAAAATGGGACACTGGGGAAAAAGCAGATGAGAATGAGTAGGAAGTTTAGAAGAGGGGATTGTTTGATCAGGAACAGGCTGGGAAAAGCCATTCTAAGCCATGAAGGAGGTAAAAGCACAGTGTAAATTGTGTCCCTCCATTCTCAGTGCCCACAGCACGTCAGGTTGCTGATCTGGGGTTTATTACTCACCAAACGAGCTGCAAGTTGGACATGGGGAAGGATCTTTGAGTGGCAAGGAGGGATGTAACACTGGAGCAAGCTTGCAAGGTGGTTGGTGAGATCTTCATTACTCGCTGAGAAGAAAAGTTTCCAGCACAATTTTTGGCAAGAAGAGAAACAACATGCCCCAGGAGTTCTTTTGATTGAGGTCAGTCAGGTTTCAGAGCAGAAAAATGGGTCAAGCAGCTTTCCAAGCCCCTCCAAGGTTCCATCCCTTTCAGATGCAGGGACACTAATTTTCAGCTGCATTAAATGTACAGGGAAATAGCTTCTTCCAAAGTGAACTGTCACTGAAAAGTCACTTCCATGTGACTATGCTCTTTTGCCTCTCCTTTGTAAAAAGATAAATAAGACTGCTAGAGTGAACATTTTTCATTTTTTTTATGATACTGCTGGATGTATTGTTCTTTTTCTCTTTTGTTCTCTTTTAGATGTATTTTGCCATTGTATTGATGGTATATTAAAATTTCTTAGTGTTTCTAAAAGCTTTGGGGTTTTTAAATCACTTTTCTTGGATGCTTTATTTGTGCAAGTTTTCTTCTTCTCCTTTTACCTTATTTTTTTTTCCTGCATCAATTTCTCTGTTCTTTAGCAGCATAGTGTTTTCATCTCCATGGGATTTCAGAAAAGAGAGGGAGCAGAGGAAAGCCAGTGCATGATGTAGTTGAGCCATTTCCTCGAGCTGTTTGTGACATAATGATTTCTCTTCATCTCCCTTTCCTCCATGAACTACTTTTAAAAGAAACTTCTTTGATATGTCTTAAAATGTTTTTTAAAACAGCGATGATCATCATTACCTAAAGATCTTGGCACTCTTGGCTTGCCCAAAGGTTCTCCTACACTTGAGTTGCAATTGGATGTCTGTCCTAAAGAACACAGGCTGTGGAAATTTCTGGTGTGCTGAACGGGAATTGTGGCAGGTCCATCACACCAAGAGTATTATTTTTTGTACCAGACCAGAATGGAAAGAACCAGGCCTTTGTGAGCACAAACCATGAAAGCAGATGTTCGGACAAACTGCCAAGTGGGTACAAAAGGCTGCTCATACACATGCACTCTGAAATACTGTAAATATTATCCTAGAGAAAATTATGGCAAATTTACATCTGCACAGCCTCCCACTGCTACTGTAAAGCTTTAATAACAAAAGACTACCAGTGCCCACGGTTTCCTTCCCACTGGAAATGGAGCAGACTGCAGCACACGCTTTCACTGATAGAGATTAAAAGTAGGCTGACATTCATTATTAACATTTCATTCACAGTTTAAGCATGAAACACAAGAAAATTCTTATTGTTTCTCCAGAAAAGCCAACTGCTTTCTGGGGCTAATGGCAGGAAAATCAGCTTTTTGTGCTGCTGTGCCCTCCCAGGGCCCTCAGGCCCATGGTGGCTTCTGGGCTACCTTGCTTTGGGTTTCAGAGCAACTCAAGCATCCTTATTTCACCAAAAACTTGCAAACAGTGTTGACTAGGCCAAGGATACCAAATGTCCTACTTTTTAGACAAGTTTTCGATACTCCTGGGGGATATGTCAGTGTTTTGTTGCTGGGGTTTTACCTGTGTGTGGGTTTTGTGTTTTACCTCTGTGGGTGTGTGTGTGTGCTGCTCATCACACGAATGAGGAGGCTGCAGGATAAGGGACACAGACAGGGTTTGGGTAACGTGGTTTGGAGTCCATAGACCATTAGCGGGCTTGAACCCACTTTAAACTGGGGGTTTTGGTAGTGAAACAGCACAGTCTGAACCCACACAGTTTCTGTGTAGATAAATAGAGATCCTGAGATGCTGTGAAGGAAGGCCTCCTGATTCCCTGCATGGCTCAAAGTCGTCACACCAAAGATTTGTCATCTTAGTGCACTGAAATAAGAGAATTTAGACCAGCAGGATTCTGCTTATAGCCAGTGATAGTGGGATAGCTAGTGCATCACCATCCCAAAAATCAGTATGGGATTCATTAGGGAAATGCTCATTTCACAATCAGTCACAAAAGGAAAAGAAAATACAGCTTGGTTTTGCAATTGCCATAAAGCAATGAATGCACTCTGAGGGTCTGCAAAAGCAGTTTCAGTTTCCAGCACTGCTTGACTCCTTTGGAGGTCAGGGTGAGCTGTAGCAGGGAAATAAAATGTTTGTGTTGGGATTTTTTTCAGGGCAAGCCTTCAGTTCTCAAATACTTTGTTTAGCACAACAAGTCATCTACTTACTCCTGCATTTATTCATTCATTCATGCATGCATTTCTGAAAGGGCTTTGCTGTTCTGTATTTACTGTGAGATCCCTTGGCTCACTTTACACTTTTATGAAGGACTCTCAGGAGAGGTTTCAATGACAGCAAATATCACAAACTGCTCCAGGTGCTGCCCTACCTGCAGCACTTTTGGACAGTTAAGGACAGAAGCAGCTGAAGTTTTATTCACAATGGACAAAATCCTAAAAAATGTTTTCCACATCCTCAGCAAATGAAAACTCTGTTTTCTTTTAGATGCCATTTTGTGTCCAAATCAAAGAGAGGAGGGTATTTTTGGTATTTTCAGTATTAGCACCTCATTTATTTTTTTCTTTATACTCAGCTAAAGAACTGTAGAACTTTATTATTCTTAAAGAATATTGGGTCTTGCAGCCCAGACTTACATGGAAATTTATATATGTGGCTTGGATGGCTGCCTAAAATCCATATACTTCAAAGTGAATTTCCCAGAACTGGAGACAGTCCGTGGCCTCCACAATTATGGAAATTTCCTTTTTTCTTTGTATATGAAGGGAGCTTTTAGAGCCAGCATTACACCCATGGGGTCTTTGCCTGTGCCTCTATGAAGAGGATGTTTCCTTGGACAGTTCTGGAGGTCTCTTCTCACCTCTCTTGGATTGTGCAGCCAAGAGAGATGTTACCTCTGGTAGTCTGTGTCAGAGAAGCTCAAGAGATTGTCTGGGTTGGATCTGGGAGGGGTGCTGCTGGCCTTTCAAGTCAAGGCTGCTCACTCAGCTGTCTTTCTGCCCTTCATGGCTCTGTTGTCTGAAGGTCACTGAGCAGGTACCAATGTTCAGAGACACAGGAGAAGTGCAAAACTGCATTTCCAACCCTATAATAACCATCTAAATGTAAATCACATGTCCAAGTGTATATATGGTGTGTATTACCCTCACTCTACAAACAGCTGCTGCAGCAAGAGACAAAGAGCCTTCAGAAAATCACCATTAATGAGCTCCTGGTGCCTGGATTTGTGTTTGGTGTGTGGAATGGAGCCCTGAATGAATCAGAGATCGATTCCATTATCTCTAATTTGGTTAAATAAATCAGGCTGAGCTACAAATACTCCTGTGAATTCCCCCGGTGCCATTATTTCCCCCGGTACAATTATTACCAATTGCTGTAACTATCCTGTTAAAGATTAGCCAGTGGAATGGGGGCTGTAATCAAGATACCAAGATATCCCCCAGGCTCCTAATTGGGTGTGCTGGCTGTCATACAGTGCACTCATTACCACCCCTGTGTATCCCTGTGCTTCATCTTGGAACCCCTCTAACAACACAAATCAAGAGTCCTCCACAGACACTCCAGCAGGGATGTGGGACACTTGTCTGGGGAGCAGAAAGTCAATGTTTAAATCCTTGCTCCACAGCCTTAAGAGGGCCTTTGAAACAGGGCTTTCTTCTTGACCCAGATGTCATTTGTCCTATGGAGTTTCTATGTTCATCTGACCTTTCCAAATTTTATTGCTGTTATTAAAATTCATGGAATTGAAATGAATCAAGGCTTGGAGAGGATTGACTAATCTTCTCTTTTTAATGTGGGTTTTTTATGTTAACCTGGAATTCTTTACTACGGATGAACTTTTAAAATTATTTATTCACAGAGCAGTAATTTGAAGGGATTCAGAGTACCTGCTTTCACCTCACCTAAGGGGGAGTATTCTATCAGCCCAAGTTCACTGAAAATTTGCTGGAGGTTCATCTGGAAGGTTCATGAACCTTGGCTTCTTTGCCTTGGTTTTCAATACCAGCAGATTCTTGAAGGCATTTGCGGCAGATAAAAGAAATTTCAACCCATGCCTTGGTGTATTAACAGTATTAATTAACTTCCTCTGTAAACAAAAATGCTTGTAGGTGATCTCTAAATAGTCCAGCAGAGAATATTCATTAGGTGAAAAAACAGGAACCTAAAACCTGTGTTTGGAAGACTTAAATACTTACAGATATTTGCATAAAGCCCCTATGCAAATCCTACCCTGCAGAATGTTACTCTTACACTATTTCAATTACAAATTAAACGTTAGATTTGTTTAAGAAATTATCTGCACCCTTAGAGGGAATAGAGGTGACAGCAAATACATAGGTGGAGCAAAGTGTGGAAGTGAGGTGTCATGGGGAGCCAAGGCTGGGGGCAGGGGTCAGGGAACAGCTGAGCAACACGGCTGGCCTGGCTCACCCAGTGCCATCCCTCCTGTGCCCAATTTCAGAACCAAAACTGCATAGAAATTTGGGCACGCTGAGAGTAAAACACCAGTCAAGCCAAGAACAGCGCCCCAGTTTTCTGGTGTGAACTGCAAACAGAATTACCAGAAGCAGTGGAAGAAACAGAGTCAGAAACCCATAATGTGTGACAGAATACCATACCCATGACTGTCTTTTGTTCAGGTTTTATGTCTGCCTGGAAACAATGGATTGCAGGCTTCTTTGTACAGAAAATTACCTTCTTTGTGTTAATAACTTAGGAAAGAAAACGCTTTCTCGGCTGCCCTTCCTCTATCCTTATATTTGGTAGTTCTCACTTGCTGGAGGAGCTGGACCAGACTGGGAGATTTTCTCAAGAAGCTGTCAGGAGGCTAAGACTGGGCTTAATGAGTGAAAGGGAGCACTGTAAATTATGTTCTTTGATGAAGTTGTTGCACAAAATAATATTCATGCTGATTCTTCATCTAAATCTGGCAAAGCTTCTTGCTTTTGGTGTTTTGAATCACTGAAATGTTTTTTATTCTCCTAATCTAGAAATTGTAACAATGCGATTTAAAAGAGGACTGCAACTTTCCTGTATATGAAAAGATGTAATTTTGTTTAGAAGAATGTTTGTATCTCTAATGTGTATGGGGAGATAAATGTCAACATACATTCATTTGAGTCACTGTCAAATTCTAGTTTCAGTCTTAAAAGAATTTCTGAAGGAATTATTTGGATTATTTCTTGATCACAGCAAAATGGTATTTTTAAAAAGAGGTTTTATCAAATACTGGTCTTTTTAATTTTTTTTTGTTAATATTTCTGTGCAGATGCTGCGTGTAGCAAATTACAATGGATGAGGGACTGATTCCAGAATCAGGAGCTGTCAGCATGAACTGTCTTAGCTCTGTGCTGTGTAGAAGAAGAAGCCTCTGGAGCAAACTATCCATGTCCATGCTACACTGAATTCCACCCTGCCCCTCCCCTGAGGGTTCCAAGGTAATAATAATTATCATTTAATGAGTTTCAGTTCAGTGTCTGTAACACTGCAAGATGCATGTTGGGGTTTTCAGAGTGTTCTTACAGCACAGTGCCAAGAGCCCTCGCTGCCTGTGCTGTGGTTCTGCAGAACTGGAGAAATGTGCAGGGCAGAAGGAGTTAAAGCTCCCTCATTCCTGCCCATACCACTCTTTGGGAGTGAGCTGTAAGTAAATTAAAACCTAGATTTGTCCAGGAATTGTGGAGACATTACAGAAATGCAGAATGGCTGGGGTTGGAAGGGACCTCTGGAGATCATCCTGTTCAACCCCCCTGCCAAGGAAGGGTCACATGGAGAAGGTGGCACAGGAATGTGTCCAGGATGGCTTTGCTGGTCTCCATAGAGGGACACTCCAGGACCTCCTGGGCAGCTGTTGTGGGGCTCTGCCACCCTCAACATAAAGAAGTTTTTCCTCATGTTGAGGTGGAACTTGGCTAATTTTATGGACATTGCTCCATGTCCTGTCTCTGGGCACCATTGGGCAGAGTCTGGGATCGTCCTCTTGGAACCCAAATGACAGGTTGTTAAAATAGCCTGGAGCAGAGACAGGGACACTGAACTGCTGAGGAGTCCAGGGGGGCACAAGGCCAATGGCCCCTGGGCTGTGCCAGCCATGGGGGGGCCACAGGCTCAGGGCAGTGACTGTCCCTGGGCTGGCCCTGCTGAGGGACCTCGAGGGCTGTGTCCAGTTCTGGCCCTCCTGGCCAGAGAGCCCTGCAGGGGCTGGAGAGTGTGCAGGGAAGGGAACGGAGCTGGGGAAGGGAATGGAGCCCCAGGAGGGGCTGAGGGAGCTGGGAAGGGGCTCAGGCTGGAGCAAAGGAGGCTCAGGGGGGCCCTTGTGGCTCTGCACAGCTCCTGCCAGGAGGGGACAGCCAGGGGGGGTCGGGCTGTGCTGCCAGGGAACAGGGACAGCACAAGGGGAAAGGGCCTCAGGCTGTGCCAGGGCAGGCTCAGCTTGGATATTAGGAAATATTTCTTCACCAAGTGAGAGGCCAAGCAAGAGTCTCCATTGCTGGAAGCATTCAAAATATGTGTGAATGTGGCATTTGGGGACATTTTTAATGGTGAACATGACAGTGGTACTCGGTCAATGGTTGGAGCATAAGATCTTAGAGGTGGTTTCCAGCCTTAAGGATTCTGTGATACCATAAATCAGTCGAATGGTGGAAGGCTCTGGTGTTGTGTTCACACCTTATGTGGTAGGATATCCACTACCACTGAGAAAAAAAAGCTTCCCAGGAAGAGTTCCTTCAAACAGAAGCTGTGAGACAACCTCCTGCTGGCAATGGACAAATCGCTTTGATGTCATTGTCCCTTGCTGAACTTGGTGGGAGATTTTTGTTTGGAGAGTGCTGTCATGTTTGAAGGTGGCCCAGCCCTGCCAGGGTGAAGCTCTGTGGCTCCTCATGGCTCTCACACACAAAGGCAAGTGGGTGCCCTGACTTTGAAACAAAAGCATTGGTGTCTGCACATCTCCTTTTGCACGTGACAGCGCTGAAAACAAATCCAGAGGCATTTTTCAGCCATTTGGCCCATAAGCTTTTCAGTTTGTGCAAACCACAGGGGATGGTGAGAGAGTCTAGATTAATTTTGAAAACTTGACATATGAGAATTCAGCTTGCATAAATTTAAATGTAATGTGTGCTCGCAACAACAATACAAACCTCTCATGCTGCTGAGCTTTAAATGTTCCCCTTCCTCTGAGAAAAAGAAATTCTCATTGTCACTGCTAAGCCAGCAAAGCAAAAATCTATCCAGAACACATCAACAGTAGGAAAAAGCAAAAATTACATCTTCAATTCATTAGGGAATGGAAAACAATGCAGAGAAGTTAAGATTTTATTGTCAATGACAGTCATGAGCCTTTGTTTTGAACATGAATTACACTAAAAAAAAAACAACCAGAAATAATTCTGCAAAGATGCAGAGGACAGCAAGGCTAATGCTATGTTTTTGGAGCACTCCTTTGCAAGATCTATCTTAATTGGGAAGAAACAACAACAACAACAAAAAAATTCATCCTGGATTACAGGAATCTCTCATAATTCAGTGTAATTGATGGCAGGCAAAGAAAGTGAAATTGAAGAAGTATTTCATAAAGGCACACACAGCCAACTTGTGAAGCTGGAAGCCAGACAGGGTGAGACCAGAACTTACAGCTGAGTTTTTGGCTGCTGGTTTTTGGCTAAGGCTGGTGGGGTTTTTGTGCTCAGAAATAATAGGCAGTCATGTATGCATAGAGGGGACCAAATTGAACATAGCTGAATGCAGGATGGAGTAGAATGAATTGAAGATAAGGCACTTGCCACAAGTATCAGCAAATACATTTCCTCTAGGGAAAGATGGAAAAAAATAATACAAGTTGTTGTTACCACTGAATTATTCCAACAGCTCCCCCCTTTTATCCTGTTGTCACTTTTTAAACATCTCTGTCTCCTCCAAAAAGGAGTCTGTTTCTCAGAGAAGCTCCACGTGGGTCATGCAGTTCCAAGTGTTTTGTCCTGTCAAAAATGCAGTTGTTCCTTGAGCTGTGAGAAAACAATGACAGTGTCCTGTTCATGGGGCTGCTTTATTTTGATTAATATTACAAATATCTAAAGGCAAAAAGCAAAGATCATCTTTCTGAATGTGTTTATGGAGGACAAGCTTTTGCTTCTGTCGGATTTATGTGCTGGTTGGACTTTACTGTTTTTCTAATTGGAGCAGATAGGCTTTTGCACCTTCCTGAGGAACATTTATTTCAGTTCATATGGAGAGATGATTTTCCCCTACTGCAGCTTGCTTCCTATTTCCAGAGCAGCTGGGAATAAAGTGCAGTGAATTCCTTAGCAAATTTGATGCTGACCATGAATCACACATCAACAGTTAACCCAAACACAGAGGTGAACCCAGTCTCTCTCCCCAAAATCCCAGGTGCTAATGGAGTGAAATATTCCCCTGAACTAAGGTTGGCAAACCACCACTGACACTGACTCGGTGCTCAAGGGGAAAGAGAAGTGTCTGTAATGGGGAAAGCTGGACACTGTGCAGCTTAACTGAGCCAGAATTAGAGTTCTTGTTCTGCAGTAAATGAATTGTCCTACAAATACTGAAAGTTATCCCCTCATGTTGTGATTTCTCCTAAATTTCTCCCACTAAAGCCATGGCTGAAGGAAATATTTCCCCAAAAACCTGCTGTTTGACCCCTAGGTCTCTGCATGCCTCCCTGAGCAACTGTAATTCACTAAAAGAAATCAGACACAGCAAATTGTGTAAATAAATAATACTGCTGTATTTGCATGATAGCATTGATGTATCATTAAGTGCAACAAGCAGGGAATTACAGAGCCCATGAGGTTGGGCAGGACAAATTCAGCTCCCCCTGCACTGCCAGGGCCCACACTAAACCAGGTGCACAAGTGCCACCTATGCAAGTCTTTAAAATCCCCCCAGGGATAGTGACTCCTCCACCACAGCCTGTTCCAGTGATGGACAAACCTCTGAAGAAGGAGTTTTTCTTAATAGCCAAGAATAAAAATCCTAGGATATAATAGAAGGATGTGTGGGAAAAAGCTGAAGAATTCTGTGGACCTTTACTCTAGGCAACATTGTGGATTGTTAATTATCCTAAAATTGTCCTTAAATTTGGGACTACAAAACTCTATGTACAGAGAATAAATATTTCAAAGAGAACAATGTGAAATAGAATTCAACTGATCATGTGGCTGCACATGGAAACATGGAAAATAACATGAAAAAAAAAGGAAGGAGTTTAGTTTTCAGTACTATCCATTAAAATATCTTTATATTTCCTTGGAGTTGAACTTGTACTGAGTCATAATTAATGAGTAAATACATACTTACAATGAATTCGGTTCGGGGCAAGCTTAGTCTAACTTTTAAAGCTTGAGATAAATTAGGAATCTGAGAGCTTACTGCAGTGCAAAGAAATTCATCATTTTGTTTGACTAAATGTCAATTCTTTTTACAGGATTGTAATGGCTTTAAATTGAAGTCACAAAATTATAAGATTAAAAGATTTGCTGTCAGCAGACCAAAATTTAGAGAAATACTTTAAACTGAGGAATATATTTTCAGGTCAATGAACAGGGTAATGGTTGAACACTTTTCCATTCAAGTACAATTAGTATTTATGAATTATTAATTCAATCAATCCATTTGTTGGGCATTAATTTGAAGAACCTTGTGGAAACACACATAATTCCTACTTCACATGATGTGAGGGCCACTAAGAACTGGGCACTTGTCTAGGAAGATACTTCAGAAAGGAGTGAAGCCTGTGGAAAATCCTCTAGTTCAACCCCAAAATTAGAGAAATGGAGGAGTTGTAGGAGGAGCCTGGTAAGATCATATCCCATCAAATAACATTAAGTCTTTCCTTACCACATTTTTCCCCTCCAGCAGAGCAATTCTGGCCTCAGGCCTCGTAGCTTGTGTGATTCCTCTGTATTCTCATGGCCCAGGTAATTGAAAGATGTACAAGGAGGCAGCAAAAATGGGGTGATGGCAGCAACCACTGCACATTCACATGCTCTGATTGCCATTCAGAGAGCTGAAGCTGAGTTTTATCACACAGAAATATCTGGGTAGTTATTTCCATTTTTTGATCTTTTATTTGGAATAGAGCCTCAATGTCTCATTTGCTTTGGCAGAAAATGTTTTGGTGTTTTCTGTGTCACTCCAAGGTGTAGGAAACCCTCCATGCACTCTTGTGACCAAAAGGGGAGAGGGAACAGGCCCCAGGAGTCCAGGAGAGGGAGGGACGGAGCTCTGTGTGTTGGACCAGGCACATCAGCATCTTCTCCAGGCTGAGATCAGGGATTCTTCCTCCTGCACTGAGCTGTCAGCCTGTTTCTATGGTGATCTCCAAGACACTGATGGATTTGCTGTGGTTGCATAACACATTCCAAAAAACCTCAGCATAACCCCTGGGCTCTATGAGCTCTGTCAGTGGTTTGGGGCATAGTCTGGACATTAGGACAGACACTGGGCTTCATCTGCTTACATGTGAGCAGGTTTGAATAAGGCAGAGGAGGGCCATGTGTCTGAGGTCAGCTCCCCCCTCATCTGCTCAGTGTTGCCTCTGGGCTGACCAGCTGTAGCATGTCCTGCTGAAGGCTTTGTAGCAAATTAGCTGGAAATTTTTGGGAGGGCACTGATCATACACATTTGCTCTCATGGATGTGAGCACTTCATTTCACCGGCTCTCTGATTCTCTTTTTGCTTTCTGGATCCACAGAGTTGCACTCTAATCAAACTGGCTACGCCTAGTGTTGTCCCTATGACTTTGTTGGAGTGTCTTTCCCCTTCCCC
>VYXF01010862.1:192898-224119 GCA_013397295.1 Polioptila caerulea | reverse complement strand
CTTCCCCTTCCCCTGTAGTTCACACTGTATTTGGGGCAGGTCCTTTTTTTAAACCACACTCTCCTTTCTCCGCCTCCCTCCCTGCATGCACAAACCATCTGCCATTCCTGGGTTTATTTGGTTTCATGAAAATGTCATCTCTCTCTTTTAGAGCAGATGGATTCAGGTGGTTCCTGGAGTTAAATGTCACAGAGGGGGCTCATGCTGTCCAGCCATGGGGGTGTGGCAGTGTCCTGACACACACCAGGGCTACCAAAGGGGACACTTTGCAGAGTTTTTCTCCTGTTGGCAACGAGCAGTGGCAGAGGAAAAGCTCAGACAATTCAAACCATCAGTAGCTGGGTTTGTGTTTTAAACTGAAGGCTAAATGCTTGGATGTTTGGCTGTCTTGGAGGTCCTTTGCCTCCAAAATGCTTGCTTGCTTGCTCTGCATGTTGCCCTGAGAATCTATATCAGAAATATTTCTAATATCTATTACATTTATTTTAAAATATATATTATTAAAATATTAATTAATTAGTGTTGTCATGGCACGTACTTGCCTCACTAAATGATCAGTGTGGCACATTACTGGGTTTAGCTGTAGCTAGAATATTCCACAATGGATCTACTGCTATCAAGCTGTTGATGGGTGCTCATAAATTTCCTAAATCCCTTGAAATGAAAACGAAGCAAGATATGAGAGGAAATACAGATGGACAGACACCTCCCAAGGAGGTCTCCATGAATGTGCTGATGAGATTGTTTAGATGGCAAATAGCTTTACTAAATCCAGTTGCTCTTGGGTTCTTGCTTCCCTAGTAGATGCTGTGTTCAGAATAGGAATTGTCTTTCTGCTCCTTCTTCCTTAAATGTGATTTAAATGTGCTTTAGTGCCCTTCCACCAAAGCTCAAGGCCACTATTTCCAGTAGCACTGTGTAGCTTCCATGATGTGCCATCAAAATGTAATGTTTTTTAACTACTCAGTTTTGTACATTTAAAAGAAGAATCTTTTCCCTTTTGCCCCATCCAACCTGGCCTTGGGCACTTCCAGAGATCCAGGGGCAGCCACAGCTTCACTGGGCACCCTGTGCCAGGGCCTCACCCCCTGTGTCAGGGAACAATTTCTTCATAATGTCCAATCCAAACTTTCCCTCTTTCAGTTTAAAGCCAAAAGATGCTGTACCTCTGATCCAAAAAGAGTAACATATGCAGGGCCAAAAAATCCTCTCACATTCCACATCACCTGCATTAAACACACAGCTTAAAATTAACCCCCAGTCAGGGGAAGGCAGCTTGTCTAAAGGACTGTTCATCCCACATTAAAATTGTTCTCTCTGTGTCAGGTGAGGTGAGTTGCCCTTCCCATTCAGGGCGAGTAACTCTTGAGTAGTTCTGGCTGAATGTTTAATCTGAATGGCTGAAGTAAGGCTCTGCTCTTGGAAAGGAGTGACATTTCTATGGATGTGAACCCTCAGGTGCCTCTTTCTGGGCAAGGACTGACCCACAGCAGTGGCTGGTGAACTGTTCAAAGCAGAAAAGTCCCACAGGCACCACTGGGGTGTGGAAGGAGATTGGGAACAGGTCAGGGTGCAGGGGAGTCATGGGAGCTCCAGGCTGCCTGTATCCCCTCTGGGGTGAGAAAAGGCAGTGCCAGACAGGGTGGGAATGCAGATGAGCAGGGAGGTGTGAGAGGTGTCCCACCCCTCATATGCCAGGCAGGGATGACTGTACCAAATGTGCTTTTTCCTGGCCTCACCTGCTGGACTTGCTGCTGCCTTTTCCCCCCACACACTACAACGTCTGCTTTTTGTGTACAGAAAAAAACCCAGTTATCTAAATTTTCTTGGTTTTCCCTGAGCTTGTTTGTCTTACCAAAATGAGCACCGTTAGCAGAAGAAGATGATAATTTTCCATGGAAACCAGTGGAAAAGAAAGCAGGTTTCAAAATAACCTCCACACATACACTTGAGGCATCTTAGTCCCTGTTGTGTTCATTTTAGAGATGGGGACCCAGACACAGCATGATAAATGACAAGCTTGGTGTCATCAGGCATTGAGAGAAGGAAGCTGAGGGCTTGAATCTCTGCCTGTTGTCTTAGTCACAGACCCTTCTTAGTGTTTTTTGTAGGTTTTGATTGAATTTTTGATACATTTGGCTTTTTTCCTTGCAATATATGCTCCAGCATGTTTTTTTTGGCTTTTCTATGTGAGTGATAAGCATTCACCCATTAAAAAATAAAATTAGTCTTTTTTTTCATAATTCATGTGTTGAAATGGGGGATGGAGTAGGATTTAGGGAAATGGGGAAGTGTCCTGTTTTACCAGAGAGCAGAAAATGATCTTTGTCAAAATTGAGGCCCTGTTTAGACTGGAAAATATGTCTGTGAGGGTCCCTGAACTGGATGTGATTGTTCATGATGGCAACACCTCCAGGTATTGCTGTCCCAGCTGATCAAAGAGCACAGGTTCCAGCTGGAGAGGTTCCTTCATTTGAGTGCTGCTGTGTCGTGGTCAAAAGGGTTGTGCCCATGTTCAGGCACTGAAGAATTCACTCTGGAATCATGGAATGGTTTAGGTTGGAAAGAATTGCCTGGTTCCACCCCCCTGCCACAGACAGGCACAACTTCCACTCAGCCAGGTTGATCATGACCCCATCCAACCTGGCCTTGGGTGCTTCTAAGGAAGTCATCCCTCTTAACTCTCATACTGTGATGGAAAATGAACCCAACCCATGCAGATCAGGCCTTACTTTTACTCAAGACTGTTTTGGAACAGCTTTCCCCAAATGCTACTCAGTGTAGTGCTGCAGTCACTCACCCAGATGTTTTCAGCTTTTCTACTAATGGTAACCAGGAAGTAAATAGCCATTTCATCCTTCAAACTCATGCTGAACTTTACATAGTCCTAGGTAATTATTACTAGAATGAATGTTTTTCTTATACCATACTTTAACATGTTACAGAGGCAAAGAAAATAGGACTCAATTCTTGTTGAATCTTTGTTGCTACACAGGAGGATAAAAGCAATTATGCCGTACAACCAACACTGTAAACAATGTTCAAAGCTTGTTAATTGCTGAAAAGAAGCTTGAGAGTTTAATCATTTACAGAAGCTGTTGTTTTTATAGCAGATAAAATATTTCCTGCTATGGAACACACTGAAAATGCTCATTCTCACACCAGGCTTGTTCAGACACCAGTCTATCTTTTATTGTTGTTACAATAGTGCTGAAGTGCCAATGCTGACACAACCCTGCATCACTAAGCCAGCTCCTGATCATTGTTCCTGCCTTTTGTGGCATGGCATTGCCCACCCCTGTCGTGGGGATAAGGTCTGAGTGTGCACAAGAACTGCTGGGGGAAGGAGCATGCTTTGACCATTTTATTTTTCTCGAACAGGAAAAGAAATAGAAATTAAATAACTAAATGCTTAGTTGAAGCAATGCAGATTACATAAACACAAAGTGAGTGGTATTTAAACACTTTAAAATAAGTTCCATGATGCTTTTGTTGGTGCCCTTAACTCTGAGGTCTGAACCAACAGTTACAGTCACTGGAGAAGAACTCCATGATAATGTGTGCCATGAAATCTAAATCCCATTAATTGTCTGCTAAAAAGGAGGAGTTTTCATCTGGTCATTAGGAGTGGTCCAAGCTCATCCCACTGAAGCCTTTTGACACTGTTGGGTTTCTGAGTGTTGAACCTGGAAGAGCCCCTCTGTTTGAGCTGTTCCCTCTGATTCTGGTGGCTCAGATTTTGATGGTGTTGGGACCAGGTTACTCTTCGGGCCACATTCTCTTTTTCCTTCAATTACATTGATTCCTTTGTTTCCTTACTCCCTTAGGACTGCTTACTTTGTCTCCTGCCATTGTCACAGAACAGCTTTTCCAGTGTCTGATTGGATCTTTTTATTGATCCAACTCAAAATTTTTGATAGTTTCATCTGAATTTTTTTTTTAAATCTTGTCTTTATTGAATTTATTAAATAACAGTTCTGGGAGCAATGCAGAGGTGCTTCCTGCAGATTCCCATTCCCCGCCAAAGCTCCTCTATCAGTGATGATCACTGATGGCAGCTTCTTCTTCTACTTGCCTCTCTCTTTGCAAAAACTTTATGCAAACCCAAATGCTCTTCAGTCTTGAACTTCTTCTTCAAGATCTTGAACTTCTACTTCCAAGCAAACTTCTGCTTCAGTTTGCTTGGAATCAGATGATAGATTGTAAGATAATCTGGTAGGAAATGCATATGCCATGATAACACCAGCCTTTTTAGCTGAGCTAAAAATGACTGCTGAGAGGTAACAGGACATAATTACAAATGTGAGGGAGTTCCGTGTTGTTTCACTGGGAATGTGGTTCCTGCTCAATGGCTGCCTGCAGTGTGGATACTATGCCTGGGAAGCTTCCTGGAGCTAACTACAGCTCAACTATGTACTCACTGAGAGTTGTGACGAGGGGGGATTTTTATTGTTCAATATAATCCACCATCAATGTAATTTGGCTTTTTTTCTGCAAGTCATTAGCATAATAAATTGCCTAATATGCATCTTTTATTGTGGACTAATTCATCCTTTGAGGTGGAAAAAAAAAAAGGCAATCGCTGGTGTCAAATCCTAAATTAAAGTAAGCTTGGGAATGTATTTGGCAAGATAATGCTGATGAAAGTGAGAATCTGAACTCCAACTAAACAAAAAATCATTAGCTGAGCTGCAGCATTTACAATAAATAAGCACAGTGCTTGCAAAGGGCCTGGTTTCACTACCCAGGCAATGAGGAGGTTTGGTTTTCAGGTTCAATACCTCGGCCCCTTTGCACTTGTTGGGCTGTTTTTCTCATAAGCCTTTGTCTTGTCAGTCTGCAGAGATGTGATTTGAGAGGAGGTGAGGCTCTGCATGCAGCCTCTGCTTTGCTGGGCACTCCCATCATCTTTAGCAAATATCCTCGCACCTGTTAAATGTGAGCAGCAGTGGTGAGGCTGAACCAATATTTATTCACCCTTACAATTGGCAGTGCATGTCTTTAATTAATAAAAATCCTTTCCTCATCTATCTTCCACCCTTCAAAAGCTCAGATGAGCAGCACAATCTAATGGAATTCAAAATTACTCTATCACAGGGAGAGTTATCTCCTCAGCTGCTTTGCAGCATTTTCCCCTACATTTGCTTCCTATTTGAAAATGTGAGAGTACATTAGGAGTGGTTGAGATGTCTCATGAAAGAAATAATTGTGTGTAGGGCCATTAGAACTCGTAAATAGAAGTTTCTTCTAGAGTGCTCTATGTCCTACAGGCCCTCTCAAAAAAGGGAATTAATGTGCCTGGAAAGGCAATTTTAGCTTCTTCTTCCTGAGAGATTGTTCAGGAATCCACAGCTACAAACACTCTCTTCCCGCAGAGAATAAAAAAATAACCATGAATGGGCTGGGTAGGAAAGGAACAGGAAGCTCATCCCATTCCACCCCTGCCATGGGCAGGGACACCATCCATGATTCCAGGTTGCTCCAAGCCCCATCCAGCCTGGCCTGGGACACTGCCAGGGATGTGGAGTCCACCAGAGGAAACTGGGAATTGTTCTTCATTTTTATTTTGAGAATACTCTGCTCCAAATCTTGCTTTTTTCCTTAACTCCCAAGCAATAACTCTGGTCAGAGCCATCTCATTACTGCATCATCCACCTAAACTCCCAGGAACCCCAGAAGCTTCAGGTTCAGTTCACACCACAATTTTAGGCAGAAAAAGACATGCCCTTCCTGCTGTGGCTCCTTTTGGAAAGATACCCAAAGCCCAGCCCTATACCCAGGAAAATCACCTGTGTCTCACCTGCTGGGCCTTGTACTGGAGAAAGAATCTGCACACAGCGCCTGCCTCAGGTACTTTTAACACTGGGTGCACCTTGTATCCATCCCTCCCCAGATGTCTGTGAGCCCTAAAATAATCAACCTTTTATTTCTCTTCTCCTCCTAGAGGAAGAAAAAGGTTTTTGATTAATAACTTGCTCTTGAGTCAAACATTCTGGAAATATGTTTCCTCTATAGATGACAATCTCTTGCTTGAAATATAGAACAAAAGGCCTGCTTTCATTGTAATACTCTCTTCCAATTTAAAAAAAAAAAAAGCAGCAGAAAGGGTTTCCATGAGAATATAGACTTTTTCCCCTATGATACATCCAAACTTTGGGGATTTGGGTGTGTAGAGCGTGCTGTTTGCTTCTATTCCAACCTGATTGTTCAGTGGTTAAGTAAATGTAAGCACTTTTTAGGAACTCCCAGCTGAGGGTTAGTCTGCAACATCCCTCCTCACTTCAGTGCACTTAATGGCTCCTCCAACTTTGCATTTTGGAGGAGAAAAGATCTCTCTTCTCACCCATTTCCACTTAGTGAGTCACCCAACTGTTACACTGCTCTACACAGGATGAGGAGATGGGAAAGAAAAGCGAAAGCAAATGCGCCTGCGAGAGCTGTTTGCAAATGAAGCTGCTCAGTAGAATGACCTTCACCCAGAGAGAAGAAAAACAATGTACAAATGGTCATTAAAAAGCTCTATTAACAGAACCCTCCTTGCCTGCAGTGCTTTTAGGGAGGTGTTCAGGTGAGTTCCTGTGAATCCCACAGCCCCACTGCCTTTTGCCCTCACCTGTTTCCTGAGGGTAATTTTTCAAGGCATCTGCTCATCCAGCATGTCTGGCTCTGGCTCCTCCAGGTCCTTTCAGATTACTCTTCCAGCTTCATGGGCTTTGATTTTTCTGTGTTTCTGTCAATGAAGCTGAAGGCTTTCAGGACAGGGTTTTGTTTAACAAGATGATTTAACACTGATGTCTTGTTACACCTGCCTTGGTGGCTTTTTTTTTGCTCCTATATATCTTACAGTCACTTGAGGATTGTAAAGTAAGTAATTTCTTTAGCTGCTTTTCCAGACTCTTTACAATTGCAAAATTTAATGTTTATTGTATTTTGTTTTCTTCCCAGAAAGACTATTCTTCATCTCTTGTCCCATGCAGGATTTGTCACTAAACATATATGTAAATATATAAATCTGTATATATACTGCACCATACCTACACATCTGTTAGTCAGAGATCTGCCTGACTGTGAGGACTAGAGACAGTGTAAGTGCTTACTGTAAACCATAGAAAAAATGTCAGTGCTCTGGTCCCTGAATTTAGAAAAAATACAAGCAAATTCAACTAACTTCAAAATGAAAATATTATTTTAAAAGGGAAGAAACTCCTGTAATTCTCTAAATTATTTCCTTTATTCCCTTTCTGCTCCCTGCAATGAAATTCATGTTGAGAGATTACCCTGTACATTAAAAAATAATGTCAATTAAGTAGTGGTCACTCACCCATGAATTGTGTTAGGTTTTCTCTGTGTGAGAAAATTGGTTATATCAGCTTTTTGTCCAACGAGAGAAAGGCAGGTACTGCAGCATTGACATGAGTGCACTCTTATCAAAAGATCTACTCCTTTCTATACAACATATGAGACCTTTTAATTAGTTACACTCTCCTTAGACAGAAGAGCTGTTGCTCAAATTTCAGTGGAGAGCAGTGTGAATGTGAGCTGGGACTGGCTCTATTACCCAGTTATTCACTCTCTGCTGTGCTGGAACCTGTGAGATCCCAAAAGCTGTGGATTTGCAACCCTCAAAATGCTCTGTCCCAGGATGGGAAGCTTTGGAATCCCAGAAGGGTTTGGGTCAGGAAGGATTAAAAGCTCATCTTGTTCCACCCCCTGCCCATGACAGGGACACCTCCCACCATCCCAGGCTGCTCCAAGCCCCAAAGTCCAGCCTGGCCTTGGGCACTGCCAGGGATCCAGGGGCAGCCACAGCTGCTCTGGGCACCGTGTGCCAGGGCCTGCCCACCCTGCCAGGGAACAATTCCTCCCCAATATCCCATCTGTCCCTGCCCTCTGGCAGTGGGAAGCCATCCTCCCCATCCCAGCACTCCATCCCTTGTAAAGTCTCTCTCCATCTTTCTTTCCAGCTCCTTCAAGTATTGAAAAGCCATGATTAGGTCACCCTGAAACTTGTTTTCTCCAGGCTGAACAATCCCTTTATTTGTTTGAAACAGAGGCCTTTGTAACAAGTCTGTGATTTCAGCAGGTTCCCAGAGAATAGTGAGGGGATTTTGTAGTTTGTGTCTCAACAAGGGAATGGGATCTTTCATCTTTGTGGGATGCTGAAGGTGGCTGTGGTACTACTGGCCTGTATAACTTAGATGATTATACCTGCATAATTGCTGAAACAATGTTAAAATTATATTTTAAATAAGAGGTGAAGCAAACTAAGGTATTTATCCCTGTTCTGTGGAAAAACGATGGTAGTGAGATCAGATTTTTTTTAAAAAAACAAACTATTAGGAAAGGTTTTGATTGACAGGACATGGGAAGGAAAAGTTTCCATCCAGTGTTTTGACTAAATTGAAAGGAAAGGTAATTCAGGGTTGGTTTTGCTAACAGCTGTCTCAGGTATCAGTTAATTTGTTGTAGCACAGAATGTAGGCTAAACTGTCCGGATGACAATAGCCAGCGTCATATTCCAGATTCTGGTACCTGCAGAACCTTGCCTGTTTTGTGGCTGATTTCCAGCACTGATTTCCTGGTATGGGACCCGCTGAGGGACTGTCTCATTTTCAGGACAATTGGATGCTTCTCTTGGAGTGGGTTTCCAGCCTTTGCCAGAGACATGAGATGAGAAATCTGACAGAGGGTCACTTGTCACTGTCCATGATCACCTAATGCCTGCCTTGAACCCAAGGCCTGCCTGATTGATGTCACCAAACCCTCACCTTTGAAAACATGTTGTTTAGACATGACAATTTGAATATTATAATGTTTATGGACCAGCAGATGTTCTTCAAAATCAAGGCCTCAGGCTCCAGTCAGGCATTCTACACCAGTGGCTGCTTTCTGTCCTTATTTCGACATGTTTCAGTTTCCACATGTTAAGAATGAGGTGACAATGCTCTGTCACAGCTTGTCTACCTGCTTGCAAAGCAAGCTGGATGCTGCTCAGCTCACTGCAGGGTTCACGCTCTGCTTTCTTTTGGCTGAGTGCTAACATTTCACAAAACTTGAGCAAGTCTCAAGCAAAACAGCTGTTTTATCACAGCCCTGTGCCCTAATTACAGACACTTGTTCCTTCATTCTCCCAGCTGAAGGCTCTGATCTTGTTTACCTGTCACACTCTCAGCCCTTTACAGAGACACCTGATGGTGTCCTGGCTAGAGCTGGTGAGGTTGCTAATGGGCTGAGTGCCACCCAGCCAAAACAGACACATCCTGTCACCTCCCAGGCACACTGAGCTAACAGATGTCATTAATCTTTGAGAAACCCTCTCACGGTGAGTGCCAGATAAAATCCTTTGAAAAAATGAATAATTTGCTCTTCAAACCAGCACTCAGTAAATAAGTCATAGAGCAGCATGCTGGGGTTCTAGGATAAAGAGAAAACATGGAATGGCTGCTTATTTAGGGAACATTGGCTGTTTGGAGAGAGAGAAGAATCATAGAACTATTGATTTGGGTTGGAAGGGACGTTAAAGCTCACCCAGTTCTACTCCCTGCCATAGGCATGGACATCTCCCATAATCCCAGATTGCTCCAAGGCCAATTTGGACTGCTCCAAGTCCTGTCCAACTTGGCTTTGGACACTTCCAGGGATGAGAGAGCCACAGCTTCTCTGGACACCCTGTGCCAGGGCCTCCCCGCACTCTGAGTAAAGAATTTCTTCTTATAATGTAATATAAACTACCCCTTTCTCATTTTAAAACCACTCCCCCTTGTCAATAGTCACTATCTGTCCATGTAAATAGTCCCTCTCCCTCCTCTTCATAAGCCCCTTTAGGAATGGGAAGGATCTTCTAGGAAAAAATAAATATTCCTGTCATGAAGACTCTTCTGGACGGTAGACTTGCAGAAGGCAGTGGCAAAGTCTCATCACACAAACAATCTGAATCCTGGGATTTGCTAATTTTTTCAGGGTTTGGATTCACTGCCTTAATAATGTTCTTTTATTGCTCTTTGCTTGTGGGATGTGTACATTTGCTCCCTTTTGTGCTCTTCAGTTTCCATACGTTGTTTTGGTGGAAGCACACGAGAGAGCCTTTCTCTCTCCCGTGAGTCCTGGAGGAGCCACACTTCTTATAGATGGATGTATGTAATGAATGAAGTTATTTTGGTTTGGATTTAAAATGTTTTATTTATTCTCAGATCATCCCAGGCTGATGCCATGGCATAGCTGAGGAGCAGTTTTGTGGGACAAAGCACCATTCCCATGCAAAGCTGTCCTGGTTTGAATGACAGACGTCTGCTAAGGAAGGCAGGAGCCTCCCTTGGAATGGAGAATGTAAAACCCCATCCCTCTGAATTATTATAATTTTGAAATTAAGGGGCTCTCAGGCAAAGATGTGGGGATAGGAATTACAGTTCTTTGTTAGAAGAACTAAAATAAAACAAGCATGCAGTATTACAAACAAACAACCCCACTGTCAGAGTCAGAATCCAACCTGACCCCCTGTGGGTCAGGGTGTTGGTGGCAGGGCCATTCCATGGTGGCTGCAGCCCTCCTGCAGTGGCAGATGTGGCTCTGGTGGAGCAGGGATCCTGCAGAAAGGTGGAGTTTTCCTCTGAAGGTCCAGTGGAGAGAGATGGGCCTGGTCTTCCTCTGAGAATCCAGTGGAAATGGCTGCCTTGGTGTCCCAAATTTCAGGTTTTTATCCAGGTAGGGATGCTTGGCTCCTCCCCCTGGCTGGAGCATTTCCCAGTGGGATGATGGAATTTTCTCAGTGGGACTCAATGGCCCATGAGCAGAAGATCTGTCCCTGGAGGGAGGATGGGTGGTGGAAGAGATAAAGAAACTGCCCCAGCTGGTTTCTTATCAGCTGGGCCATGGACAGAGGGTTACACCACCCCACCCCAGTTCCAACAGATGGTGACAGAATACACACTTTTTGGTTACATTTTGCACTGCAACCCATGACAAAAGCTGTAACTGGGGCTGTCCTGTCAGTCCCACACACACATCATGGGATGGTATTTCAAGCTTTTACAACTGCGGTAGTTTTTTACATCTCTTGGCTCAGATCCCTGTAGTTCAGGGGCAAATGCAGCCCTTGGAGCAATCCAGGGATGCAGAATGCTGGCCAGATCAGGGAAGAGCCAGGCCAGCTGCAGAGCTCTGCTGCTGGCTGCCTCCTCTGGGAGTGCTGCTCCTGTTGGAAGCAGCCTAACAGTCTGGTGAGCAAAATGCTGCCCTTGCAGTGCCCCTAAACCCCGGGAGAAGGTTGATATGTATCCTGCAGCTGTAGCTTTGCTCTGTGCCAGAAACACTCTGGAGATGGAGCTGCTCAGTGAAGTTGCTGAGAGGAAAGCGAATGCACTCTGTGCTCTCTCCCCGCATTGCAGACGTGCTGCCCCTGCTTCACCCCAGGTTCAGGGATGGTTTCATCTTTTCCAGAGCCTCTCGATATCCTTGCCCTGGCTATGTATCGTACATTTTGAATCCCATCATTAATTGTACTTTACTTCCCACTGTAACAAATTAATCCTGATCTTCCCTGTCAAAAGCCATTTGTTCCTGCTTTGGAACATTCCAGGCTGAGGAGTTTCTGCCCACTGAGACTGGCCCCGGCTAATCACATTCCACGCAGAGGAATTTGGATTTGCATCAGAAAGCAGCACTCATCTATCTGTTTCAAACACTAAGCCCCAAAGAAGAGGATGAGATGTCCCTTCCTGAGAAGCCGACTCAGAAATAGCTCCCTTGTAAATTTTGGCTTCACTGAGCAAGTGCACAGGTGAAAGAGAGGTGAGCGAAATGTCAGGCGTGGTACAGGTTTGTAAGTACTTTTACACTCAGTGTACTTACTCAGTACAGTTCCAGACCTGTGCTGCACCTGATGGTTCACTGACATCACTCTCTTGGAGCTACAGAACTCTCCACTGCTTCAGGCATGTTTTAATAATTTAGAAACCATGTGGGTTTACTACGTTAAGGTAAATTTTAAGATTGATTGTCCTTCACAGTAAGCAGCAGGCTAAAGTTTGCCTCAGTAACTCTTTGGCTTAGGCATATATTGATGTCCACCAAACCGAGAAATCAGTACATATACATTTATTAATACCCTCACTGTGTGAAGTCACTAGCATGGAGCTGTTTTGCTACAGGATTTTAGTAGTAAAATGGAATTTACCTAGTCTGAGATCCAGAAGAAAGTTACTCTTTGCCTTCTGAAATGCAGTCAATACGTTTCCCTTGCTTTATCTGCAGGAATCATCATGCATTTTTCCTTTTGAGTGACCAGACTAATTACAGCTGTGTCTCCCTCTCTTTTATTGCTAATCAGTTTGGAATTGAAAAGAAGGTTGAACAATATCACTTGGTTATTTTTGGTCATTGGCATGGCAGGAGTTGGCTGCAGAAAGGAACTCCTCCCATTTGCTCACAGTTATATTTATTGACTTGAGAAGGAAAGCCAGAGCAGTAGGGTCACATCTCCTTTAAGCCTGGCACACTCGTCATGTGAGAAGAGAAGAAGTGACAGTGTCATTTGGTTTGTCTCTGAAATTACTTGGACAATATTCACTGCTATCTGCAGTCATTTAGACTGGCAGTGCTACAAGAGTGATGTAATTTTTGAGAATCTGTGAGACACCTCTCTGGTGCCTGAGAATGCTGTACAAAAGCTGGGCTTTAACACTGTCTCTTCTATTAAATATTTCTTAAATTTCTAGGATCCTGTAAGCAAGACTTGAAAGGAGCAATAAGGAGGAAGCACTTTGGGAAGGCTCCTCAGAAGGGGAGTGCAGAACGTGGGAGCACTTGTTGCTGCTCTTATGATTAAAGAACTCAATTAAAGCTGCCAGGAAAAAAGCAGATAGCTTTCCCAGTTTAAAAACAAATCAAAACTAAAAAGAACAAAAGAGGATTAGGAAATAAAGCTGAAGTGGTGGCATAATAAACAGATTTAAAAAGAATAAACTTTAATAAGATTATTTTAAGTGCTCTGTGTGAAAACATTAGGGTGGCCAGCAGAGGAGTGTGTGTGTGTGTGTGTGTGTGTGTGTTGGGGAGTGAGTGGAGAGTGGAGAGAGAGAGAGAAATGAGAAATTAAAACAATCTCTGTGTTACTCTCATTGCCTTTCATCTTTAACATCCAGCTTTTCCATAATGTATGAATAGCCACCGGATGCTTTTAAAATATACTGCATTATGTCCCTATTAGAAAAAGGATAAATTTGTAATATAAATCCACTGAAATAAATGTAAAATCCCAACAACAACAACATCAACAACAAAAACCATAGAAAAAGAGGGAGCTGCAACCTTCTGTCTCATTGCAGTGACCACCACTGCGCAGCACAAATGCAGTGATTCTGAATTCTCCTGGTTGTGTTGTCCTAACTTGAAAATAAGACAGATAAATGTTAAAGAAGGACAGGTTCTGTGCTAGAAAGTTATTATTTGCCTAAGTTAATAATTAAACAGGAGAGAATTCATAGAAACATATCTTTGTGTATCTCAGAAAGATTGGGATGGGGTTTCTGCCTGTGGCAGAGCACTCAGAGCTGATAGCTCTAAAAGGGTAAGTATCATTCCATGATCCCTTTCTCCTTAGAGCAGGCCCAGAGGAAAGGGAGAGCATCTCAAAACCCTGGTGATTGCTCACCTCTTAAGGAAGGTCACTAAACCCTGTGCTCACTTTAATTGAGCTTTAATGCTGTGGTGGCTGAAAAAAGCTCAGTTTGTGTGCCAGGGCATGGGGACAAACATAATGAGATGCACACTTTGCTCCACAGCTCCAGCTTTGGAGTTTTCTACTTCGAGTACTTTGTACTCACAATGAGTTGGGACAGCACAGGCACAGGTTTCATTTCTGCCTCAAGTGCCATCTAATAATCTCTTCTACATACACAGTTTCCTCTGACTCTTTGTATCTTCCAGAGAGTGGGGGAAATCTAGAGAAAAGGTGCTGGTAGGTTTCTGTGTAGAAATTTAGTGGTTTCTCTGCTCTTTCATCTGTTCTTTAAACATTAATGACTCCACTGGGTTTAAGCAGGAGAAGTGTGAAAATGTGTAGGGTTTCACAGGCTGCTGCATGTCCCTCCCTTGGTTAGAGTTTGGAGAAATAGTCGTCCTCAGTTTATTTAGAGCTGGATGGCAGAAAGGAAAACGGTGCAAAACCCAGTTTTTTGCAAAAGCCGTATTGCCTGTTCTTGGGCAGGTGTCACCAAGATACCTCCTGTTCTTTCTCCTCAGTGTCTTCACTCTGTTAGTGATTTGTTTCAGAGAAGCAAATTCCTAAACTTTTACTGTGGAAAGAATAACTTCTCCTTGTAGGAATTTAAGATGAGATTGTGGCTGCCCCACCCCTGGAAGTGTCCAGGGCCAGATTAGACGGGGTTTGGAGCAACCTGGGATAGTGGAAGGTGTCTCTGCCTATCTCAGAGTGGCACTGTGTCCTTGATTCTGGTCTGGCCAGGACAAAGCGTGGCAAAATAAATACAGAGACTGGTACGATGGAGTGCCCAAAAATAGAACATTAATGATGGTAAAATAACAAATACAGGGACCACATGGTCATACAAAGACAATGCATACAAAGACAATGGGGCATGGCTAACTTAACAATATATAGGATTACCTGAGGGCAAGGGTCCAATCTCGAAACCAGGACAAGGACATGACATTATATGTCAAAGGTCCTGAACCAACAGAAAACTAGAAGCAGAAACATGGTCTATTTTGGAATGATCTCATTAACATCTTTTCAGTATCCCACCTCCCATGGTTTCAGGTTAATGCTTTCTGTTTATGCTTTCTGGGCTAAGCTATTATCCATCCCAGCTACTTCAGTTGCAACATCTGCCCATGCCAGGGGGGTGGAATTAGGTGATCCTTAATGTCCCTTCACACCAAAACCTGTCTGTGATTCAATGATTCTGTGAACTACAGTGATAACAATAATATCCCAATTTTTCTTCTCCTCCTTTTCCTTTACACCTTTTTGCTGAGATATTTCACATTAAAAACCATTTAGCCATGGAAGAGGTTCTTCTGCCTTTCCAGCCTGACACCAGCAGTGCTTGGGTATCATTTAGCCCGTGTTCAGTGCTGCTGAAGCTATAGCTGGAATTAAGTCTTTCACAAATTTCTTTAGTAACTCTTATTGAATGTTGGGGAAAGTGTCAGAGTGAAATTGGACAAGTTCAGAAGAGCTCCTTCAGCCCATATTATGTCTTTGTCCTTATGAAATAGCTATTAGAGCTGATGTGTTGACAGCTGTTGAGCTGAACTTGCTGGTAATTAGGCATCTCGCTCTAGTGGTGCCCCAAAACACACAAGGAGCTTCATTCCTTTTAGCAAATTATAGGAAAGGCAGCTTTTGGTGATTGCCAATTACCCTGGGATCTTTGAGGTGTAATTATGTGACATTTCTGACGCATTGTTACATCTCATAGTACGGATCACGGATAAAAAAGTGGAAGGAGAGAAAGTACTTACTATAGCCTGGTGGTAGCACAAGATCACCGACAATTTTCACCTCTCAGGCTGCTGTCTGAGGCTGTAATACAGCTTTTTTCCCCCCCACCTGAAATCTGTGACTGCCTTTCTTATCTGCAGTGCCTTGCTCATTGATTTGAATGGTGCCCTGAGTAACACCTCTGTGACCCTACTGACTTCAGTCCTCCCCCACCAAAACCATCTGCATCCACTCTAGAAGGATCAAAAAGTACCTTTTATTCCATTAAGCAGCAAGTAAAGGGGTTTTGTTAGATGTTACAGCACATCACAATGCCAGTTAGTCCTATTCCTAGCTAAGCTCCAGGCATTCTCATTCTTGGGGTTGCTCAGGAAAAAGCCAGCAGGATTTTCTCTCTCACCTGTCCACCTTACCAATGTGAGGAGTGTCCTTTCTTGTGGCTCTACTCTCATGTTTTCTACCTGTGAGGTATGTAATTATATTTCTACTCAAATTCATGTTTCAGAATTTGGAAACTGGCAATTAACTGTAGAGATTTTTTACCAGATTCAACACCCAGATTACAGCCAAGATCACTCAGCTAAATAGACCTCAAACCAGTGTCAAGAAAGTGGCAAACCTGCTCCAGCTCTCCCTGAGTGAACTCTTTGGAATCAAATGTTGGTCCAGGGCCTGGTAGACTGTACTCAAACAATAGAGCAGTGCAAGAGGTGTTATACTTGGAGAGAAATAAAACTCAGGCTCCTGGGCAGCAGTGGATTACCAGGACAGCTGAGCTGAGTTTCTCTAATGCAACCCCTTGCAACCTTAGCCATTAACTGAGGGATGGTGGAGGCATAAGGGATTTTAGGACCATGGCAGGAAATCTCATTTTTTGTTTCACTGAGATCACGTTGATACCAAATTATTTTCTTTCACTTTGACACGGTACAGTCTAAAGGAAGATTTTTGGAATGCTCTTACACGGGCAAACAGGCAGAAAATTTCCAAGGAAACAACCCATAGAAAATGTAATTTCTGTTCAGGCAGTGTCTATAAAGTCATTGCATAATTAGCTGAATTACTCTCCCAGGTTTGTTTTATTTCCTTACAGGAAGATAAATTGTCTAGTTATGCCACGAGGAGCCCCCTCATAACTCACATTAGCTGGGAAAGGCTTTAATTTCCCTCCTGGCTCCCTTAATGTTCTCTGTCCTGCTCCTTTCCCACATCACAGCCTGGCCATTAGTTCCCATACCTCTCCTCAGACTGGTGTCCTCACTCATTTGCTTTGCTCTTGGCTTGTTTTCTGTGGCAGCACCCTCTGCAAAGGCTCAGCAATCCTCTTCCAGCAGCCAGGCAGCCACGAGAGCTGGTGGATTCCCACCTTTGCAGGTCCCTAGGCTCATCTGTCAGAGGCAGCAACCAGAGCAGGATCAAGTGTGTTGTCCAGATGCCTGAGCTGGGCTGCCCCCAGCTCTACCCTGCTCATTAAATATCAGAGGAAACAGATGGTACTCATTTCACCAGGAGTGAAAAAGGAGAGAACTGTAATTTTCCAATATTTTCAAACTGTTTTTGCCTTCCTTTCATTCTTCTTTTCAGCTTTTGCTAGTATTAATGTTTAATTACAACCAATTAGGTAGCTCCTCTCTTATCTTTCTTTTCCTGGCACTTTCTAAATCCTTGATTGTTTAGAAATTAAATGTTTGTTCTCTTGGAGAGGTTATGAACTTTGCAACAGTGTCAAAAATCAATTATAATTTTTCATCCTTAACATGACTTCAACACTGAAGACCAACCACAGTCTTCAGCTGTCAGGCTTACCTGCCCTCTACATTCAAGGTGGCACCTGAGACACTGACTTCTACATTCATATTGGAGGAGTCAGCACTTAAAGTTTACTTGTTTGGATCCTTTTGAAGTTTAGAACTAGATATTTTTTAAGTCCCTTCCAACCCAAACAATTCTATGATTCTGTGAGTCTTTGTTAGGGTAAATAATTGAGAGAGGACCTGAGTTACTTGGCGTCCAGCCAGCATAAAATCTGGCCTTAAAAAGTTCCAGTTCTAGAAGGTGAAGGGTAAATGATATTTACTATTTTCCTAATGGCTGTCTTTTAGTGTTTCCCCACACTCATTCACAGCTCAGCATGCTCCAGTTAGTGCTGAGGGAAGTGTAATGACAAACTGGCTGTTATTAGATTCTTCCTTGATGATGCTTCCTTGGTATCAGCACAGCAGCAACAGAGACAAATATGGCTCAGTGGGAGAGAGAAGGAAAATTGCCCTACTCAGAACATGTCTGTGGTAATTCAAAGGTCTGGGAAAATATTTCTCTTCCTCCTTTTGTCAAGATAAAAATTGTTCTCTTTATTTGTGATGCTTCAGTTAAATCATGCATGTATTAACATTTATCTTCTCCATTTATTTACACAAAACAGGCTGCAGCTCACTGTTTGATACATTCAGGTTTTCTGTGTCACAACCTGAGTTCTTGCTGGGCTTTTGTCAGGGAGAAATTTTACAGGATGTTACAAGACCTGAGATCCCACACAGCCAGAGCTTTTGAATCACCTAAATCGCCCAGATTGTTTGGTGTCATTTCTCTGTATGAGTATTTGCCTTTAAGCAGCTAAAGACACAACTCCTGTTCAGTCTTCCCTGCAAAGCCAGAGTCCAAGGGCAATAATGCTCATGAACCTGGGACCAAGACTTCTTAGAAAGCTTTTTAAAAACTGCTTTGACACCTCACTATTGCATAAGGATACCAGGAAAACCTCTTCTCACTTTTTCAACATGATGACTGTTTTTTTTAATCCATCAGAGGAAAAGTATGATTGACACCATATGAGAGAAAGCCTTGTGTGTGCATGTCCAATGTATGACAGCTCATCTATCAGACTTCAATTTGAATTGCTGTTCAGATTGCTCCACGCTTTTTCTTCATTGAAAACAATCTTGCTGGTTAGAATAAAGCACATTTCTTTAAAACACCAGTTTAACTTTATTTTAGCACATGAAATAACTGAAAATACTTTCACTTTTTACCACATTCAGAGTTTATTTCATGTAGTTTTTCTCGTGTAGGTGGTTAAAGGTGGGTTATATTCTTTTAATGGGTATATAATTATATAATTATGTTCTGAAATGATACATTGGCAGTCATTGCTGTTACTTCATGTACAGCAAAGAGCAGGATCTGAGCTAAGCCATAGGGAGTCAAAAAAGGAGACTTCTTTAGGGCATTTAGGCTCTACAGACACAGGCAACTGGTGGTGTACTTTACCCAGTACACTGCTGCTGCAGAAAGGTTTCCTTCGTCATGAAGGAAGATGCTTTTATTGGTGTGAACTCTGGTGGGAGCAGAGTGAAGGAAAAAGGTTGGTAACTGAGGAGAGGGAAGAAACAGTAAATAGGAATGGGGAGGGGGTGGGGGATGAGATGATAAGGGAAGCCACAGTCACAAAGAGCACGGGTTGAGCAGGATCAGAGGCTGGGCTGCAGAGCAGCTGGGCCAGGCTTTGGGGATTGCCTGTTTAGGGGAGCAGCCCAGTGCCCCAGCTCCCCTTGCCTGTGCTGAGCAGAGGATTTCACACAGACACCTCCAAGGAACATCAGCACAGGTGACAGAACCAGACCCAAGGGGAGCAGGGGAGGGAACGAATTTCACCTTTGAAGCAGATAATGCAGTGCAGGTTGGTTTACCCTGATCTTGAGGGCTTTGCCTCTCAGCCCTAACGCTGCCTGCCCATGAGCTGGGTGTTCCAGCAGTCCTGGGTGGCTCTGCCCCAAGGACAGAGCGAGGGCAGGTCCACACCCCATCCCCACGGGCTGTGCAGGTGGGCACAGAGGGAGTCACAGCTGGCTCAGGTGAGGGTGTCAGAACTAACAGTTCTGCAGTACCTAAGGCAATGCACCCCATGCTATCAGATGCACAAGATCTGCTCTCTTTGTCGTTTTCTGTAAGCAGCAAGATATTTTCTTGAAGGAAATGGAAAAGACCTCTCTGCAAGCAAATTTTTTTTAAATGTGACATCGTTTAAAAAAAAAAAAACCGTTGTGTTCTCATGGTTTGTTTTCTACAAAAACAAAAAATAGCAAGTCACAGCACTTGGCAGCTCCTGGCTTGTCAGGGTTTGGTGACGCCAGCAGGAGCTGCAGCAGATGGAAGGTTGCAAACATTCTGGAAGCTTGGACGGGCGGATTTGCTGGAGCTTGAGAAAGCAGCGCTGTGAAAGTGCTTCTACGTCCTCAAGTGTGAGTTTTCTTAATAAATAACAGTTTCAGGGGAAAAGAAGCTGGGATGTGACAGTGCTTTTGGGAGCAAGCCAGCTCTCTATCCAGCAAGCTGCTCTGTGGAATGTGGCTCTCTGTGAAGTAGATGAAAAGGCAGCAGAAAAAGTCAGTTTGCTTACAGTGAAGGGAAGGAGGGAGTTTGCTTGTTCTCTTGCTTTGGGAATCATAATCATCACAGAAACATGAAGTCTGGAGCTGGATAAGCATCAGGAATGACAAACCTGAGGATATACAAGCAGAGTAGTTGGGTGAGAGGCACCAGCATAGTCAAGAAATGTGCATTTTTTTCCCTCTTTAATACCACTGCCGTTTGCTGGTGAATTCAGGGGTATCACAGAGGCCTTGTTGTACCAACACTTGTCAAGGTGTAACCACAGACCCTGGTGCCTCAGAAGGATGTCACTGAAGGATAATATGAATGTTGATGAATAGCAATGTAAAAGCTTGAGAAGTCTCCAGAAACCACTCGTGTTTAAAGTGATCCTCTAGTGCCATCCTGCCTTCCCAGAAAGGTGACTGTCACATCTGTGAGACCAGGCGTATGATGAATGTGTCACACAAAGCAGAATGAGGAGGTGGCTGTTACTTCACCAAAAGCCCCCAAAATAAACAGGATTTACAGATAGTTCACTCTGGAGACCCTTCTCTGAGCATGTTACATGACTCTGCTCTGTAGACCCACAGAGAGCAAAACCCCAAAAACCTGGGTGATTTTTGGAGTTGCTGAGGATGACTTGCTGCTCTGGAATGGGACATGATGCAGGACTAAGTGAGCTGGACAAGGTCAGACCACTGGATCTGCAGCATTCCATGGAGAGTCCTCTATCCCTAGGAAGCACAGAGGTCCCCCAGTTCTGGAGTTTGGCAGTAGAAACAACAAGCAGAATGTGATGGGATTCAAACAAGCCAGGAACCCCTGAGATCCCCACTGGACTCATCATCAGTGGCTGATGGCACCAGTTCAAGAGAATTTCTGTAACATATGCATGTTACAGTCTGGTTGTCTCCTGTGCTGCACAGACTCCTGGTTCATCTTTTTAGGGACATAAATCAGTGAAAAGACCGAGTAAAAAAATTCGAGGAAGGTAAATCAGAGCTGAGAAATACCTAATTTTTCAGTAATGCCCTGATGGACGTGATGGAAGCCCTTAAAACTCCATCATTAATGAAGCTTTTTTCCTACATACAGTCTCTTTGTTTCTCTGTGTCTGGAACAGGTGGTTTTCAAATGCAGCAAAATTTGTCTCCCCCTTTCCTCCATATCCTAATTTCCTCACCCAGCAGGGTTCTAACTCCAAGAAGAAAATGGAATTCCTTGTGCTGCTTACCCAGTCAGCAGCCACAGAGGCTGTGTGAGGATACACAGACTTAGTCAGTCAATGCTTTCTCTTTCAGGCTCCAGTTATAGTAATTTTATTTTTTTAATGTATAGTTTGGTGTTATTGCCTAAAACTGTTTGAAATTCAACTGAATAAAGAAATATTGCGTCATCGTTATGAAAGGCAATTAATGCTGCTTATGCAAAGTTGCTGTTTGTTTTCTGTTAGAAAATTTCTCCACGGTGTTGTAAAATAAGCCATGATCCCACACATGAATGAGTGCTTCAGTTCCCACAGGCACCAGTGACAACAGGCAAAGCTCTGCTGGTTGGGTGCTCCTGTTCCTGGAACCACTCTGGAAAAGAGAATTTGCAGGGAACCAAGGAACCAGACCCAGGGCCTGAAGAAATCCAGGAATAATCCTCCTTTTGTAAGGTTAGTTGTATCAAGGGGCAGGGAAGGCCAGCCTTGCTGTGGGAAGAATGTCTGAGTCCATCCAGGGGAAATGTGGACATTTTAGTGAGCACAGTACTCATTTATTTTAATTCTCTCTAGATGTACTGAGGGGAGCCTTGTTACTGAACTGTTACATCAATCTGTATTGCAGTGAGGAATAATTATGTGCTTTAAAGAAGCCTGCATATAGAAACCATATCTATGTCTGCATATAATGTACACATGCTGTCTTTTGATTCACTTGGAAAGAGCAGTCCCTTTTTACTGAAGGAAATAAAGGGTTGGGTGTGATTTGTCCTGAGCTGCTGTAAGTGAATAGGACTGTGGTCCTCCTGCAGAGGAGCAGTGGAAGAGTTGGCAGCTCATGATTACAGATTTGTGCTGAGTCCTGGCCAGGGTGGGCAGGGTTTGGTTGGATCCCAAAGCAAACGCTCTCTGTGAGCTGCCCTGATGTGCCAGGCACAGCCTCAGCACTGGGGCACTGGCAGTGAATTCTGCTGCCAGGACTTGAGGCTCCTTTGGGCCTTTCTCTCCTGTTCTAAACTCTTTAATGGGTGCCAGTGAAAGGCAGAGTGCTGGGCAAGGGCTGTGCTTTGACTCACCACGAATAACGTTTAGATGAGTGGCCTGGGGGAGGTGAGGAAGTCAGTGTTGGGGATGACAACAAACCGGAGGGCTGGAGGGGTTTTGCATCCTTGAAGGTTCTCAGGAGCTGAGTGGATAAAGCTCTGAGCAGCCTCGTCTTGCCTCAGAGGTGGCCTTGCCTCAAGCAGGAGCTTGTGCTGGGTCCTCCCCAGATCTCTCCCAGCTTCAATCCTCCTGTGAGCCTGTGTCTCCTGATGCAGAGCTCCTGCCTTTTTCAAAAGCCACTACAAATTTCAGCTGTTTTCCCAGGGATTGGTGCTCTTGCAAGAAGAATAGCAGAGTGGCCTTTGGTGCTGAAATGGGGAGTGAATTGTGAAGAAGGAGCGCTGAAGGCTTTGTTTGTCTGACATGGAAAGCCAAGGCACAGCATTTAGAAATGGAGGCTCCCCAGGAGACAGGATGAACCTGAAATTTGCCTGGGCCCTTGACAGGCACCTTTCACACTCTCATCTGAGGCTGACATGGCTAAGATGGCATTTTTTATTTTGGCTAGATTTATATTTCTGCGGTCAGAATCTTTTCTTAGAGAAGTTTCTGCCTCCTGCCCTCTGGGGTCTGTAGCTGAATTTCTGATGCATAGATTATCCCCAAACGCCATCATGGTGCAAAATTGTGAAGACCTTTAGAGAAAGTTATTGCAACCTTGCTCTTAAAGATTTCAAAGACAGGGTTTGAGGAAGCAGCAGGACCAAGATATCAAGAGGAGTGAGAGTCAGATTCAGCACACCAACATTTGATAGAGCAAAGGGAATGGAGCTGGGGAAGGGAATGGAGCCCCAGGAGGGGCTGAGGGAGCTGGGAAGGGGCTCAGGCTGGAGCAAAGGAGGCTCAGGGGGGCCCTTGTGGCTCTGCACAGCTCCTGCCAGGAGGGGACAGCCAGGGGGGGTCGGGCTGTGCTGCCAGGGAACAGGGACAGCACAAGGGGAAAGGGCCTCAGGCTGTGCCAGGGCAGGCTCAGCTTGGACAGCAGGAGGAATTTGCCCATGGAAAGGGGGCTCAGGCCTTGGCAGGGGCTGCCCAGGGAGGGTTGGAGTGCCCATGGCTGGAGGTGTCCAAGGCAGGGCTGGAGGTGGCACTCAGAGCTCTGGGCTGGGGACAAGGTGGGCACTGGGCACAGCTGGGACTGGATGGGCTGGGAGGGATTTTCCAGCCTCAGTGACCCTGGGATTTTGTGATTTAACCTAAGACTTGGAAATCCATGGAGTATGAACCTTGCAACTTTCTTGTAATTCTGTTCTTTAGTTTGATAACTTCTCTGGCTTTTTCTAATAACTTTTTCTAATTAAGATCCAGCCTCTGTCTGCTTTAACTTCTCTCCTAGTTTCTTGTTCTATTATCCATTCTTGGTTTTACTGGATGTTTCCTAAATGTGCAGGTGGTGTCTAGGGGTGGCAGTGGGTTAGAATAGCCACAAGATCTCAATTGTTGGTTTAGTTATAAAATACTCAATTTATAGACATTTTTCAAGGACAGAGAAGAGCTACACTGCCTTGGTTTTGAGCAACAAACATAATCCATGCTGTCCTCAGAACTTCACCTGATGTGAATCCCTGATATTTACCAGGTGTTTTCATTATTACTCTCAAATGGGTTCTTTCCAAGACAAAGGAGTTGCAGCATGGACAAGGCCAGAGCTCCCCTGACCTGTCTCAAATGGCAGCTGAGTGTAGGGTCTGCAGAGGGATAGGAGGAAAATCTCTGATGCACAGATCTGGGAAAACATCTGCCTGGGGGCTGCTGAATTCTGTTCTGAAAAGGGAGTGAATTATTAGACTGGAGCAAAGAGAGCTTGTGAAACATGGAATTGCAGAGTCACTACAGCTGTAAAAGATCTCCAAGATCATTAAGTCCAAACAGCACCATCACCCTGTTCACCACTAACCCATGTCCCAGGTGCCACATCCACAAATTTCTGGAACACTTCCAGAGATGGTGACACCATCACTGCCTTGAGCAGCCTGTGACAATGATTTACAACCCTTTCCAGGAAGAAATTCATCCTGATATCCAACCTCAACCTCCCCTGGCACGGCTTTAGGCTGTTTCCTTTTGTTAAACAGGACTGGCCTGGGACTGAGCCCTGGGGTCACCACTGCTGACTAGCCAGGAAATAGAGCACAAAAACCCTCTCAGGGCTTGGGTATGAGTTCAGGTTTGTCTTGAGTCACCATAAATGCTTTGAGTCCACTTATATGAATTTTAAAAATATTTTTTTCCTATTCCTGGTGAATTTGCACTGAATGGACTCCATAGACAAACGTGTTCTTCCTTAGCTATTGCATTGCTTTTGGTGGATACAAACAAGTTGTCCCTTATGACTATGTAGATTTTTATGTCACCTGAAGGATTTGCTCTCCCTTCTATGCTGCCTTCTGCTGTGCTGTAAATGTGTCTGCACTGCCCTTGGGATGAGGGAACAGAGCACATGTTGCATAGAAACACTGAATCCCAGAGTGTTTTGGGTAGAGAGGGACCTTAAGCTTATCTCGTTCCCATCCCCCTGATCTGGGTCGGGACACCTTTCACTGTCTCAGGTAGCTTCCACTTGGCCTTGACTTAATGGAATTTTATCTTGGTTTGACTGCCAGGTGTCTGCTAAGGAAGGCAGGAGCCTCCCTTGGAATGGAGAACGCAAACCCCCTCCCTCTGAATTATTATAATTTTGAAATTAAGGGGCCCTCAGGCAAAGATATGGGAATAGGAAGAACAGTTCTTTGTTAGGAGAACTAAAATAAAACAAACATGCAGTATTACAAACAAACAACCCCACTGCCAGAGTCAGAATCCAAGCTGACCCCCTGTGGGTCAGGGTGTTGGTGGCAGGGCCATTCCATGGTGGCTGCAGCCCTCCTGCAGTGGCAGATGTGGCTCTGCTGGAGCAGGGATCCTGCAGAAAGGTGGAGTTTTCCTGGTGATAGATGGGCCTGGTCTTCCTCTGGGAGTGCAGTGGAAAAGGCTGCCTTGGTGTCCCAAATCTCAGGCTTTTATCCAGGTAGGGATGCTTGGCTCCTCCCCCTGGCTGGAGCATTTCCCAGTGGGATGATGGAATTTTATCAGTGACACTCACTGGCCCATGAGCAGAAGATCTGTCCCTGGAGGGAGGATGGGTGGTGGAAGAGATAAAGAAACTGCTCTTGGTGGTTTCTTATCAGCTGGGCCATGGACAGAAGATTACACCACCCCCACCCCAGTTCCAACAGAGGGTGATGGAATACACACTTCTGGTTACATTTTGCACTGCAACCCATGACAAGTTATGAAGAAATTGAATTCCTTGCTTATTAGGAAATTTCAGTTACGTCTTCAAGAGCTGTGAAATGCATCAGCAGTGTGTTCATGCATGGATGGAAAAGACCAAGAGAAATTTTGGAAGATGCTGTATTTATTTATTTTATATTAAACCATAATGAACAATTACCTGATTTTTCTCTTCAGTACTTTATCTCAAATAGAGGATGGAGGCTGCTTTTAAAATGTTGCAAATTCAGAAGGTGTTGGGGCAAAGACATATCAATGAAAATAATGTTTTCCTGGGGTAAAATTGAATTACAGTGCATCCCAAAAACCATCAGAGAGTGGAAAGTGTTGAGAGCATGACTTTTGAATGCTCTTCTCCAAACTATTATAAAATCTGATTTATTTCAACTGCTGAGTGTGGCAGGACTGTCTGCAAGTGGCAGAACCACAAGCAAAATGAGCTTCTAAAAATGCTGATTTTAGTTATACACAGTAATTAGGAGAACAGTGAACTCTTGGGCAGAAAACAAAGCCTGGCACATCCATCATTTCACTCCCCTTTTGGTGAGGTGCTAATGAGATTTGAACACTACACAGGTCTGGATGTGGCCTCTGCACTCAGTCAGACAAACACTTCAGGAATGTTTATACAGTGGTTACTTTGATTGTCTGCAATATCAGTTACTCCTTTAATAATGCAGTTTCATGTTTATTGTGCTGGAGAGCAAACCTGCTTCTGCATGCAAAATCTTCCCTCTTGCTGCCTTTCCTGTCAGCAGGGCAACTTACCTGGTGCTGCTACATCACCAAACACCTGCTGTGGGCTGTGGAGCTGTTTTCTTAATTGCAGCGGAATCATTTACGCCAAATAATGCCACATTACAACAGCATAATTTAATTTGCAGCTGTTCATTATATTTCCATTACCCTTCTGCTCTGGCACCCTCCCAGGAAAGGACCCATGAGTAGCAGGTGAGACAGTTTCCTGGAGGGATAAAATTGCGCTCCACACAGCCCAGTGCCAGGTCTTTCCTGAGGCAGAATCCTGGCAGAATTACATTCCTTGCATTTCACTTGTGTCATGCTGGAAAATAATAAGAGTGAGGGTTTTCTTCCTAGACTTTCAAACCTAGATTATAGTCTCTTGCTATTCTAACTTAATTATGTTCTATTATCAAAAATAAGGGGGTTTAAGATGCATGACCCATGTTGTTTACGTTTGAATATTGGAGCTTTTGTCTTAAAACCTGAACTGAATTGTGCACTACATTAATAGATGCCAAGGCTAGAGGAAATTCAGGCTGCCTTACAATTATTCTCTAATGAACACAGTAATGAAACTTGGGAGCATTTGGTTTTTTGTAGTACTTTGAATTTAATGTATATGGTTTAAGGCATTTACTCCATTATGACTTAAGGTATTAGCAAGCAGAATACAGTTTATTAACCATTCTACTGCTTGTCTGGAAGTATTTATAGTAAACTTTTTTACAATTAATCAAAAGCAGACATTGTAAAAACGAAAATCTGATTTATTGCCAAGCTCATAAATGTCAAGTGTACTGTTATGCAGGCTTTGTATTACTTCAGTTGCAACTTAAAAGAACATTTTAAGTGATTGGAAAAAGGAAGTTTATTAAAGGCTCAGCAGGTCTTCTCTGCACTCTGCTGTTATTAATGTAAATCACTGCATCGTGTGATAGAGGAACAACACGGCAGGAGAAGTTTTTTATCAGGTTTTCTCTGTGACTACCAATACCTCCGGGAAGAACTTAAAACATGGACCACTGTGTTTCCTCTGACAAACAATGCAAGGAGATCTCAGAAGAGAGAAAGGAGAGTGCAAACCAGCCAGAGTGGCTTTAATTGCTGAAGTTTTCTTTGGGTCACAGCTTAGCAGATTGTGATGTTTGTAAGAAAATTCAACACTCTCAACTCTTTTCTAGTGTCTATAGTTGGTTTTATCTTCAGGCCAAGATATTATGCTTGAGGCAAAGCTGATTCATGTACCTTTTTGGACAACATTATTACAACATCCTGTTAGCTACTAACCAAGGGAAAACACTACTGGGAACGTGAAATCATTTTGGTGCACGATCTGAACTTGGATTTTGGTTGTTAGATGTTGGTTACTGCTGGCATGGTGGGTACACAGCTGGGGGGGACTCAAACACAGCCAAAGCAGGGAAGCCCCTGGCTCTGCCTCAGCTTCTCCCTGGTTCATTTTAATGTTTGATAAATGAGGGTGAGGGCTGGCGTCTGCCTTGCAAACTGCTTTGACATTGGTGGGTTAAAAATGTCACCTATTCAGTGACATTGGTTTGTTGTTTGTATGAGCTTAATGAAGTGAGACAGAAACCAGCAGAAAGAAGGGAACATGTTTTCCTCCATTTTTGTGGTTGTGACTTAAACAGGGATGATCAGTGATAGGTATGGGATAGGGAATTACCGCAGTAGCTCCTCTGTGGAAGTTTTGAAAACATCTCTGAAACTCTCTAAGCTCCAGTTGTCTGAAAGTTGTGTATAGAGGATCCTCTTTGAGAGTCAGGTATGGGTTGATTAGTCCTTGACGTTGGTTTTAGTCCAGCTGTTGCATGAAATAGAAAGTAAAGCAAGAAGGTAAGCTAAGACAGATAGTTAAGGAAGAAAGAAGAAAGAAGAAAGAAGAAATATTTAGAACAAACATAAAGCTATAATATCATAAAATGTTTGGTGTTGGAAGGAGCCTTACAGAACATTCAGTCCCACCCCCTGCCACAGGCAGGGACGCCTTCCATGGTCCCAGGTTGCTCCAAGCCCCATCCAGCCTGGCCTTGGGCACTGCCAGGGATCCAGGGGCAGCCACAACTGCTCTGGGCACCCTGTGCCAGGGCCTCCCCACCCTCAAACTTCTCCCTAAAATCCCATCTAATGTTGCTCTCTTTCATATGTTTGATGCCTATATTACTGTGTGTTGTTCTGCTTTGGAAAGCTCCTGATGGTTTGCACTGGAGCATTAAAGAGAATCACTTTCATTGACCAAGAAGCTTTATCACTGAGAGGTGCTGGCTAACCCTGAGAAGTGTTTTCTCCTGGGCACTGCAGGGAACTCAAATTTGAGTGAGCAGGACGCATTACAAAAATACACAATTCAGAGCACTCTTTCCACTGATTAACCCATTAGGAATAGATCCAACAACTCAGGGAAGTGAAATGGCTATTTTACCGAGATTTTGCAGAAAAAATTCTGGCAAACAATGCATGCATTAGCTTCTGACACTGCCATGAGGGGTGTGCAAGTGCTGTCTGACTTCTGCACACCAGGGAACTCCTCCTACTCACAGCAGCTCCAGGGCCTCACCCTGGTGTGTCTGACAGCAAATCTTGCCTCAACCAAGAGGCTCTCACCCTTTCTCAAGCACACAGAGCACTGCTTACAAAGCAGCACTGCCTGAGACTTAAATCAAATCAGTCCTGCAGAACAGATCCATTCCTGGGACACCACTTGGTTGTTTCTGAAATTGGTGGATGCCCTTTGCAGCATCTGACTTGCCTTAGAGTGATGCTTCATCAGCAGGCAGGGATTTGATCATGGCTTTCAACAGTACCAGCCCACATCCAGCTCACTGACCTCCATACTGGTTTCAATCTCCAAATCGAAAGATATTAACAGGTTTGGTTTTGGCCTGAAAAAAAAATAANACTTGGTTGTTTCTGAAATTGGTGGATGCCCTTTGCAGCATCTGACTTGCCTTAGAGTGATGCTTAATCAGCAGGCAGGGATTTGATCATGGCTTTCAACAAAAAAAATAGTGTCTTCAAAATTCAGCCTTTTAAAGATGATATTCAGAAGACTTAATTGCTACTCTGAAATGAAATCATAGAACGGTTGGGGCTGGAAGGGACCTTAAATATCACCTAGATCCACATTCCCCTGCCAGAGCCACAGCTTCAGCCCTTCCCTCTCCAATTTCTGCTCCTGTAGGGAAACACACCTCAGCTGAATTGCCCTTGGTACTTCTCCTCTGGTGAGAGGGTTTGAAATGGCTGATTGGACCCAAGTTGTGGCAAAATGGGATCATTTGGCTTTCAGTCCCTCAGAAAGTCTCCAACATTTCAGCATCTGCTTCCACGAAAATTGACTTCAGCTTCTGTGTGAGGCTGGGCAGGTGATTTCACACCTGACCCAAGCTGGCTGCCAGGTCTCTCCTGCCTCTTCCCTGTAGAGCCACTCAGCACAGCCAAACTGCCCTCAAAACAAGGAGACAACTGGAGAAAATGGCTCTGGTTGTCCTAGGTGCTCTGCAATATTTGTCATCTGTGGATAAGCAGCAATCAGCAAAACTCACAATAAGCTGTAAGTGCTCTAAATGTCATAATGAGCTCAGGCACTGAAATCTGAATGCCATTTGTGTTGCCCTTTGATGATAATTTGTGATTGCCACTCAAGGACGCAATCATGTATCCAGCACAGCTAAAAATTAGATGCATAACCCTGGCTTTCCATTACAGCCTGAGCTGCTGTGAAGTGCACTAAAAGCATCTTTGACTGCATTTGTGTTCACATGTCTCACACCCATGTCACGTACGGCAAGAGAAAGGAACCCATAAATAACATTTTATTTGGGGAAAAGGGGTGTAGATTACAGGTATTCTTTGCAGAACATTACACATAATCTTCTAGCTCATAAAATACATTCTAGGATGCTAATAACACCTGGTTCCTTTCCTGTTCCTTCTCATATGTTTGGAAGATCCTGCTAATCCAGCTCTTTTATGTTAAATACCTTTTTGGGAGTTTTTTGCTGGGTTTTTTTTTCTTCCTTTTTTTACTTCTTTATTGCTGACTGTTGAAGTGTTTTGGCCTCATTTTCACACCATAACACCTTTTGTTTATCTTCTTCCTCTAGACATAAAATTTGTTTAATATTTTCTTATCTTCAAAATTTTGTCAAAGGATGCCAAGCTGTGAGACTCCTTTTCATTGTTTTTTCTCCTTGTGCCTAAATGCCAGTTTAATCACAAATGCATTGTAAAACCATGTTTAATGTATTGTAAAACCCTTATTGGTAGTGCTGTAGTTCAGTACCTGTTATGGAGGCCCTGGGGCCTGCCAGGGAGATATCAATCTCCACGCCCTGGAAAGAAAGACATGGATTTGTCTAAAGGACATCTAACTCAGGGTGACAAAAAGAGTTTCTCCCCACAGTTCTTCGCTTCCTCATGCCAGTGAGCCCAGTCATGTCATCCCTAATGCCCTCTCCACTTCTGGGAAGTTCTCCTTCCCCTGTTTACCCATTGGCCCAAATTTGCTGCTTTGTTCCACCCCCATTTCCCTGTTGATTGTTCCCCTTGTTCCCACGATTGTACTGCCCCGTGCTCTCAGGCCATTGGACCCTCGTGTCCCCTCTCCTGCCTTGTACTTAAGCCTCAACCCTCCTTTGCTCTGGGTCTTCTGTCCCTGGGCTCCTGTGGTGTGGGAGTGCAATAAATGGAGTTCCCCATTGGAAATCCATGGAGAGGATCCCTCTCGTCCTTTCTCCATCAGCCTCTTCCTGCTGGCCATGGCTGTGTGGGCTGAGTGCCTGCCTGACCACCTTCTACCCAAAGGCACTTTCCAGGAAGGAAGAGGCACTTTGCTGTCCAGTGCATGCTGCTGCACCTGTTTTGGTGTATTTGGTGCTGTGTAAGGCTATTGTTAGGAAAATTAATCCACAAACCCCAGAGGTTTATGTCCAAAAAGGAGACAGAGGGGTCCTTTTACTTTATTCAAATAAAGGGAGAGGCCATGGGGCATCCCCTGGGGTCTCTCAAATTTTTGGAGGACACAGCCTCCTTTTTATCC
>VYXF01010862.1:161032-192653 GCA_013397295.1 Polioptila caerulea | reverse complement strand
ATTTTGTCAAAGGATGCCAAGCTGTGAGACTCCTTTTCGTTGTTTTTTCTCCTTGTGCCTAAATGCTAGTTTAATCACAAATGCATTGTAAAACCATGTTTAATGTATTGTAAAACCCTTATTGGTAGTGCTGTAGTTCATTACCTGTTATGGAGGCCCTGGGGCCTGCCAGGGAGATATCAATCTCCACGCCCTGGAAAGAAAGACATGGATTTGTCTAAAGGACATCTAACTCAGGGTGACAAAAAGAGTTTCTCCCCACAGTTCTTCGCTTCCTCATGCCAGTGAGCCCAGTCATGTCATCCCTAATGCCCTCTCCACTTCTGGGAAGTTCTCCTTCCCCTGTTTACCCATTGGCCCAAATTTGCTGCTTTGTTCCACCCCCATTTCCCTGTTGATTGTTCCCCTTGTTCCCACCATTGTACTGCCCCGTGCTCTCAGGCCATTGGACCCTCGTGTCCCCTCTCCTGCCTTGTACTTAAGACTCAACCCTCCTTTGCTCTGGGTCTTCTGTCGCTGGGCTCCTGTGGTGTGTGGGAGTGCAATAAATGGAGTTCCCCATTGGAAATCCATGGAGAGGATCCCTCTCGTCCTTTCTCCATCAGCCTCTTCCTGCTGGCCATGGCTGTGTGGGCTGANTGCCTGATACCTAAGATTCCCCTCGAATGTATAACCCTCCCTTTTAATTTTTAATTCTTATGGAATTTATGGTTTCTCCCCATTGTTTCTTTCATCTTTCAATATCCAGTTTCATTTATCAGCAAACCTACAGTTTGTTTGTCAGGCAAATACCTTTTTTCATTCATCCATCAGTGGAATCCTTCCCATTGTTTCCTTTATCTCTCAGTGCTAGTTTCACCCACCAGCAGACCCACAGCTTGTTTGTAGAGACAAATCCATCATTCCTCTCACTATGCTCAGTGCTACAGAATGAGGAGGCTGTGAACAGGAGGAGTCTGCCCAAGCAACGGCAGAAAACTGTTGGCAAGGCTAAAGGAGCTCCAGAGGGAACAACCTGCAGTGAATGTGGCATTGTGCCACTGATCTGGTGCCTCTCTGAGAGGTCATTGTGGGCATCTGTCCCCCGTGTCCCTGGCAGGGCAGAGGCTGGGCATGGCCTTGGGTGCCCTGGTTTGTCTGAAGGATACAAAGAACTATCAGCAGATGGGTGAGTCTCACTTGGTGCTGAAATGCTCCCAGGCAGCAAGAAAGGTAATTCCGAATTGCTGAGTTTGATGGAGGAGTTTGGAGGGCAGAGAGCTGAGCATTTCCTCTGTTCATGGCAGTGCAGATCTGTGCCTCACACCCTGACGTGTGTCAGGAACATGTCCCAATAAGATTTGGAGAGCCTGGACACAACATGAGCTGGACTCCAGAGGAGTGACACCTCTGCTATTTGCATTTGAGTGAGAAGATTTGGTAGCTCATTCAAACGATCTCAAAAAGTCCACTCCTATCTTTGAAATAACACCTTTCCTCACCATATTTGCCAGCTTCTCATTTTTAGTAGGACTGGGTTTAGATATTCTAATCACAGATTTTTGTCTAAAAAGCAGTGCCTGCACCACATATTCAGCAAAAAGAAATTCTGTGTGAAAATAAAACACTAATCTTTAAAAAAGATTTTTTTATCCAGGTTCCTGCATGGAGCAAACCTCACTTCACACTTTCTGGATTTTGCAAACAGCCTTAGAAAAACACCTGTGTTCAGCAAGGGTGTATACAACATGCATCAAATCTTATAAGTCACGTACCTCTGAATATTTGCTGTGGTGGCTCTTAAATATGTTGTATATATTTCCTGAAAATTGAGACATGGCTCAGCAAGCTAGATAAATGTAGAAAATACAGCTTGGGTACTAAATATGATCATTTCTAATGAACTTGGTGGGCTTTTCAACCAGCAAACCTCCAGAGACTGAATAAAGCGATTCTGTCTGGTACTGGAAAAGAAGGATGCTGCAGTCAGGAACTCCTGAAAGTGAGTTTGGAACTGTGTTTGTCTAGAGGCTTGGAAGAGATGAGATTCACAGGAAGATATACCAAATCATGCATTGTAGCTGAAAAAAGTAAATGAGGTTTGGGTCGTGCTGTGTCCTCAACAGATAAAACATGGACCAACCTCAAAAAGAAAGAGAAAAAATCGAAAGAGGGTTAACTAACTCTTGGATTAGAAGGAAACTCTTATCAGGGGAAGAGGTGATGAGTTGTCTGAGTAAAGTGGAATAGAGAGGTGTCATTAGGGGTTAAAGAGAGAAGTTTGAATATCAGAAAACTTAGTCAATGTTAATCAGATTTTCAAATAATGTGTTTCTTTATAGAAAAAAAAATTTAAAAACCTCCAACCTTTTGAAAGAGTTTCTAGGAATGAGGAATCAAAGTATGAGAGAAATAGCCCCTGGCTCTTAGCACATCCCTGGGATTGGAAATATTGAAGGAGTTCGAGCAGAAACTCAAATATTTGTCTTTCATATGCCATACAAATGCACCTTTTATGTACTTTAAAGGGGTTATTAACTTAATATATTGTTATAAAGAAAACATGCTGTGAAGACTCAGGATTACAGGGAGCATTCATCCCAGAAGAAAATATTACTGAGGAATGGTTTGTTTTTGGTTTTTTTTCAATAGTAACAGCAACCATTTGGTTTTTTTCCTCAATACTGCTATGCCCTGTAATAACACTGGGTCTTCCAGCACAGTGCATCTGGGGAGGAGAGGGGAAACACAGCAGGGACACCTTCCACTAGCCCAGGTTGCCCCAAGTTCCAAAGTCCAGCCGGGCCTTGGGCACTTCCAGGGATCCAGGGGCAGCCACAGTCGCTCTGGGCACCCTGTGCCAGGGCCTGCCCACCCTGCCAGGGAACAATTCCTGCCCAATATCCCATCTGTCCCTGCCCTCTGGCAGTCTGAAGCCATTCCCTGTGTCCTGTCCCTCCATCCTTGGCCCCAGTCCCTCTCCAGCTCTCCTGGAGCCCCTTCACGCCCTGGAAGAGGCTCTGAGCCCTCCCTGGAGCCTTCTCTGAACACCCCCAGCCCGCCCAGCCTGGCTCCAGAGCAGAGGGGCCCCAGCCCTGGGAGCAGCTCCGTGTCTCTGTTGTGATCCAGCCCCACCAGTGCCTGTTTCCACCAGCTTTGACAAATCAGTTTGGAATTGATTATTCTGGGCTTGAGGTTGGACTGATCACTGACTGTGGGGCTGCTGTGCAGCTGCTCTGATAAACTCCAAGAAATAAGACTTGCTAGAGTTCATAGTTTGGAGGATTTTACCCCAAAAGACTTAATTTTTCACCACAGTGAATAATACATGGCTGGTAAGTAAAAATTACGATTTGCAGGGCACAGTTCAATGGTCTCGATGGTTTCAAGTTGCACCAGGAGAGGGGCAGTTTGGATATTAGACAAAATTTCTTAACTGAAAGAGCAAAAAAACCCCAAACTAAAAAATAAAAAAAAAAATCAAACCATAAATCTCTCTTAATTTTTATCAATAATCCTGTCATCTGCATTTAGTTTTTTACTGTGGAATCTTTTCTTCCACCTTCCCTCTCAGAATTTAAATTGATTTGTCTCTATACAGAGTAGCCCTTTTTTACCTTCTTTTTTTCCTCATTAAAATAAACACAGCAGTCATAGAAATTCTCTTTATTTGGTTTAATGTGATTGTGTTGGAGGCTGGAGTGATGAATTATCAAATACTCAGTCCGAATCAACAGGAGAATAAGACTGAGATGTATTAGGAAGAGTTAAGTGTGTTTTTACTGTTGATCTCAAATCCAGGCCTCTGTCTGGGACACCCTAGGATCTGGTGCTCTGTAATAGCTGGATGTCAAAAAAATACTTAATGTTTTGCTTAATGTTTTGCTTTCTTTTCCAGTTTTCTTCTTCTTTCCAGTCTGGATTTTTACCTAAAGTGAACACTGCAGTTGAAATAAACTATTAAAATGTCACTGTGTCTTCTGTCTATGGAAACTTTTGCATTTGCAGTTGTCCTTCTAAAATGGTGAATGGTGCTTTGGTACTGAGTTTTGAGATACAGAGCTCATTTGAGTGTGTCCTCATCATCCCAGAAATCCACGTAAATCATTACAATCCTGACATTTTTGTGTAAGGTCTGTATCCTATAAACTATTAATGAAACATCTAAGGACTGGAATACATAAACTGGAGATTTAACTGGACTTTAGGATCTTTTGATTAAAAATACATGTCAGGATGAAATATTAATAGATCTGTGTATGTCCTGGTGATCAAATTGGCTGAGTGTCCAAAGAAGCTCTTGGATTATGTTTGTGTGATAGATGCTCATCACATCTGAAAATTAAAGCCCAACATCAGCAAAATACACAAGAACAATAAGAGTGAAGTGTTAATGCAGGAAAATGGAGCAGTACTTTGGGATTTATTTCCATGAAATAATAAGCTAAACTTATTCTCTGGCTGTTCTTCCCAGGTTATCCATCAAATATTCTCCTTAATTGATTTTGTTATTTAGTTGTTCTGGTGGTGAAGGAATACCTGACAGTGCTATTGAGTGGACTGACCTGGGTGGTCCCTCATGCTGAGAACCTCTGGGTCAGTTTGAGTTTTATTTCTGTTTTCCCATAGCCCAAATTATGGTAGGAAGATCAAAAATAGTGGAAAGCAAAACCCCTGTGCTGGAAGACTCACAGATGAAACAGAAAAAATCTCTGAGTCTTCTGTAGATTTTGAGAATAATTAAGCTTGACAGAGGAGGAGAAGGGGATGAGGGGAGAAAATAATAGGGTGCAGGAGATGCAAACATTTTGGTCCATTTTATAAATATCTGTGTCCATAAAATGCTTTTTTTTTTTTTCCAGTTTTCCTCCTCTATGTGTTTGTACATATACCCAATGTAGAATGGGTCATATTTCAAACTGGGAAGGTGTGAAAATCTCTAGGACCTGAGGGAAGGGCTGGAGCTGTGCCAGGGGAGGTTTAGGTTGGAGAGAAGGGAAAAGCTCTTCCCCATGTGGTGCTGGGCACTGCCCAGGGAATGGGCACAGCCCCGAGGCTGCCAGAGCTCCAGGAGCCTTTGGGCAGCACTGCCAGGGATGCCCAGGCTGGGATTGTTGGGGTGTCTGGGCCAGGGGTTGGATCAGTGATCCCTGTGGATCCCTTCCAGCTCAGGGTATTCCATGAATCTCTAATTCTACTGGAGTTCCTTCTCTTCCTGGATGGAGTTCTCCTGGCTGTGCTGGTTCGGCTCTAGAGCTCGGAATGCACCAGGTAGCAAAGCCAAGTTCACACCCATTCTTCCAAACCTTCTGGCCACCCTCCCTGCTCTGTCTCTGCACAACCAGGCTGTGGATGTTTTTCACAATTTCTCCTCTCTCACAGCATTTCCTAACAGAAAGTCTTGATGTGAAACGAAAGTGAGAAATGCCCAGAGCTGGCAGGATGTGAGAGCTTGCAGGTACTTGTGCACCTGGGATTTTTAAAAGACAGACCAGCATCACCACCTCGCCAACAGCACAAGTACTGCTCCAGCCTCCAAAGCTAGATTACACTGGATATTTAATATACAAGGAGGATTGTCTGTTCTTATGAATCTTTTGGAAACTGCTAACTGATTGAGTTGAGGGCAAAAAGGAGTATTTCTTTCTTGAATGAAATTTGGTCTTACTTACAGTAAGAAGAACATGGGAGTCGATGAAAAGAACTTAAAAGGAGTTAAAAGGTGTCAAACTACAAGTTTAAGAACAGACACCCTTCCTTATATATTATATGTTCAGTGTAATCTCAGTTTGGATATGAGAGCAGTCCTTTTTTCATTGGGAAGGTGGTGGCAGTCTGTCTTTAAAAATTGTTTTGGTGGCAATTTAATCTTACAGAAAATCCTCCTTCAGAAGCAGCTGAAGCCATGAAATGTTTAAAGTGTAAATAATTCCATAGTCTGAGGACTGGATAGCATGGCAGTGTAGAACTAACATCCCAGAAAATGCTAACCACTTTCTCTCTTTTCTTTCAGTCTGTGCAGAAAACAAAGATAGAATTGTCTTTATTTGTTGGAAGTGAAGGCAAATCCTTTTGCTTTTTCTCCTGAGTATCACATTGGCTGTGCTATATGCATTTACAATACATATTACAGTTATCTTAAAAAAAAAAAAAAAAAGAAGACAAAATCCCTCTACCTAATTTCTCTGTTCTTGAGCACAGGTTTGTTTATAAGAGATCTGGCTTCATGATCTCATTCTCCATAGGCATTAAGCAAAAATAAGTCCAGATAATGAGTAGCCATAATGCATAACTGTGTGAAAACTGTACCTGGTTGTCCTTAATCCAATCCAAATTTGCCTGCAGTGCTTTGCATTTGCAGTCAGAGGTTTGCTGATATAGTCTGGGTAAGTAGCTATCTTTGGCCGTCATTTATCTGTTCAGCACAACCAGAACACTCCTGGAGAAGCAATGAGATGAAACTTCAGCTCAAAAGGCAGATTAGAGAACCTATACAGAAAAGCAAAAATAGCCCTGGTAAGAAAAAGTGAAAGAATGGAACCCAGACAAGGGCCTTATAAGAGGATTTCCAAGATTGAGATAAGGACTCTGCTGAAGCAGTGTCAGGAGGGGACAGTTTTTACAATCACCCCCAGACTGGGTGCATATTTTTGTCTAAAAGCCAGAAGGGCATCATGAGTTTCACAAGGGCAGACTGCAGAGCTAAATAATGGAGACATTTCTTTTAGGAATGCCATTGTGTCTGTCCCTGGATTCCTGGAATTGTCCAAGGCCAGGTTGGACAGGGCTTGGAGCAACCTTGGATAGTGGAAGGTGTCCTTGCCCATGGCAGGGGTGGCACTGGATGGGCTTTAAGGTCCCTCCCAACCCAAACCATCTTGGGATTCTGTGATTCTGTGATAATCTGTGATTCTGAGAAAGCCAGAGCTTAGTCTCTGTTCTTTATAATACACAGAATCCAGAATTTGCCTACAGTGGCATCCTGCAGGACCTCTCTCCCACTGGAAACTCATTTTTCCTTCTGTATTTGCATTTGTATATTTTTAAAATACCCCAAGTCAACTGAATACAAATTAATGACAAAAACCTCCCTCCATGTAAAGTTGGCAAAATAATTATTTGTAATGAATAGGTTTTGTTTTTACTTTGGCTGAAAGCACTACATTTACTTCAGTTCTGAGAACATTCAACCCTTCTGCTTGGTGCTCTGCAAGGGTCAGACTGACAGGATGTTTGTTTTCATCTTCAGAGCTCTTTGGAAAACATTCCAAACATGTACACAAATTTTCTTTTACTTCTGGCTATTTATTTAGGGCTATTTATTTAAGTGTCAGAAGTTGAAAAAGCAAACTTTAATATTTACAGGCACTCTTCGAAGTCATAGCCTGGATTTCCATCTGAATCCCTGTTTCAGCAGGTCCTGCCCAGCAGCTCCCACAGGCTGGAGAGCAGCTTTCCATCCTGTGTTTGTCCTCGGCTCTAGTGCTGAGCCCAGGAATAAGGAAGCTCCTTTAACTGCAGGTACTCTTTCTTTTCTCCACTATTTTAGCTCCCTGTGGTAGCTGTTTTTGTCTGGTAAGCCACATGTGTTCTTTGAAAAGCCTGATTTTCCAGCTCTTCCGACAGCTTTAATGGCTCTGTTTTGGTTAAACATGGCCCTGTTGCTCCAAATTCAGTACAGAGACACAAATTCAGCAGAAAACTTGGGGTTGCTGCAGGAAGAAAACTTTTCTTCTTCTGAAAACAACAACAACAACAAAAAAAACAAGAAGATCATATTCCTTGGTAGAATGGATATTTTGTTCCTCTTCTTTCTTTCTCAGCCGTTTTTTCATTCCCAGCTTTATCCGCATGTTCAGAATTCCCAGTGCCTGTGTGAGGGTGATTATTTCTCTGCACAGGAAGATACAGGTGCATGTTCTTGGTAAGCTGCTGTGGCAGCACAGTAATGTATCCTAGTATCACTCTTTTTTTTAGGATACAACATTCCTGGCTTGAACTGTAGGCTAGGGAAAAGCAAGAAAAAATACGGAGACATTTTAAATTATTGTGTGGGAAAATGAAGTGTTGCCAGACTGCTGCCCAAAAAATCAGTGTGGGAATTAAAAATTGTTACCTTTTCCTGGAGCTTGAGTGATGTTTAAATTCTTCTCCAGACTTAATGTGCACTGCTGGTTCCTTTTGCTGGAGAAAGTGAGCAGAGATGGATTTTAATGAGACATTTCTCTTGGTCTGAGTTTGGCAGTTCTAGTCTGGGACAGGAGTCAAACATGTATGTATAAATGTACATATATATTCAAAAAGCTAATACAAACCTAAATCTGTTGGGAAAAGGCTGCTGTGACCCAAAAGACACATTGGTTAGTAGGATTTAAATGAAATGAGCCCTTCTCAACTCACTGGAACCTAAGGGAGGAATGGAAATGAAGCTGGGAGGGCAGTGCAAGGAGGAAGGAGGAGATTTGTACCAGAGAGTGCAGGGATATCCCTGAGAGGAGAGCTGAGGGAGCATGACTTGTGTCCTGTTGCAGCCTGGAGAACAGGTACTGACAACAGAAACAGGGGCTTGGATGAGAGCACCAGAACTGGGGGATGTGCTCTTGGTTTGGCCAAGAAAATTGGTGTTGCCTTAGGAATGTAGCACAGAAAGTCTCCCTGGGTTTCCCTCAAGCTCTGCAGAGGGATGTGAATTCTCAGAGGATAGAGGTGGTCAGCATCACTGGAGGCTGTTGGGGTTTGCTTGGGCTGGGGGGCACCCTGGTCCCTGTCCTGTTTGTCCCTCAGGGATGACGTGGGGCTGAGCACCATGAGCACGACAGAGCTGCCCAGTGGAAACCAGTGACCCAGGAAACTCGCTCAGCAAGGGGAGGGAGCAGTGAAATCCTGCAAATACAAAGGCACTGATACCCAGCCCAAACCGTGGGGAAAGGAGAACCAGTGCTGGAAACGTTAAAGCTCATAGACTGAAAGTTCACACAGAGTTATTTCCAGTTTTTAAACAATATCTGTTCTCACCACCCGCACATTCAGCAGAAGGTTGTCTCTAACAGAGAGAACTTCCACACAGGGAAAAGCAGTCTTTGAGAAGGCAAAAAGGTCGGGGCTATTCTGCGTAAGCATAAGGAGAAAAGGATGCTTCAGCATATTGGGAATCACTTAAAAAAATGTCATCTGGAGCAGAACTGCTCCTCCTCACATGAGGGAGAGGACGATTTCCTTTGGAGCATTGCCTTGTTGTTGCAGATTCATTGATTCCTGTCTGATGGATACTGGGTTGGTTAGGTTTTGTTTGGTTTCCCTAATTTCTCCACAGCATAGATTTTCAGCTCAGATTTTCTTTGAGCCTGGCAAATGTGGCCAGTATTTTCAAGTGATTCTGCATCTCAGAGTTCACTTTGCAAAACTCTAAGGAGAAAATGTTGTGCTTTGTGTTTTGGCTTGTCAGAGCAGCTGTGCCCTCTCTGCTCCTCCTGGGGACTGAGAGCAGAGCTTGAAACTCTTGCTAATATAATTCTCTGTAGATTATGGCCATTTATCATTATTCCATCTAGCAAATACTCTTCACTGATAAAAGGGAATGTAGTAACATTTGCATTTATGGTCTTGTTCAAAGGAGTAATGTGAGGTTAATTGAAAGGTTAATTAGAAGAGGTTTAATCTAAAGGCAACAAGTCTAATATCCACTCTCACATTCATGAGAGAGCTCTTTTCACTCAGCTTTTCCAATAAATGCAACATTCCTTCGAGATAAACATCTCTGATACAGCAGGCAACTCCTTTTATTTCAAGGTGGTTCACAGGAATACTCACCTGGAAATAGAGCAAGAGGTTGTAGCTGCTCTGTGTGTGCTGTGCCAACCACACAAATTCTTTTTCCATGTCTTCATGGAAAATCAAAAACTTGAAGCGTGGCAGTCAAGTGAGGTTTCCTGACAGGACAGCTGTAGGGAGTGGGCCTAATCTTGCCTTTTTGGCAACCACAAGACAATTCCCAAGGTGAGCACCAATGTCACTGTCAGGGACTCTACATCTTGGTAATCAATAAGCATGAGAAAGATGAATTGCTTTTAAGATTAACAGCCAATCAGTGCTGTAAGGGAACAGTCAATGCCTGAAAGAATTGTGTGCCCTTCTCCTTAGCAGAGCTTCATAAAGCCCAGCCCTGCCCTCAGCACCTGTGGCTCTTTCTGCAGTCATGGATTAGGTAATGGGATGGTTCCTTTTAGGCCAGAGTCATAAATATCATTTAAATAGACAGGGAAAATAGAGAACCTCTTGTAGCTGAATAGCTGCTCCCTTCTGCAGGGCTGAGTCTTGAAGCAATGTGGTAGGGATGAGTCCAGGGAGCTCTTTCCTAAGCTTGCTTCTGGCCCTTTTGCTTCACCAAGGTAGAATTAACTTGGTGCTTTTCTCCCACTTACCAGGCTGGCTCCTGCCTTATCTCCCCATCTCAATATTTCCCTTCCCTGTTCTTTGTGAGCACAACAGTGGGAAGGGAGAGATGGGGAGAGAAAAGCAACCTCCAGAAGTGGCTGAAAGGAGTGAGAAGATCTTGGTTGATTCGTTTGTTTCATAGAATTAAAAAGAAAAAAAACCCTCTCACACTTTAGGTCGTAAATCCCAGCAGTCTGAGTGCTGTGCCACGGTAGGAGTCACCCAAGTGCTGAGGAGGAGGAGCAGGGAGATGACATTTGAGCTCAAGCATGTGACTCTGCTGCAGATGCCGAAAGCAGGCAGCAGGGTAAGAAGATGAAAAGCTGCTACTGAGGGCTCTTAAGTCTTCAACAGGATTCTCTAAGAGTCCACTTAAAGACAAATGAAGCACTCCAGGAAGTCAGCTGATGGAGGCAAGAGGAAGAGGTTGTTTTTGAAGTGTACCTTCTATCTTCCACAATAGAGTATTAATAATCTTTTAGTCTTCTGGTTTCATAAAAAAAGTTCCTAAAAGTGTCTCACTGTAGACATATTGTTCTACAGGCAAGAGCTTCCACTGCAATCTGGAAAATTTCCTTTATCTATATATTAAGGTTGTTTGAAAAATCCTTATCATGTTTTATTCTTCAGGATTCAACAGGTGCCCTTTCCACCCTTCTCTGTTTTTTAAATATTTCCTTCCTGTCATCCCGATCTTCATTTTTGCGTTAACTTATATCAGCATTAGGTTTTCACACTTTCTCTTTTTGTGTTTGCCCCTGTTAGCAGCTGTATTTGTTGCTTTAATTTCTATCTCCTCTTAAAATTCAGCAAGATGGGATGCTTTAGGAGCTTGTTTCTCACAGAGGTCAGGAGGGAGGACGCTGTATCTGGTATCGGTGCCTGGCAGCTTTGGGAGGTGTTAATCTGTATTGATGTTTGCTCTGCAGAAGGGGAGTGAGCCTGTGGCCCGTCAGGTGAAGTACCATGGGAAGTGTCAAGTGTGTGAGGAAAGAGCTCGGAGATGTCCCTCCTCATTACAGCAGCAGGGCTGGCACTTGTCTCCTCTAATTAATGAGCAGCTCACTGCTGAGGGAGTGCCCTTCCTCCTCTTCCTCCAGGTGAGACTGGAACCCCTCCAAAATCCAAGTCAGGCTGGTCCTGTGTTGTGTTTCAGCCCAGGTGAGCTCCGGGCTGCCAGAGGCTGTAACCCCTCACCCCTCCTGCCCTGCTCCCACTCACCTGCCCTTGGTAGGACTGGCTGCAGTTCTTCCCTCTCCTCAGCCCCTCTTGGTGTGTGGTTGGGATTATCCCACACCTTTCTATGCTGAGGGCAGAAGCAGGGTCTGCTTTCTGCCAAGAGGTAAAACCAGCGCCTTCCTCTTTCTTCACACTCTGCCCTGGGGGACATTGGCAGCCTGCCCCAGGTGCTGGAAGGTGAGTGCAACACTCCTGCAATGTCATAAGTGCCATCTGAATGCTGTGGCAGAAATAAAAGAGCACTTCAGGGCAGAAGCAACACCTCCAGGGGTTCTGGAGTAGCAGCTGCCTTGTTTTGCATCAGCTGAGTACAGTCCTGTGGCCTTTCTCATACATGTCTGAAACTAGGAGCCCAGACAACTTGGAAAAACAGCTTGAAATCTCATCCTGAATGTTTAGGTAGAAGAGTGTGGTCCTTCCCAGCTTCCAGTAAGACTGTGCTGGTCTTAGCATGCCCATTGTTTCCCTTTGCCCTGGAGATCAGATCCTGGCCAGCCTGGTAGCCCAGCACCAGCGCTGGGAGCCGTGTCAAACCCAGGGAGGGTCCAGCCCTTTTATCCATCAAGAATCTCCTGTTCTGGCTAGGGTTGGTCATCTACTTACTTGTTGCATCCCCACCCCTGCTTGGAGGAGTTGTCTCCACAGTAAGTTAATTAATGGTATTTTTATGATGGCCTAAGACACTTTTTCTGGATTAAAGAGAAAAGGAGATTTCTAACCCCACACCCTTCTTTCCCAGCTGCACAGACATTCAGACAAAAAGACAGCTTCTTGGTCAGCCTCAGGTTAAATGCAGGTAGTGAACCACACAGAAATCCCTGTCCCTTTAGTTGGAACTGCTTTTGTCCTTTTCTGGTGGCTCCTTTCCCTTATTTTTGCCAGCCCAGATGTTTCTCTCCGAGAGCAGGGCCTTTCCTCTTTTCATCTTGACCTGTCACATCCATCCCTAGGGCAGGGAGCTGCACAGCACACTCAGAGGGAATATTCAGCCCACTCCAGCTGCTCATGCCAGGCCAAAATGCTCGAGGGGGGAGCTCACTGCTGGATCAGCTCCAGGCACTGGGGTGACCATAGCCCTGGGGACGGGTGGCAGTGGGAATTCCCACGAGGGCCTTCTCCTTGGATTGGGGCACCAAACCCATCCACCTCCAGCATTAAAAACAAAAGGTCTGAGGGGAATTGTTTCCAGCAGTGAGGTGGCCACAGCAAAGAGCATTTGGGAATGTCCAGCCACTGCTACCAGCAGTGAGTGGGGGCAGCAAGGCTTGGAACGTGCTGATGTGCAGCTTGGAGCATCATAAAATGATGGGGAGCAGAACATGACCTCAGGGGGAAGCAGAGCTCTGGAGGGTGCCAGAGTGAACTGGGCAGCCAGGGCAGGAGGGAGCACTGTCCCACAGGCTGGAGGTGTAAACAAGCTGCTTGTTATCACTTTGTGATGAGGCACAGCACTCCACAGCTTTGCTTTTAATTTAGCTCCAATACCTGAAGTCTAGAGCAGTACTTTGAAATTGTTTTTGTTTAGAAGGTGACAGTTTTGAGAAACACTTAATTCTGAATATCCATGTCTCTCTGTGCCCTCTCAGATGTCATGGCATACTGAGGTTCCTAACTGCCTTTTCCCCTTGCACATTAAACTTCATGAGTTTTGTTTACGAGTAATAGTGAAAAATGACCCCACATGCAGAAATCTTTGTGGTAACTCTGCTAACAGTGAAAGAACAAATTTCAAGGATCAACAGCCTCTCCAAATTCTCCTTTTGTAACAGACATAACAGCAAAGCAATTATCATTAGAACAGTAATTTTGTTCCAGCAACCCTTAAACTCCTGCTGTGCCCCTGTATTGTCAGTCTCTGTGCTGGGCTGATGGAAGGAGAGGGTGATTCTATTAACTACATTTCAGAATAATTGAAGGTCTTTTAAGATACAAATTTTGCTTTGATATAGGAGTTTCAAAGGTGAATGGAAGCTTCAAAGGAGGCGCTGGGAATGCAAAGATAGCAGGATTGGGTTCTTAGTGGTGGGTAGCTCTTGACTTTAGATTGTTTCCTCTGAAGATACTAGTTCCTTCTTTTCACACCAAAAATATGTCAAAACAAGAAATTTAATTTGTTCAGTTCTCTTGGATGCCATATGTAGCTGTCGTTTTAATGATTTAATGTATAAACATGAGAAGGCATGTTTGCCATGAAATTATATTAGCAAACGCTGCCTTTCTTCTGAGCACTCCTCTGAAAACTGGCTGTAACTTTGGAAACCAGAACACACAGACCCACGTGAAATGCCTTTGGTCTTGTATAATCTCTAGACTGAGCTGTGAGACACTGTCCTGTAAAGGTGGAAAACTCTGAGGAATGTAAAGAAGACTGAAGAAATAAAAAACTTCTGCGTTGCTATGGATTCTGGAACCTTAGATCCCTGGCAGGCTGCTTGTCCTGCAATCACTGTTCCTTCACACCCCTTTTGATGCAGACATTTGTGCAGTTGTAGAAGAGCAGTACCCACAAAGAGGTTTCTAAGTCATGCCATGCCAGATTTGCTCAGCTGATTTTATTCCTGAGAGGAAGAAATCCCATAGCCTATCTGGTTTAGGACTTTCTGCCTTTGTGGTTAAAAATATAATGCCAGAATCTTTCTTTCTGTCTTTGATGTTCACCCATTCCTCTTCTGTGCCTCTGTAAAGAATGTCACTGCAGATGTTTTTCTTAAATTTGATTTACTGAATCTAACCCAACCCAAAACCACCTACACTCAAGACAACCTTTTGGGATGACTTGTGTGCACTCTGGCTACTGGCATAAACCATGAGGTAAATTATAAGAACAGAGGCTCTAACAAGGGCTCTGACAAAGATCCCACTGTCTGCTATAAAGAAGTATTTAACATCTATATTTTAACGATGTAGAATTAGAAATCTTTCGCTTTATCAAAAATCAGCTGCCTGGTCACTCATGAATGTGGGGCACTGCCAACTATTTTGGCTCTAATTTGTACACGTTGATCAAAAAATATTGGCATACCTTGATATTTTTATTATTCTACAAAAAGCTGTTCACCAGTGGTATTGATTTCAGATTTGCTTGTCCAGGGAATGGGAAGATTAATGAATAAACTCTGTTCCTTCATATTACAGTTGAATCTAATTAGATGATGGGATTAACGAATGTCAGGGAGCCACTGGAATTGTGTTGCTGTGTCTTTGACAAGGGTATTAAAAAAAAAAAAAAAAAGCCACAAGAAAATCCAATTTTCCTTCATGTCCAGGGAGAGAAGGGACAGTGTGTAACAATGAGTGTGTCCTCTTGCTGAGGACAAGAGGAAAATGGTGGTGGGTGGGAAGAATAGGAGGGATGTGGGGAATGAGAGGGGATGTGATGGAAAGAAGAGGTGTTTGGACAGGAACCACTGTAAACCAGCTGACTTTTCCTTCAAGAATCCATAGGTGAGAGACTGGGGGATTTTAGAACCTCAGTAACAATCCTAGAAGAATCATAGAAGTCAAGAGAATAATTATGCTTTTAGAGATCAGGAGTTCAAGATGGCATTAATCATCTCTCTTCTCTATATATTTAAATATATAATATTTAAGTGTAATATATATAATCCCTAATCTTCTCCATATACTTACATACTGCAATACTCTAAAATCCATAAACATAAGAAAATGCATTTCCTAAAAGCCACAGCAGACAATGGTATCAGAAATAACACAGACTAAGTTTTTTCCCCTGGATAAACAGACTTTTCTTCACTTTCAGGATGTTTCCTTTCCTGAAATGTCAGCCTTTATGCAATACTCTGCTACTAGCCCACATATCATCTTCTTTTTCCTATGTTCTTACATTAGTTTCAAGAGATGCCACAATGGATTATTTGTACATCCAACACAAGTGTTTACTCTTTATTACTCTCTTTGTTTTTCCTCAGAGTTAATTTTTGGTGTTTTAAACAAGCAACAGAACAGGAGGAAACAGCCTCAAGTTGTGCCAGGGGAAATTTCAATTGGATATTAGGAAAATTCCTTCTTGGAAGAGGTTGTAAAGCACTGGAACAGACACACCTGGAAATGTTCAAAAAATGTCTTGGTGTGGGGACATGGTTTGATGGTGAACAGGATGGTGGTGCTGAGTTGATGGCTGGACTGGATGATCTTAAAGGACTTTTCCAAACTGAATTCTGTGAGTCTATGGTTTGATGCCAGATCCAAATCCCCCTGTGGGCAGCCTCAGGGGCCTTTGTTCTCCAGCGTGAGGGGGCAGTTTGCTGGCGAGTGTGTTGGGATGTGTGCTGTGATCCTGGGGCCTTGGGCATCCAGTGCTCTGGCTGCTCTGGCAGCTGCTCCTTCACCAGCCTGACCACAGAGGAGCTGCAGCTCTTGGCCCTGTCATTCCTTTCCTGTTCCTTCACCCTTTCTCCGCTGTCCTGACCTCAGCAAATCCATCCCTGGCTTTGTGTCAAGCTAGAGTAGTTTGAAACAGTTGCTCTTCTCTTCTTCCAGTTAAAAATCAATTATATCAGTGTTGGAGAACTTGAACTGTTTTTGAAACGCCTTCAGATTGTCTTGATCCAACAACCCTGAGGTCATCAGGTCTGCTCCAGACCAGTGTCAGACAGGTGAAAGCCAAACCAGTGCCTTGCAGCATTCCCAAGTGTCTGCAGCTGTGTCAGAAAGGAAATGGCCCTGTGAGAATTAAGGGCAAAATGTTTTGAGCTGGAGAGATGTTACAGCAGCAATGTCTGTCAGAGACCTCAGCTCTGGCCATGGCAACTCACTGCATGGGGGACAAAACCAGCACATTCCTTTGGATCTGCCTGCAGAGGTGTTGGTGTGGCAGGGAATTTAATTGTGTCTTTTGTCAAATAGGTATTTTTTAAAAGATTTTATGCATTGATAGGGAAACCTGCATGAGTGACTCTACAACCTGTGTTTAGAGCAGGTGTCATTCTGATGGCTCTGCCCCTACTGTTAAACCTCATGGATATTCCTGTTTCCACACCTCATGGATATTTCCTGCTCTGGTTTGGCATGCAGAGCTTCTCTGCCATGGCAGGGCTTCAGCTCACTGCCGGAAACTGCCTGGGACAGATCCCCAGAGTAGGAAGTACCAGTACTTTAATGCTGAAATTCTCCTCTGAAACAGCATGAAAGGTGATTAATGCCAATCAAAAGCTTTGTGAAAAAATGCTCTGCCTCAGAATTGGAGGTAAGTTTTCAGGTGATTACAGGCGTAGATGATAAAAGCACTGGCACTGCCACTGTGTGTTTAGACTGTTCCAACACTTGTGACTGAACCACACATGACATCCCTTTAGGAGATCTGTTCCCAGGGCTGTACTCTGTCTGTATTAATCCTTTTGAATAAAGCATGATGGCATTGCTAATAAATATGCAGATGGCAAAAGTGGAGTGCCTTTCAGAGCAGTTTATGCAGCCAGCTGCAGTTCCTGTAGTTTGATCCAGGTGATGTTAAATCTGTATCCCTCAGAGGCTGGCTCTGTTTGAGGAGAGCACGCCCAGTTTTTGTACCTGAGGCTGCACCTCCTGGCTGAACAGGACAAAAATTGTAAGACTGAACTCTACCATGCAGTAAAAAAGAAGGAATCATGCTTTGCAGTTAACCTGAAAATAACAAGTCACAAGTTTTGGTAAGACACTGGCCATATGAAAGAAACTTCATGGTAGCTGGTTCTGTATTTCAGGTGGGAAAAAAACCCACAAAGCAGCAAACCTTTCAGTCTAGAAATGGAAGTCCTGAGACAAGTGCAGTATTTTAGTGGTGAGAAAAATGAAATCTGCATTATTTTTAATTTTTGTCCAGGGGTAGATTATCCAGAATTGCTGCTGTCCCTTCAGAATATCAGTCACAAAAGATGCAGGATGCCTTATCCTGGGTGGGAAGGTGAGTTAGATGGCAGAGCAAAGTCTCTCCCAACCCTACATTTCTGTGATGCTACAGATCCTCCAACACTAAAGTGCTACTGATAGCACTTTTTTAATAGCAAATGCACCTAATTTGATAATCTAAACCCAGAACAGAACACTTTAAAAGTGGTATTCAATAAGCCAAACCTTCAAGGCAGCATTTCAAACACACTTAAGATGTGCAGAAAATGCCTGAAACTCCTGCAGATTTGGTATTGACTGGTTTCAGATGATTAGGATTGTCAGATTCAGATGATTATCAAATCCTTTTGACAGGATTTTCAGATGACAAACCCGAGTATTTGTCCCAGATCTGTGTGTCAGCAGTGAGCAAATCACCACAGTTTGAGGAGCTTTGAGACAAACTACCAAAAGAAATGAAAAATTGATACTTTCTGGCTGTGAATTCTTATTACCTTCACATCTGACTTTCCATATTTCTTGTAATTAAAAATTTAAAGCCTAATATTAAATTCCTAAAACAATCATTAACAAAGCCTGTTAAGCTGAACTATGGCTTCTCATGAGGTGTTGGGGCAGCCTTGAGTTGATTTTTTCAATTTCATCGTTTGGTGTCCTTTCCAGATTTGCTGCTTTTAAACAGAGGGTTTTTGGTTTGTTTTGCTTTGCTTTGTTTTTTTTGTTTTGTTTGTTTGTGTCTGTCTGTGTGGGAGGGGGTTAATACCACAGCTGAACTTGGGATTTCCAAACATGCCCCAGGAGTCAGCACTGAAAATAGCCCAGTGTGGGCAGAGAGTTCCTTGGTATGGACCTTCCAACACCTCACAAACCAGATTTTGTTTTTTCCAACCCAGTACAACAACACTGTGATGAAAAGCAACCACTGACACTACCCCACACTTCATTTTGTCCTTGTTTCCAGCCAGGGGACTATTTCAGCTCCTAGGGTTAGACATTCTCTGGATGTTTGTACAGACCCAGTGCAGCCACATTCCAGCTCAATTCAAGTCTCTGGATGCTAAAACAGAGTGGCCAAGAGAATCACCAAACAGAAATAAGTTTAATTGTTTATTTTGATACAGATTGTGGTGCTTCTGGCTAGTGACAGCCATGTTTTGTTTGCCATTGGTGTGACAAAATGATGCCTCTGAAGTTTTTATCTGCAGCAGGGCTGGACAGAGTAAGAAAAAGAAAGGGTTTTCCTCTCCCACATTCTGCTTCCAAGTTGCTATGCATACCCTGGATTGCAAAATTTAGCTTTTTTTCTCTTATATTTCTGTAATTAAGTGTGGGCAGCAATTTGAGGGAGGGGATTCTGCCCCTGTGCTCAGGTGAGACCCCACCTGCAGAGCTGCCCCAGCCCTGGGGCCAGCACAGGAGGGACCTGGAGCTGCTGCAGAGAGCCCAGGGGAGGCACCAGGATGAGCAGAGGGATGGAGCAGCTCTGCTGGGAGGAAAGGCTGGGAGAGCTGGGATTGTTCAGCCTGGAGAGGAGAAGCTCTGGGGTGACCCAGCTGTGGCCTTGGAGTGTCTGAAGGGGCCAACAAGAAAGATGGAGAGAGACTCTGTACAGGGGCTGGAGTGACAAGGGGGAATGGCTCCCACTACCAGAGGGCAGGGACAGATGGGATATTGGGCAGGAATTGTTCCCTGGCAGGGTGGGCAGGCCCTGGCACAGGGTGCCCAGAGCAGCTGTGGCTGCCCCTGGATCCCTGGCAGTGCCCAAGGCCAGGCTGGACTTTGGGGCTTGGAGCAGCCTGGGATGGTGGGAGGTGTCCCTGTCCATGGCAAGGGGTGTGATGATCCTTAAAAGATTCCCTCTAACTCTGTGATTCTATGAATGTAACTTTATTAAATTTTTTGGGCTTCTACTAAGATTTGCTTCAGTCTGACACCTCTCCTCTACCAGGTCCTCCAGGGCAGACTTGCTGCTCAAAATGCCACCTTGCTTTTACTTCATCCTTGGCAACCTCCAGCCCAGGGACAACAATCCTCAAGGAAAGATCTGAGGGGAGCTGAAGGAGGCTCTTGTGCAAACCTGTTGTTTCTGCTGTTTCAGGTGAAGGGGCTATGAGGAAGGAAGCGGATTCCTTGATTCCTTGTCTGCACAGAGGCTGTATCCTTTGCACCTTTTTTGCTGGCAAAGCTGGGACTGGTGCTTTGAATGCCTCATCTTTTTGCCTTCAGAAAATGTTTTTCTTACCATGAACAAGTGCCACTTCATAAATGTATGAGAAAGAAGCATATTATTTTGGTTGTATCTTATGTGCCAGTAGTTGTGTTTCACTCATGGAAATAAATCATCATTTTCTTCCTCTTTTCTGTTTATATATGATCCAGAAATTGAAGTGCTCGCTTAGAGGAATGAAAGGGCTGTCAACATCCCTGAAATCGAAATCTCAGCTGCATCAAAACACCCTCTTGATTATGGAGGCATCCAGAATTCAAAAGATTCCTTGGCAGTTTTACTCATTCCCTTTCTGGAGAGCACTGGTAAAGAAAGGATGGAGCCTGGTAGGAGAGCCAGAAGGAAGATGAAAAGGAACATCCTGATTCAGTCTGGGCACTTTGGTCGATCCTTCCTGTGAAGTAAGTGCAGGAGCCCTTAGGAAGGGAGAGGAGATGAGTGGGGAAGAAGATGAATGAAATTATTTCAGAGGGAAACAGAGGAGGAAAAGAACTTTGCAAGAAAGGAGGAGCAGTGTGGAGCAACCTAAGGGAAGAACTGCATTGGAGAGCAAGAAACTGTTCCATGGGAACAGGAAGGACAATAACCCAGTAACAGAGTGGGTTCTGTATGAAAGCAATAGGGGAGAGAAGAAAAGAATGGTTCTGTTCGTTTGGGAAATGGGACATGGAGTGATCGGAAAGCACAGCAAAGACCAAAGCAAAGGAACGAGCAGAGGGAGCCCTCAAGTCACCCTCATCTCCTGTGTGATGAGTTCAAGTATAAAGGGAGTGATTGCTGTGTGTTCTTCAGCAGATGTGTGCTGGGGAGGGAGGAGAGCCATTCTCAGCAGTTCTATTACACTAACACTGTTGTCTGCTCTTCAGAGACATTTTATGAGGGAGCATCAGCTGCTCTTCCAGGCTGAAGAGCCAATTCTGAAGGCTCTTTTCCACATCCTTGGCCTGTATTTTGGTCCCCATATGCTCCCCTTCTTACTGATGAACTAAGGGAATGAATAGCAGACAGTATTCTCTATCTGTGGGCATTATGAATTGAATGGAGAGAGTTTGGGGCACTAAAACTCTGCAAATAGATAAATTTAGTGAATAGTGCAGATGAAAAAGAGGTGACAGGACCAGGCTTAAGGTGGGGATCTTTTTAAAAGGTCATTTGCATTTTGAGATCAACTTAATATTAAAAAAGAAAAGATAAAACAAACACAAATCCTGAAGAATCTAAAGGTAGATTATTTGTGTTTAAATTAGTATTGTGAGTCCAGCTGAGCAAGGTGGGGTTTTTCTTGACTACTTATCTAAAAATAAATACACAAATCCTGTGCCCTTGCAACACTCTTCTCAGGATGTTATCAAAGCTTTTCCAGATAGAATCCTCCATTCTGGATATCAGGCATCCTTTTTTGATCTTTGACTTAATATTTGCTTGTATCATTCTGCTGCTGTACCCTGTCCTCAGCTCACCAAGCCATCCAGGCCTGGTGATGGGCCTCTCCTATTTGCTGTCCCACCCTTGTGTGTCCCATCCTCAAACTTTGTCACTGTTTATTTGGTTTTCCAGCCCCAAGTCCCTGATGATAACACAGAGACAACAGCCCAGCTCTGTGGAGTCTCGTGGTGATTCCTCCTGATGAGAATGGCCTGATGGTCATCCAAACCCTCTGGTTCATGGCCATGGGGATAATTTGTGTCCTAATGAGTCCCAGTGACTCACTCTGAAACTTTGGAAAGAAGTTGTCTGCATGTCCTTGTCTGTTTGGGGTGGGACTCTGTGTTGCACTGGAGACCTTTACAACGCTCTGTCAACATTTTTTATATTCTTCAGGGCTCGCTTCAGAAAAAAATGAACCCTGTGTGTCTAAAAATTGAAAGGGGCCTGTTTTTCATTTCCTGTCTCCATGCCAATCCAAAAACTTCCCAAATAACTGCTTGTTGAATACCCCTAACCATTTTCTTTGCTTAGCACTGGCATAATAGTGTAAAATATCAAATGTGAAGCTTCTTTCTCCCTTTTCTCTTTGCTTTTTTTCCTCCCCCATTTTGTACATGCTGTGTTCCTACCACATGGATCATTCACGCATGGCTGCAGGGAAGAACATGGAAATGACATGAAGGGTGTTTATGGACTTTGTTCCCATTTCCTGACAGGTTGTTCTGGATCAGGATGATAATCAATGATACTCTGGATTAATCATTTAGGGGAAAACTTTGTTACTCCTGAAGCCAAGGGAGGTAATTCCTTTGACCTTTCAGTGCCAGGATTTCAATCTAAGGATTGAATTCAAACTGAATCTGGGTGTAGAGACTTGGGAAATGGCTTTTAGGATTATATCTGAGTGCCTAGAATCTCTCCTTAATGCTAACAGGCACTGAGGAATGATGTCTTTGGTGCCAGCAGCATTTTCCAGTGAACTGTCTCCAGTTTCCAGTGCTTTGTCCTCTAGGATCCGTGTGGGTGTGTGTGCTATCACTCATTAAATAATTATATATATTTATGCCTCTTACAGAAGTGTTCTTCACGTGTATGCACATCCACCTTAGCAAATGCTGAAGCTTTTCAGCTCTCAAAGGTATTTTTCTGCCTGGTGAGTTGAGTTGTTGGAAGTAGGAGTTGCTGATGTGCCACTTAAAATATATTTAAACTTGCACAAAGAAGATTATATAAAAGATACTGCTGGAGATGAGAAGAAATTCTTTCTGAAGTAATTTTGAGCTAGTAATTGATGGAGATCTGGCTTCAATAGCTCTCTTTTTGTGTTTTAGAGTTCAAAAGGAGGTTGTGTCATCTCTTTAGCAGGTGTTGCAACCAACTAAATACTTTGTTTAAATATTTTGTTTAGTTAAGCAAATAAATTTTGAACAGATAGCTTCCATTAACCAACTGATTAGAATATCAAACATGCACCCTGTTTCCAAGAGTCCCAAAATATCCATAACCTAAATTTTGAAGATGTGAGTTTTCTTTTCTGTATGTAACTACAATGAACCTGGAAGATTTGATGCTGAGCTGGTGATCTGACCATGAAAAAGGTGGGACTTTTCTGTGCTAATGCTAAAATTAAATGAGAATATTCTCTTCCCTTTTACTTTGTTACATTTGGTCATTTCTGCCTTATTGCATCTCTGGTACTCCATGACATCCCCAGGCATATTTTATTCTGGGAAGATAAAAATGAAGCTCTTGGCCGTTGCCTGAGACTTTACAGTTGAGGTGTCTCAGTGCTGGCATTGACATGTTGAAGAAATTTGGAAAGAAAAGAGTGGGGGAGAGGATGCTCAATACATGAATATAAAGTATAAGGAAAATGCAATGACAACATTAGCAAATAAATCAAGCGCAGATGTAGGAGTTTCTAAATCTGCTCATTAAATATTTACATTTTACACTTTCAAAAATGGAAAATATGTTGACATCTCAATTTATCCTTTTTGAACAAACTGTCATACGTGGCATGGTATAAAATTGATAACAAAGAATAAAGTGGTCTGGAAAAGTCAATTACGTTTCTTGAAGGAGTGAAAATTACTCTGGAAAAGATGCATCTTTGGAGTCTGGTTTGGCTGGGCTTGGTACTTGACTGTTGTCATTTATACAGGACAATGACAGTTTGTGTTAGAACACAAAAAGCTTCCTGAACCTGTCTTCTGGAAAGTTCTTCCTTGGCATTTTCTGCTGTAACTCCAGTGGGCCAAAGGATGGGAGTGATGAGCATCAGCCAGGAAAGCATGAAGGCCTGAGTGGATTTCCTCTGCAAATGGAAGTGAAATGCAGGAGATCTTGGTTTGGAATTAGAAAATGATATTTTTTTTTCCAACAGAAAAAGACAACTGTTCAGATGGTTAAATGTGTATAAGGTCACATTAATTAATTGTTCTATATTTGAGAAGGAAAAAAAGATAATTACTTAGATTGTTTGTTTTCATATTTTTCAAATCATTCCTCTTTGATGGTCACAGTAACCAGACCTCTTCTTTAGCCAGGATTTCTGTGTCTGCCGTGGGATTTCTTTTCCAAATGTGTTGGAAAAGAAAAGACAGTCAATATGGAAAAAAATTGAGTTGGTATCAGAATTTTTGGTCTTGGGTGAAAGTTGAGGGAATGATGTCTGTGAAGGCAGCTCTTTTGTCTTGTTACCCCTCCCTTACCTGAGGTTGGAAGAGGGCTTTGGTTTTATGGCAGGGATTTTGGCACATGGTAAGTGCATCTATGCCAGCAGGATGATGTTTCTAATCATAATGGTTCTGTATTAAGGGTTTTTAAATGGCATTTCTTTTATTTCACAGGCTGGAGCCAAAAAGCTCGTGTGAACTGATGCGAGACATGAGGAGGCAGCACTCTGCCCTCTCTGAGTCTGTGGTGTTACATCCCTTACAGGCTCTATAAACTCCTGGATTCAGGAACCAATCTGATATTTGCTCCATTTCCACGTGCCACTTGCCTCTTCCTGCTGCAGTGTCACATTTCTATTGATTCCAGTATTGACTGACTGGAAACCAGGGGGATGGGAGATGCACCAGGCTCATGCAGGAGAGCACAGAAACATATTCCCAAAGAACCAAAAAACTCACAGGGAAAATGTCTGCTGTGCAGTAGAGAATATTTTTGGACACTTACCTGTGTGTGTATGTTAATGGGCCGGTGATGGTCACAGGCTCTGCAACTCAGTGAGAAAAAGTAGGTAATTAAAATTACTGCCTCTGCAAGGAAAAGCCACAGGCTCAGCTGTAAAGAATTTCATCCACAGACAGGGGCTCAGCCCGGTATTTGGAAGTGAAAGGGCAGGAAGAGGCATGCAAAGAACAAGGAGAGAGGGGAAAGCAACTGGAATCCTCAGAAAACAGGAAGAGGGATGAGGATCCTGTGGTGAGGGCTGTGTGGTTGCTGTTTTCCCCTTTTCAGTCTGATTTGCTGTAGTTAGGGTGGCCTTTCATTAGGACACTCAGCTCTTGCTATTGCAAATGACTGGATGGACAGAGACCAAAGCAGCTGAGATTTTTGAAAATGAGAGTCTTGTTTGTTGAGCTATGAAGGGTAAGATCTTGAAAGAAAAGTGAGATGGACAGTACAGGAAGGTTGGAAAAACAATAAGGGCTACAATGGAGGCTTTTTAAGCCTTGTGTAAGAGAAAATTGGCTGCAAACAAGATTTAAATAGGCACTAACATTGTTAACAAAAATGGAAAATGCCTCTGGATGAGATTTTGAAGGGGAGGGTGAGAATTCACTAGAAATGTGTAAATTAAGGGCTGAGAACAGTTCTCAAGTAAAAGGAGTTGTATTTTTGGGGCAGCTGGTCAATTTTCAATGGAGATGGCCTTGCTGGACATGCTACCCCAGCTATACACCAAAGCCTGGGTTTAAAGTATTAAAAAAATATTTGCTCTTGAAGATATGTAGCAGAATATAGCTCCTTTCAGGGCAGTGTGGTGGGTGGGATTCACTGGGATGGGCTGAATCATTTGGCCCTTATGCTGAGTTAGACCAGTCTGAAGCACAGCATTAAGGAAAAGGATTTCAGAAGGTGCATGAATGATTGGAATCACTGATTTCCCCATGCCAGACCTGGGTGTGTAAGGGAAGAAGCAGAGTGGGAGAGTCCAGAAGGTGTTAGTGAGGGGTCAGCTCATTTTCTGAGCAGGCTTGAGAGGAAGGAGCCTTACAGAAGGCTCTTGGTGTCAGATTCTTGGCTTGTCCCCCAGAGAGGAGAAGGATGGAGGGCACTATGGATTAACAGAGTGGAAAACACTCCCCCCAGGTCCTTGATGTCCCTCAGTTCCTTACCCTGGAGCACAGAGCAGTGGGAAAGCAGGCAAGGGGCAGGTCAGTGAGCAAGGATGTGTTTTGTGCAGATGGGATAAACACTGGCTGTTGCTGAGTGGTTATGAGGAAACGATGGCTCCTCACACAGGGGTTAGCACAGGCAGGAGCTGGTGGCTTCAGCAAATGTGAAGTGTAAGGATTCATTTTCTGTCCTGCTGATTCTGGCACATATTTGGCTGACTCGTTCAGCCCCACTAATATAGACTTCACCTGTCCTCCCACACACCTGAGCAGGATGTTTTGCTCCCTGAGTGCTGTCACTTCTGGCCCAAAGCCCTGCTCTGGGGAGACAGGCTGTGTGTCACCTCTGAGAGGAACATCTTCAGTCAGTGACAGCTCTGGGTCACGGGGTTCTAAAGCAGTGATAACAGCACAACTTCAACTTGTGCAGGGCTGAAATGTCTCAGCCTGCAATCTGGCTGCTTTGTCTCTCCACAGGAATTACTACTTGGAAGGAAAATGTTAATTTATCAAGCACTGAAGGGAATGCAAAAAGAATGAAATAAGCTCATCTCTCCTTGTTTTCAGTCTTAAACTTAATAATGACACTGAGATTCTTGACCTTCTAATGGTGAGCATTTATAGTAGGTATAGCAAATGAAAAATTGTAAGGTTTAGATGAGTAAAAATGGGTATTTTCTTCATTAATTTGGGAACTGTTCTCTAGGAAGTCTGTACCTTGTTGGCACATTACTGCTTGGGCTCACTTTCATTCATGAAAAAATATTTCCATGATGATTTTAAAAGGGATTTTGCCAGGGTTTTAAAAAGAAAATGGGATCTCAAGCCAGGACTACGTGTTGCATCCTTACAGGAATTGATAATCCCCACAGCCCCATCCCTCTTTAATCCCAGGAAACAGAAAAAGCAGCATAAAGAAGTGATTTGGAAATGCCAGATTCTTACACCTTTTGGAGATACGAATTCCTGTTTCAGCATGGGGGCAACCCCATGTCAGCTCTACTAATGATGAGAATGGTTGGAATGGGGACCACTTGCATCTGAAACTTTGCCAAGGCAAAGAGGAGAAACTAAAATTCACAGATATTCATAAAACAGTGAGAAAATGGTACCTCAGGGAGCAGGGCCCTGCCAGGGGCAGGAGAAGCTGCCTTGATGAAGTCACTATTCCCCAAACTCTTTGTCCTAAGGAATATTTTGTTCTATGTCAGCGAGGATGGGTATGGTGGGAGGGAGAAGGGTGTTTATTGAGGATTCTTTGTCATGCTTTGTTTTTCTTGAGCAGTAATTTAAAATCCTTGAGATTCATCCTAAACCTGGCTGATTTATACGTAGATTTTTCCAAAGGCTGTAAATTCTGGTGGTTTCACTGGAGCATCCAAGTCTGGTCTAAATGAGTTACAAGCAGAGGAGTCTAACTAGACACATTTTTTTCCTTATTGGCTTTCTCTGGAGAATGAATTAGTTTAGTGACATTTTCCAGTCTTCCTTCATCTTTGTCACAAGAACGGATTCCTTCTTCAGTAGATTTTCCTGGAGTGCATTTCCAGCCCTTGCTGTCCATTCCCTTGCCTCACCTATGGCTGGTGAGTTTTAATGGAGGAGCTGAAAGGGTGAATGCAGAATATTGAAAAGGTCAGAACAACCCTACAGAGCCCTGTGGTTCAGGCAGGAGGTGGGGATTAACATTCAGGCACCTTCCACTGCAGCAAAAACTGAAACATGGGATGAAAACAACTCCTCCACATGAAGAGGATTGCAAGTGGGGAAGGGGAATAAACTCTTGGCCTGTTCCTGTAGCTGTTTTCACATTTTAATAACTTTGTGCTTGTCTTATATGACAAGGTCCTATTTACTGGTAGTCAGTAACTTTTATTTTGCGATTTTAAATCTGAATTCTACTCTGAGAGCCTGTGATCAAAAATCAAACTGTAAATTGAGATAATTGATTTGGGGGTTTTGTTGGCTTTTTTTTCAAATTGCTGACTGTACCAGAAAAATCAACTTTGAACTTTATCTTCCTAACAGCCTTTGTTTTCCTTCTCTTCCCCTTCACCTACAGAAAAACATGAAGAGTTATTTTCATGGGTTTGCTTTTGATATGCCTAGCCTTCAAAAATGAAATAAGCTTCAATTTCAAATTTTCTAATTGAAACTATTTTTTGGGATGTGCTTGAAATTGGAAAGCTAAAATATTTTGTTTATTTCAGATTTTTTTTAGTTTGTTTTGTTTTTTGTTTTTTTTTTTACAAAATATAAAATATTCCCAGATACTTTTGATCCATCTGAAAGTGCTTTTTGGGGGCCTCAGAGGTTTGTTCTGGGCTGTGTCTTTGTTTGAGCCTGGGCTTTGTGGTGTCCACAATGCAGGTGCCTCAGATGTTTATTGTAGCCTTGGGAACATGAAGTCCCCAGATGGGAAAAACCCCTCAGTGAAATGTTGAGCTTCATTTGAATAATTCCTCATGTTCCGGCTCATCCAAGTCATTATCTCCTTAAGCCTGTAACAATCACTGCTGTGGTTGATCCCGTATTTTATTTTAAAAACCCAAACTGTTTTACCATGTCTGACTTTGTCAGTGCATGTTTAGTTAAAGCCTTCTGTGGGCAGAGTTTGTGGTGATTGGGAATGGGGCTGGGCCAATCCCTCATGGGCTACAGCTGTGCAGGACAGGTGAGCAGGGTTGAAGGAAAAGAGCCCTGGGATGCTGAGGGGTACAGAGAATCCCAGGAGGGTGAAGGGGTCACACAGGTGTCATGCATGTAGGATGGATGGTATAACAGGTTCTACAGAAGACTAAGAAGTCTGTGGTGCTTGGAACCATCCATGGGGTCAGTTGTATGTTCCCCTTCAGCCTTCCACCACATGGAATCTTGTTCAGCCATGTGACCCTTTTCCATTCATTGGAATTTCTCAATTCAATCCCACCGAGTGGGATGAAATTCCCGGGGTTTTCATCTGTGGTGAGACAGGGATGCAGCAGGAGCACAAGTGGCAGGGTTTTCCACTAAGCTGTCTCAGCAAGTGAAGTGTCAATTTTCACTGGAGAGTTCTGCAGAGCCTTGGAAGGTGCATCATAGCTCATCTACAGCTCTCTTGGATCCTTATTTTAAACCCCTCTGAGGCTGGGCCTTGTGTTAGTGTTTGCAAGTGACAGCTTGCAAAGCTGGGGAGCAGCATGAGTTGTTTAGGATAAATAGGAAACATTATTTATATAGAGAAAGGAATAAAGCTGGCAACTAGAACAGCGTGAAGAAACCAAGGAAAGTCACATTTAATAAATGAGCATTGAATTAACCTATTCCAACTGAATAAATTAAAGCAGGAAACACCTTAGCAGGAGGTGCTGCTTTTCTGTGGGAGCAAAGACTCTGCCCCTCCTCCTCTACCAGAACTCTTAAAACACAACCAGGTTAAGTCACAAATCCCTGGATTTAGGCATTCTACACTGAGCAAATATGACAGCCCAAGGCTTTCTGTGCATGCTGGGTCAGTGCAGCAGGACTTTGCCGTGTGCAGGGTGTCCTGGTGTCCTCTGCTTGTACCTTGAGAATCAGCAGAATCCCAGGAGAGTTTGGGTTGCAAGGGATCTTAAAGCCCATTCCACTCCAACCCCCTGCCATGGGCAGGGACACCTCCCACTATCTCAGCTCACTCCAAGCCCCATCCAGCCTGGCTTTGGACACTGCCAGGGATCCAGGGGCAGCCCCAGCTGCTCTGGGCACCCTGTGCCAGGGCCTGCCCACCCTGCCAGTTAACAATTCCATCCAATAGTCCATCCATCAAATCCAGCTGGCTCCAGTCCAGAGAGAAGGATGTTGGAGGGACCCGTGTCAGAGGCTTTACAGAATTCCAGATAAATGAGATCCGTGGCCCTTCCCCTGTCCACCGATGGAGTCTCCATCAGAGAAGGCCACGGGGTCAGTCAGGAGGATTTTCCCTTGGTGAGGCCGTGCTGACTGTCCCAAATCACCTCCCTGTGCTCTGTGAGCCTCAGCAGAGCTTCCAGGAGGGGCTGTCCCTGGACCTTCCCAGCACAGAGGGGAGGCTGACAGGGCAGGCTCCTCCTTTCCACCCTTTGTACAGGTAGGGACAGTGTTTCCCTTTTTCCAACTTCTGGGAAAATCCCAAGCAGAGAGAGAGAAGGCTGACTTTCCCCTTGGGTAAATGTAAAAAGTGATTGTTTTCACACAGCCAGTCAGTCAGCACAAGACAAATAACTTTAATTGGGGAAATGGACAATTTGAATGGGTTTTTGCTTCTGCCCATGTAACAAAACATGATCATGTCTCACAGGGAAAGCAGAGTTAGGAATGTCTGCAGAGACAGCTAAAATGAAAGTGTCGATCTGAGGCTCATAACAAAGCCTCTTATCCCTGCAGCATCTTTTCAGTTAACAGTCTTTAGTGTTTTAAGGTCATCAAATTTAAATTACATCAGATATTCAGTTTGCATCTTTTAATCAGCTGTCCTGATTTATGATCTAGGTGGAGAACCCTGACTTCCTTTTCATGGTGTAATAATGAGACCTGCCCGAAAATATTGCTATTAAATTACCTTTTAGGTACTTACTGAAACCTGTCCAACTTGGGCATTACGTTTATAACAAAACGTTGGTTTAAATACTGTAACAGTGAAAATTCTTAAGTAGCTGTAACAGCAATTTTTTCTTTCTTTATTGGAAAGTTCTCTGTTCTGTGCTATTATTAACTTATTTCTATGGCAAAAATTATGCAAACTGGGTTTTTAGTTAAGTTTTTCAATATGTTTGTGCCAAGGTTAAGATTTTATAAGCATTTAATTGATTTTGATTGATTTGCCAGTATAAAGAGGAGCATAACTAAGAGGAGCTGGTGTGCCTGAGTGTACAGAAACTAAGAGGATGTTATATGAAACTGTTTAATCTGAGACATCATTCACCTGTTCTTTGAAAACAGGACGAAGTTCTGTGCACCGGGAAGGAGCACATATGAATAATTTTAGAGGATATGTGTTAATTAGAGATAAGACATCTGTTTGAGTTTGTGTCACTAATGAATGGCACACAATATTTATTCTGCTCCTGGAACATTTTGTTCTCTTAGAAAGAAATTACCTCAGAAATGTAAATTGTAGATAACAGATCATCAGCTATCTCCCAATAAGACTTATCAGCACCACCTGTCAGAGGCTTCACTACCTCCCCTGGTTTAAATTTCTCTTCTGACTCCCTTCCCATATAAAAACACAAAGGTGTTTGATTTTTTTATTTCCATCTTTCTAAGCCATTGGCATGAGGAATTTTGTAATGTCCCATCCTAAGATCACTGTTGTGAGTTTTACTGTGACCATACCTTTTGCCTTATTCATCTGATCCCACCCCACACATTTCACACCATCACTTCTGAGTCTTTTTTTATAAGTAGATGCTTTGGGAGTGTGAATTTCTGTCCTACAACATCCTTTTTCCATGTCATTCCCTCTCCAGTTCATGGTCCCCCTTTAAAGCTGCTCTCTGATGTCTCCAATCCATTGTTATCCAGCCTTGACACTGGATAAGCTGGGGCCAGTTTGAACATGGGGAGCCCTAAAAATATTAATACTTACTGTCTCTTTGCTACATACCTCTGTCTCCTCCTTTAATTTGTTTACAGACTTGTCATAACTATGGATTTTNTCTCTCTCCCCCCCTACAATTTTTTGTATTCCCCCCCCCCCCCCCCCCCCCCCGTCTGTTTCTATTTATTTGTTTTTGCAGCATCTTCTGTTGCACTCTTTTGTGGTTATTAATGGGAACTCTGAATTGTATTTTATAACTCTTGGGGAGTTAAGTCTTGAATTTTGAGCCAGGTAGGTAAACTCTGCTGGGAAGAAGGGTGGACAAGGAAAACAAAGGTGCTGGGGGGTTTATGAGGCTCAGACGTGCTGTGGAATTGGATGTTCCCTTCACCCAAGCACTGCTTTCCAGGATGCTTGGGGGACTGTATCATTTACTGCTGTTTAATATCTCCACTGATGATCTGGATGAACTGGACGAAGGGATGCAGGGCACCCTCAGTAACTTCTTGGAGAACCCAAAGCCAGGTGTGAGTGTGGCTGTGCTGGAGGGCAGGAAGCTCTGCAGAGGGATCAGGACAG
>VYXF01010862.1:133194-160660 GCA_013397295.1 Polioptila caerulea | reverse complement strand
GGCTGGAGGTGTCCAAGGCAGGGCTGGAGGGGGCACTCAGAGCTCTGGGCTGGGGACAAGGTGGGCACTGGGCACAGCTGGGACTCCATGGGCTGGGAGGGCTTTTCCAGCCTCAGTGACCCTGGGATTCTGTGATTTCATCTTATTCAGGGGGCACTTTCCCTTAGATCTTTTTACATGGTGCCCTCCCATGTGTTGTAGCCTCATACAGTGTCTTTAATGACCCTCCAGCAATCCCAGGGATCACTGTGATGCGAGGAGTGTGAGGTGTTCTCTGGACTGGGGAGACCAGGTGAGCCAGATATATCTCTACCTGTCCCTGCTTCACCACACCTTTCCTACATGGCACAGGCTGATGTGCTGTTACTGCCTTTGCTGAATAAATTCAAGGAGTTCACAGTAGTCCCTGAGCACACATGGAATCCCTATTAAAAGAGAAAATAAAAAGAGAAAAGCAGTATTTTGGAACAAGCAGAAACAAGGTCACACTATCATTTGTCAGGCAAGCAATGTGAAAATGTGAGACAGGAAGGCAGGAGGTTGCTAAGCTGAAGTACTTGCAGTGAAGAGAGAAAAAACTGAGATTCTGTATATGCTCCAATGCTACAAACTGAAAGAAGAAAAAGAAAACCCAAGCAGACTGGAAAGCAAAGGATGAGATGTTACATTTTGCATCAAGAAGTTCATTGTTTAATCACTACCTCTCATATTCCCAAACACTAATTTGTTACATTTACCTTCAAAATTCTCAACTTTTCTTTATGTTATTTGATAACACGTGCACTACACTCTGTAGTAAAGTGTAGTGTAAAAAAAGCTAAAAAAATGTAGAAGAACCATTTTTTAACACCTTCTAAAAACACCATTGAAACACTTGCAAAAGCAGAGTTAACCCCTAGCAAAAACATGTAGGTGTAGGATCTTTTTGGTTATTCTAATATGATCTCAAATTCTTAGGTTTCAATTTTCTTATTCACCTGGAGAACAAAACAAGAGAAGAGTTTCCATTGCTTGTAGTGGTTTTGGTTCTCTGGTTTGAGTTTCCCAGCTAATGCACCTATTTAATGCAATGTGTCTAATGTTTGCCAAATGCCCATGCACACACTAGAATTATTTACTCATTTTGTGCTGTGAGATAAGACATAGGAGGGGAGAGCAAGGCAGGCCCAAACTTTAAAAACCATAAAGAAAGACTTTATTAACAGATTTAAAAGAATAATAATAAGAAATCAGAATGAACCTTCAGAACACTTCTCCTTCCCCACAGCCTCTTCTCTTTCCCACTGACAATGCAAAGAGGCAAAACTTGGGACTTCCAGTCAGTTTACCACTTCTAAAATAGTCTTTCTTAGGGAGAAGAGTCTCTCTTGCCATGCCATGGAGGCTTCTCCACAAGAAACAGTTTTTTTGTGGCTTCAGGAAAAGAAAAAGCTCTGTTTGCAGTGTTAGAGTCCCTCCCATTCCTTTCAGCCTTCCCGTGGCTGCTTTCATGGGCCATGTCAATCTTATGGGACACCAAAACTGTTCAGGAACAAAGGTTCTCTTCATCTATCTCTGAGATCATCATCATCTCTGGGAACAGAGGTTCTTTTCTTCTTCCCTAGGGGCAAAGGGTCTTCATCACTCTTATCTCTGTTCAAGCTTCTCATGGTATCACAGCTACTTCAACATCTGCTTGTTTCAGCATGGATGCCATTGCTCATGTCTACAATTTGAATGCTCCATCCCCCCATGCTTTTTTTCATGATTTTCAGGGATAATCAGTATATCATAGTCCACCACCATGGCTTACAAAAGAATTTCAGCCTAAGGCTAAGGCATCTCCTCATTCTCCTCCCATCTGGGAGTAACTTCTCTCTCCAAAGGCCAGAATCAAGAAAGTTTTTTCTATGCTTGCCCATCCTTAAAATGTGTTTTCACTGAGGTTTATTTAACTCTTTATTTAACCAGGTGTCAATCTTCAAAACTAGTCACTGATTGTTTTTTGTCAGGCATGGAGGAAGCTCTTAAGAGTTCCTCTCAGAAAAATGACTTCGGTGGTTGGCTCCTTCCTTCCTCACCAAAAATCAATTATTACCAAACCAGCACAATGCATTTTCCTCATATTGATTGAGTAATTAAGAAGCCCCAGAACCACATTTACAGAGGTCATCCAGTGGTAGGTTAGGAAATAATGTAAACAGTAGAGACCAGAAATGCACTAGTGTGGTATGAAACACGAGGTTATGTATGATGCTGATACCAAGGAATTGTGTTTCATCCCAGAGCATGTCACACCCAAGGATCTGTTGGTATTTTCAGGATCTCCACCTGGGGTGTTTTCAGGAGGGAAAGGACTTTTAATGCCCAAACTACAGAACACTACCAGGATCTCCTGCTAAACGGTCAAGATGCTCTTGGCCCCCTGGGCACAATGTTGGCTCATGTCCAGCTGCTGTTGGCCATCATGGCCCATGGATTTGGGAATGGCTGATTGGCAGAGCAGGTCACCAACCATCCTCTGGATTCCGGGATACTCTGAGCTCCCCATCACTGACTTCTAGCTCTGGGGCTGGGTATCCTGAACACAGCTAGTCCTGATATTGAAGACTGATGCAAATAAGGCATTAAGTATCTCTGCCTTTTGCTCATCCCCTGTCACTGCACTCCCCTCTGCATTCAACAAATGAGCAAGACTCTCCTTGACTCCGCTTTTGCTGTCAAGGCCTTTAGATAAACATATTTTGTTGTTTTCAACTACAGGCCAAATCAAGTTGGGTTTTTCCTCCTCCTTCACTGCTAAACGGGCAGTGAAGACAAATTCTACCTTGATGAAGTTACAGGAACAGCAGCAAGATTAGGAAAGGGCTTCCTGGACTCACTTAACATGCAGCTTCAAGACTGTCAGCCCTGCAGAAGGGAGCACAGGACGAGCTGTTCAGCTGCAGGAAGCCCTATATTTTCACACCTTCCTCAACTCCAAATGCATTCCCACCTTACAGTTAATTAAGCAGAGTGGATTTGGGGTCACTCACACCATTTAGGGATCTGCCCATGCAATGCATTCTGTACAGCAGGATTCATACAGATTTATTTCTCTGCTGTCACACTTCTGGGGCACTGTCCCCTGAGAACTGGGCTTTCTGTCACATGTCACTGACAGACTGATTTGTCACATGTTGTGAGACAGCCAGTAAGGTAGAAATATCCTCCTGTAAGACTGGAATAATGCAGCAGTTATAAAGTTGCCACAGCTGTGACATTTGATCAGCTCATAAATTCAGTATTCACAGGGCCTTCATTAGCCAACCAGAGACTTGATGATGGGTGACTGTTTATTTTGGGTAATGGCATTTAAACTTGGGTAACAGTTTTGCTTATGTAATCAAGGAAAGTTTCTAGGTTTCTTTTTGCTGGGAACACATTCCTTGTGGTTAACACAGAGGGAGGGCGTGTGGAACTCACTAGCAAAACTTGTCCGTATTAAATCCATTGTGAGTGCCAGAGGCTTTTGCTCTGTTGTCTTGCTCTGGGAAGGTTGAGAAGTGTAAATACCTTTGCTAGAGCTTATTGAGGATTTAGCTGTGCCTTGAACATGTGCTGAATGCCCATCCCTTTTCCTGGCTTTGTGTCATGGCTGGAGCTCTGTGCCTGGGCTCTTCTGAGCTAGCCCATCCTGGGAGCTTTGGCCTGATTTCCTCATGAGTCACAGCTTTTGAGTGACATCAAAACTAGATCAAGACAAACACAAGATGATCAAGTGTAAGTGTTCTGTCATGGGAACAGTTGAGAAACTGTATTTAAACTATGAGGCAGAAGGATATTTTAAGGTTTGAAGGTGGCCAAGGAGTGTCAATCTGCTTGTTTATAAAGAAAAAGAGCTCGGTGTCATCCACCCATCTTTTGATAAACACAAGTTTAAGACACTTCTCCCTAGGAGGGCTTGCGCAATGGCAAAGGGTTTCTTCCACCTTCCCCTACTGATTGAGAAGTTCTTGCATTCATCAGAACTTTTTTCCCATCCTGTGAGTGCAGGTTAAAGATGGGTGTGTGTGAAATGGCAGTTCCTGTGCTCTCAGCCATAACTCTACCCTGTGGCTGGTTTTACACTCATAATGAAAGGCTTTTAAAATTGACTCTGGCTTATTATTTGCTTGCTTATGCAGTTGTCCTTAAATTTTATGTGTGAACATAACCTCCAGGAGGAGATTCACAGACAATTTTCAAGGTTGCTCACATGTTTCTGCTCAGTTCGCTACATCCAGCCCAGTGAAACACCAATAAACCCCAGAGGAGTTTCACACTGATTACTGAAAGTTCTGCAGTACAGGATTTCTCTTCTCAAAATTGCCCGTGTTCAGGTTTTAAGAAAAATATAACACCACTTTGGGCTGTTGCATATAATAAAATTAATATTTGATGTATTTTATCTATCACCTACTGAATTATAAGGTTTTAATTTTGCCACATGGGGATACAGCTGATAGTTTTCCCAGCTGCTGCACAGGCTGTAGTACTGGAGTCCTAAAGTCCTGACGTTTACAAGCTGAAAAGGATTTATACATTTAACAAAAGTTTTAGCAGTATAAAAAGTGTTTGGCAACACTGTACAAGTTAACCTGTGCCCTTTAACGTTATTGCCTTCCAGGAGCTGCCAGTGCTAAGTGATTAAACAATAAATCATAACACATGGAGACAACAGCAGTCCCTGGAACCACCTGTAAATAACAGACTTCTGGAATGCTTTTTTATTCCCTGGACACAGTTTGTTCCTTAGAATGGTTCATCAACAAGGGCACAAGGGCTGTGGACTTAGAGGCTTTCTGTCATTCCTAGTGAAATATCTTACCTCTAGTGAGGGAGGGTTTGTTTTTGGGAGGAAGGTTGTAATTTGGAAGTTCATATTCCCACATGAACAGAAGAGCTGTAACTTGAATTTCCTTGAGGTTGATAGCACAGTTAAGGACAGAGTTTCAACAAAGAGGAATAAGCTGTCCTGAATTCTGGAACATGCTTCTCATTGACAGAAATGAACTTCCCATCTGAAAATGTCAGTTTTTGTAATTCCTATGTGATACAAGCATGCACTAATTACCTCTGGAAGAAATCTGTGTAAGTTCCTTGTCTTGTGTGATTTTGGGGATTTGCAGCCAGAACTATAGAACTCTGTGAAATTAAAATTTGAATATTCTTTTAGTCATTAGGATGTAAGGGTTATTGCAGGTTTTCATAGGAAGTTATTTATTTACATTAAATCCAAAAACACTAGATCCCTTAGCCAGGTTTGTGGGATGAAGTGCCCAGTGCACAGAGAGATTGACAGGGTTCCTTTGGAGTTAGTCCTGAAAGGCAAAGGAGTCCAGGAAGGCTGGATGTGCTTTAAAAAGGAGTTGGTAAATATTCAGGAGCAGGTTGTCCCCATGTATAGAAAGACAAGTTATAAGGGAAAAAGACCAGCCTGGTTAAATAGAGAACTTGGGCTGGAACTTAGGGAAAAAAGAGAATCTATTGACTCTGGAATGAGGGTCAGGCAATTTTGGAGGACCATAAGGATGTTGGAAGGTCATGCAGGGAAAAGATGAGAAGGGACAAAACCCAACTTGATTTGGCCTGTAGTTGAAAACAACAAAATATGTTTATCTAAAGGCCTTGACAGCAAAAGCGGAGTCAAGGAGAGTCTTGCTCATTTGTTGAATGCAGAGGGGAGTGCAGTGACAGGGGATGAGCAAAAGGCAGACTGATTTGCATCAGTCTTCAACATCAGGACTAGCTGTCTTCAGGATACCCAGCCCCAGAGCTAGAAGTCAGTGATGGGGAGCTCAGAGTATCCCGGAATCCAGAGGATGGTTGGTGACCTGCTCTGCCAATCAGCCATTCCCAAATCCATGGGCCATGATGGCCAACAGCAGCTGGACATGAGCCAACATTGTGCCCAGGGGGCCAAGAGCATCTTGACCTGTGTCAGGAATAGTGTGGCCAGCAGGACCAGGGCAGTGACCATCCCTCTGTGCGGGGCACTGGGGAGGCCACACCTCAGGTGCCGCATCTGGCTCTGGGCCCCTCACTTTAAAAAGGACTTTGGAGGGTGTCCAGTGAAGGGCAACAAAGCTCCTGAAGCATCTAGAAAACAAGTCTGATGAATGGCTGAGGGATNCTTTAAAAAGGAGTTGGTAAATATTCAGGAGCAGGTTGTCCCCATGTATAGAAAGACAAGTTATAAGGGAAAAAGACCAGCCTGGTTAAATAGAGAACTTGGGCTGGAACTTAGGGAAAAAAGAGAATCTATTGACTCTGGAATGAGGGTCAGGCAATTTTGGAGGACCATAAGGATGTTGGAAGGTCATGCAGGGAAAAGATGAGAAGGGACAAAACCCAACTTGATTTGGCCTGTAGTTGAAAACAACAAAATATGTTTATCTAAAGGCCTTGACAGCAAAAGCAGAGTCAAGGAGAGTCTTGCTCGTTTGTTGAATGCAGAGGGGAGTGCAGTGACAGGGGATGAGCAAAAGGCAGAGGTACTTAATGCCTTATTTGCATCAGTCTTCAATATCAGGACTAGCTGTCTTCAGGATACCCAGCCCCAGAGCTAGAAGTCAGTGATGGGGAGCTCAGAGTATCCCGGAATCCAGAGGATGGTTGGTGACCTGCTCTGCCAATCAGCCATTCCCAAATCCATGGGCCATGATGGCCAACAGCAGCTGGACATGAGCCAACATTGTGCCCAGGGGGCCAAGAGCATCTTGACCTGTGTCAGGAATAGTGTGGCCAGCAGGACCAGGGCAGTGACCATCCCTCTGTGCGGGGCACTGGGGAGGCCACACCTCAGGTGCCGCATCTGGCTCTGGGCCCCTCACTTTAAAAAGGACTCTGGAGGGTGTCCAGTGAAGGGCAACAAAGCTCCTGAAGCATCTAGAAAACAAGTCTGATGAATGGCTGAGGGATCTGTTTAGTCTGGAGAAGAGGAGGCTCAGGGGAAACCTCATCACTCTCCAAACTCCCTGACAGGAGGGTGGAGTGATTTTGGGGCCTGTCTTTTCTGCTGTACCTTCAGTGAGAGGAGCAGAGGAAATGGCCTCGAGCTGAGACAGGGCAGATTCAGATATGATGCTAAAGATTCCAATTTTCAATGTTTGAGTTGTCAGGCAGTGGAAGGGGCTGACCAGGGAGGCAGTAGAGCCAGCACTCCTGGAGGAGTCCAAGAGATACCTCGATCTGTGGATGGGTGATGTGGTTTAGGGGCCCACTGGCAGTGCTGGGTGGATGGTTGGACTGCATGACCTCGAAGGTCTGTTCCAGCTTTGATGATCATATGATTCTGTCGGTGTAATGGCATTTAAAACCTTCTCTGGGATTTCTTTCTGGACAGTACAAGCATTTGCTTGTCTCTCTGAGCTTGCACAACATCCCTTCCTTCCAGGGTCCCACACCCACCTCTCTGCCTCAGGACCCCACCTGTGCCAGAGGATGCCCTGTTATCTCTCTGTTCACCAAAGTCTCTCATGAAAGGCTTTCTGGAAGATTTCCTGGAAGATTTCCTGGATCCTTTTGCTGGAAATGTGCGTAGAAATTGCATGTGGCTATCTCTCCACCACCACCCCTGCATGCTTCTGCTGTTTATAGTGAGGGATGTGGGTGGGTGGCAGGCAAAAGGAACACACAGGAAAATAATTTACTCTTCTTTGAAACACTGAATGTTTAACCTCACAAAAAGTGCCCAAATTCTGCCCGTGGGAGATGTTGTAGTCCCATCTGCCAAAATATGTTTGTTCTTTATAATTTCTCAAAGGAGGGTTTTGACTGCCAAAAACCCATCTGATCTAAGTTTTCTGATACTAATTGACATTACTGTAATAAAAATTAACTTTGTCTAATTTTGCTGCTTAGGAAGCAAATTGCCAAACGAGCTTCAAATAAGCAAGTATATCTTTAATAAACTATCCTTAAAATAAATAATTTTTATTGGAAATGCCTTCTTACTGATGCTGAAGAATACTTTATTGAACTGTTTCTATTCTCTGAGAATCAATATTTGCTTGTTCATGATAATGGTACATGTGTACAGTCATTTAGAATTGCAGCCTGGTACTCCAGTGCTTCTATCACAGCAAATTGAAAAATTTTGCTTTTTAAATGAAAAAAAATATAAGTATTATGACATGTTATGATAATGATTAGACTAAAAGACGTTAATCTGAATAATTTTCTGCACAGTACAGTAACTATCAGCATAGTGCACTATTGTTAAGATAATATTGACACAGTGATATTAAAGCAAACAAAACCAGTTATTAGGTAGAGATTGATGTCACTCACCCAGACCAAGGACTGTGGACACATCTCTTTGACTCAGCCTGCAGGAGTAACCTTGAGGGATAGCCTCACTCCAGGGAGGAATTCCACACACACCCAGGAAGGGATTTATTAGAAGATCCTCCTGTTAAAAAGTGAGTCTGGGTCTCTGCAGTCTGAAGAAACCTTCTGTCAGTCAGGTGTCCCCAGGCCAGCTGTGTCAGTGAGCAGATTTAGATAAGTTATCAGTGGGATCACTTTTTTGTTCCTTTATCAGCTCTGCCATATCTTCAGCTCACTATCAGGATGTTTAACTTCGGCATTGATGAGTCAGGCTGCTTTCAGCTTTATTTATCCCAAACCCAGGATGTTGTCCTCTTCTCCATCTGCCTCTGACAGCTCTGAAAATAGGGCATTACTAGAGTTGTTCTGCCCCCACTGAGCATCCTGCTCCAGTTCTGGAGTTTAACAGGAGTGGGGTCAGTGCCTGAAAATTGTCACTGAAGGTGTGTGTTGTTTTTAGGCAGATTTCCTGTATTTTATAGGTGGCCAAGCCTTGCTCCTTCCAGGATTTAGCTGTAGGAATGCCTAGACTGGGCATTGCAGGGGTTCTTGGCTGAGCCATTTCCACCAGCTGAGCTGGAGTTATGGCACTGCTGGATAAGGGCAACAATTTTGTAGAGGTAGAGGGAACTTCTGTGGCCAAAACTTTAGAAATTAAATTGCAGAGTGAGCAGATGTGGAGTCCTTTTCCGGCATGTCCAGTCTGGCTGACCAGCCCAAACGTGTGACAGCCCAAGTCTGCACCCAAGGCAGCTGTGCCTCTCAATTTTTATTTATTTCTTTCTTTTTTTTTCATTTGACCAAAGTTAAAACAGAGCTGTTAGGAAGAAAATTAGGGAGATGCAGAAGTGTTTAAAATGCAGTATATATGTGACAGACTTTTTACTGTATTATTTGATATTATTTCCCTTTTACTGAAAAAAAGGCTTCCTGATGGATGTTTCAATAAGATCTATTGCAATAAGGAGAACAAAGGTAATTTTCCAGGCAAACACCAGTAAAATAGCTAGTGAGTATCAGCAAAGCTTGAATTAGGTTAATGGCATATTTGAATTCTGTGTATGTTTTTCATATTTCATATCAAATTGCAAAATGAGCTCAACATATTACAGCAATATCAGCTGGTTTGCATTAGCTAGTCTCGATGGGGGAAAAAAAAGAAGTTTGGTTTGTTCATTTTTAAAATGAGCCATGTAAAAACCACAGAAGAACATATGAACAACTTCTGGAGGTGGCAAAAATATAAAGTGCTGCTTAAATTTTATTGAAATCAAAATAAAGATTCCCAAGAAATTGTGTGGGCAGAAAAAACACAGCTCATGCTACATTTGAAGAAAAAAAATTGAGACCGAATTTTTAAAAATTACATTAGGATACTACATTATCTGACAAACCTGTCTTCATTGCAAATAAATACACCTTAAATCTTTTGTATGTTCCTGTCCAGCCATGTTCTTTCTGCTGGAATTGATTAGATTTGGGTACTTAGTACCCAGTCCGGGTCTCCACACAGCTGAGGCAGGAAAAGAGGGAGGAGCAGCTGGATGTCCAGTGGGCTCTCCCAAAAAACCCTTCCCCTGTTACCTCTCCGTGTGCACACACAGGAGCATCACTCGGAGCAGGGAGAGAGAGCAAAAAGGCCAGGGAGGACACTGAGTCTGGGGAAGCAATTAAAGTGTTTAGATACTCCCAATTTAAAAGTGGAGATGTTTTCCTTAAAGAATCCCCCTAGGGCACTGACGTGCTGTGAAGGGAGCTCTTGCCCACACTCGGGAGGCTTTGAAGGAATTTCCAGTGCTGTTATCCTGTGTGGAGAGAGTTGTCAACTCAGCCACTACTCCAAATTATAGGGGTGTGGTGCAGCCTCCAAGGAGAAACAGGAACCACGAGGCTGTGGCTGTGTCAGAACTCCCCAAATGGAGGAGTGTCCCATGTGGGGCCTCAGCACATGGAAGAAGTTGACCTGTTGGAGCCAGTCCAGAAGACTGAAGAGGACATGGAGATGCCCCAGGGCTGGAGTCCCTCTGCTCTGGAGCCAGGCTGGGAGAGCTGGGGGTGTTCAGAGAAAGCTCCAGGGAGAGCTCAGAGCCCCTGCCAGGGCCTAAAGGGGCTCCAGGAGAGCTGGAGAGGGACTGGGGACAAGGGATGGAGGGACAGGACACAGGGAATGGCTTCAGACTGCCAGAGGGCAGGGACAGATGGGATATTGGGCAGGAATTCCTGTCTGTGAGGGGGGGGAGGCCATGGCACAGGGTGCTTAGGAACCCCTGGATCCCTGGCAGTGTCCAAGGCCAGTCTGGACAGGGCTTGGAGCCGCCTGGGATAGTGGAAGGTGTCCCTGCCCATGGCAGGAGTGAAACAGGATGAGCTTTAAGGTCCTTTCCTACCCAAACTATTCTGGGTTTCTCCTTTTTTTTTTTTTTTTTGAGGGAAATAACTCTGCCCTAAACCCAAGCAGAATTCCCAGTCCCAGGTGTCCCTTAAAGTGTGTCCCAGTGGATGGTGTGCCCTGCTTGTCCATAAACTGCTGGGAAGGGGGTGTTTTTCCATCTCACAGAGTGTGCAGTGCATTGCCTGGAGTGTGCATGAAAGCTCTCAGACAGAAAAGGTCCCCAGGACTGCCAGGCACTGAAGGTTCTGCCTTGGAGAGACACCCTGGGGCTTCAGAGAGTCACTGGATGATCTTCTTGGGAAGGTAAAATATCACATGGGAAATGAGTCTGAAAGGAGCATTCTACCCCAAGTATTATTTAAACTCCAGGGGATTCAGAAGCTGAGGTCTGTTACTTGGTTATTTCTAATTCCTCATTAAATTAGAGATTAATTTCTTAAGCTGTGGAGAGTTCATGAGCATATTTCCCCTTCTCTGAAAGCAGCTACCCCGCAGCTGATCTGAAGCCCAGGTGGAGGCACTTCTTAGTGCTCCAGCATCAAAAATGTTGATAATATTTTATATTTTGTAATATGTTGACTCTTATGATTCATATCTTACCTTTATTATTGTATGGAACATTAAAGCCTGATTTTTTGCCATTTTTTCTGGAAAACAGGATGGAAAGAGTAAGAGACCTCTATTGCCAAACCCAAAGCTCTAATTTAGTCTACATTATCTCACCAAATGCTTTTCAGTGAAAGCAAAGTCTCCCTGTGCCCAATTGTGAAGCCTAATTCCTCCAGAAATCCTTACCAAAGGAAAAAGAGGGGTTCCATTAAACACTTTGTCCCAATATCCTGTAAGTGAGGGATGATTTAGAATTCCAACAAAACTTAGGGTAGAATCTCGAAGGCCATTTCTGTCTTGTTTTCCTGACATTGTTTCACATTCCCCCTGCTTCTCACTTTTGCATAATCCTATAAAAGATAAGGAAAGGATATATTTGGGTTTTCTGTGTTGCTGTTACTCAAGCTAAGTAATTGAAGAATATTAACTTCCTGATTTAGGTCCAGTTCAACTTTTGATAGTCACGCTATATGCTTCAAACTCCCTTGGCAATTCCAAAGGATCCTTCTTTCTCTCACTCCTCAGTAAAACTCACTTTACTCCTAGTAAACTTTTGCTGTCTCTCTCCCCTGAGGAGCTGGAAATTATTTTTGTAAGGCGAGTACTTAGCAAATCCATTTGTAAAGTGCGTTTGGAAAACTCGGGAACGTGTCAGGGGGTTCCACATCAATGGAAGATTATTCATTCAGTGTGAATTTAGTTACAGATTTTCAAGGCAGTATAGATTTCCCTCCTGAAAATAACCCATCATATTTTCTAGGCAGGGGGGAGGGAACCCAAAATTGGTGCCATTTTTTTTTTTCATGTATTCATAGAAATATGGATTACGGAATGAATTATCATAATTTTCTCACAGCATGCCATTTCTTGAGTGATGTTAATACCTTGATGATTGATAGTCAATGTAGAGGGAAGAACATTAATAGTAAATACAAGAGTTTTATTTCCCTGTCTATACATTTTTATTGTATTTTGCCAGAAACACACGTTGCTATAACCTTGCTGTTTTTGAATGATATCATGCTCTACTGCATGTCCTGAATAATTTTTTTTTTTCTGAAAAAATGGGCTAAGTAATTTATAAACATAAACATACCTATATTTATGGCCTAATAAAATTTGATAAATTTGGTTTAGGTTAGAGTACAACATTTTATGAGTAATCATGTAGGTAGGTGCATACATTGTATTTTGAAATGGCAGTAATTTACTGCGATACCGATTGGTACAGACAGCTTTAAAATGTGCTAAGTTATTGCCTTGGACCTTCAGTCTTTAAACCCCTAGCATCCTATGAGAATAAAAGATGGGTCTTAATAATTCCTGGGTTTCATGTTCACAGGCTTGGTCCTTTTTTTAGTTATTCTGTTTCTCTTACAGACTTCTCTTCTTCAGTCCATTTTCTGCTGCTTATAGGTCTTCCCTAGAGTGTGATTTGTTAAAAATAAACCAACGGTGGCAGGTTTCCATTTAAAACATATTTTGCTCCTTTAGCACTAAAGTCCTCAGCACAGGAAGGACATGGATGGACCTGTTGGAGCAAATCAGAGGGATCAGAGGGATGGAGCAGGAAAATTTGGATTGTTCAGCTTGGAGAAGAGAAGCTTTGAGGTGACTGAATTGTGGCCTTCCAGTGCCTGAAGGGATTGGGAAAGGTATCAGGGGTTGGCCTCCTCTCCCAGGGAACACAGGACAGCACAAGGGGAAAGGGCCTCAGGCTGTGCCAGGGCAGGCTCAGCTTGGACAGCAGGAGGAATTTGCCCATGGAAAGGGGGCTCAGGCCTTGGCAGGGGCGGCCCAGGGAGGGTTGGAGTGCCCATGGCTGGAGGTGTCCAAGGCAGGGCTGGAGGTGGCACTCAGAGCTCTGGGCCGGGGACAAGGTGGGCACTGGGCACAGCTGGGACTCCATGGGCTGGGAGGGCTTTTCCAGCTTTAAGGATTCTGCCAAGAGAGCCTACAAGAAAGATGGAGAAGGACTGTGGATAGAGCATGGAGTGACAGCCCAGGTGTGGGAGTTGGCCCACGGGCAGCCCAAAGTCACCTGGATTTTTCCACAAAATGAACCAGGCACTAGCTTCAAGCCCTGGGAATCATTTGTTAGTCAGGGTGAGCCCAAGAGCTCATCCCATAAGCCTTCGAGGCTATAATGTAAACCAGTCCAAGTTCTGTTCCCCTATCAGTTACTTGCTCTCCCTATCTGGTTATGTTTCCAGAATGTTCCATCCCAAATGTATATATTGTTACTTCTCCCTTGTTTCTTGTCTTTGGAGTTAACCCCTACACGGCATTTGGTTGGTGGGCACTGTCCCTGTTTTCTTTTGCATTAAAGTATTTTCTTTTGGGGCTATTCTATTGTCCCTGCTCCTTTATGTTCGCCACCCTCACCCTGAAGTCAGGGACCTGAGAGGTTTGTCACAGCCACCCTCACTGCAACACACAGGGGAGAGTGGATTGAAACTGAAAGTAAGTTTAGATTGCATTTTAGGAATAATTTATTCCCTGTGAGGGAGGGTGGCACAGGCTGCCCAGAGAAGCTGAGGATGCCCCACCCCTGGAAGTGTCCAAGGCCAGGTCGGATGGGCTTGGAGCAACTTGAGATAGTGGAAGGTGTCCCTTCCCATGGCAGGGGGTGCAACAGGATGAGCATTAAGGTCCTTTCAAACCCAAACCATTCTACGACTGCTCATAAGCCAATGTGAAATGAGATCTGCAAGAGTTGATCTAAACCTTGCATGCCTTGATGTAACCCTTTAAGTTACTGCCTGAACAATGTAGAGGCATCAACTTGATTTCTTAAGTAGGCATTTGCTATTTCAGTACTTTGCCAGGAAGAGATGGAAGTTACACTCCAGGACTGGGGATGGTACTTGTGTTATTTAAGAAAACTGTCCTGTTGTCTATAGTTGTCTCTCCAGGTATCCAGCTGCAGAGCAGAGATGTGGTGGCACAGCTCAGCATGGACCCCAATTCTCTTCTAAATTAAATAATTGGTGTTCAGTATTTCTAGGCCATAGAGTTTCCCACACCTTTCCCTGCCTAGGTAAGTACAGCTGGCAGTGTGTCTGAATGTCCAAAAAGATGTTCTGAATACTTTAATGCCATTGCTCAATATTGGGTTGATTATCGCGCTGGCTAATTAGAAAATACAGGCTTCATTCAGAACATGTTATAGTTTCATTTATTTAGGGAAAAAGGAAAATTTCCCCACATTTTCCCCTTAATAGAAGTTTCCACACTAAAGGTGTACTGGCAAACCCCAAAATTGCTGGAAGACATTAAAACTGGAAGAAAAAGGAGATTACAGGAGCACTGGACTAATGAATACAGAAGAGCTGTTGGAATCCTGTCTGAAATAAGCCAAGGCAGTGTAACACGAAGTCGCAGCTTTTACGAGCTGATGTTGTGATGATGACAGCATTCTCCAAAATCAGGATATTGCCTCTTAAGGCAGCTATGAGGCCATCAGAATTCAGGGGTCGTTTTTACTTTTTAACAGGATTTTCTGTTTCTGTCTGCACAGCCCTAAAATCAGGAACTGCTCTATCCCTTCTGCAGTGAGTATAATGTGAAGCTGACAGATCATAAAGAACCCAGCGAGTGAAGACACACATGGAGGAATTTGATCACTGAAATGCTCAGCATGAGCAGGAAAATGCCTTCCTCAGTGGTTCCTCGTGTGTCTGGATCAGCCCTGGCCGTTCCCTGAGCTGTGCTGACCCCCAGCAGCCGAGCCAAGGCCTCCAGTGTCATTTTTGGCTGGGCTGCTGTGGAGCTCAGGAGGTGTGCAGTTTAATTCCAGCTTCTCACAGACCGATGGCAGCCGGGAGAAGGCCAAGGAGTGTTTGGGATTATGAGGGCTAAAATTAACCTCTTCCCCTGCAGAACAAGGGCATAGCTTTCTCCCCTACCAGTCAGAAAAGTGAGCACAATTTAAAGAACAGCTGCAAGGAAGAAAATCAACAGCTCTAGTGGAAGAGATTTCTGTTCAGGCGAGGCAAAAAGAGAAATTATTATTAAGTAACTGAATTTCTTACAGATTGGGTTTAGCAGGTAAATGCTTTTGCTAATTTTCAACCCCGTTTTACCCACTGGGGTGCAGAGGTAATTGATGAAGGTGTTTGGCTCCAGATACTCACTCAGTCCAGAGAGTTGCACTTGATGTATTTGTATCTCATCGCTCAGTTGCCATTCTTCATCAGACGAGCAAAATTTTATTTTGCCCTACACAGAGAGGCCTCAGTAAAAAAATATCCTTGAGGTGTGTTTGCTTTCAGTCTGAGAAGAACATAAATGGGTATTGGGAGCTTTATTTGGTCAAAAGGGGAAGGATAATCAGAGTTGTGGAAGGTGGCCTGGGAGGTACTGACTCCTGTCCAGTGTTTATTTTAAGAAGATATTCCAAAAGGCCTCATACTCAAACAAGTGTTGACAGTACCTGTGCCAGGCAGCAGCTCAGGTATGCCAGAAACTCTCAGATCCATGGATGCTTGATCAGCATCAGCTTCTCCGGGGATGAGAGCAAGACTTTAGTGTTCACTGGGCCAGACTGGGATGGAGAGCTTTATAATGGGAAGAATAGGACCTGACAATTGGAACGTATATCCTGCCCAAATCTGTTTCTTTTCTGTCTCTGTGGACTTCAGAACACTGCTGATTAGTTTACTCCTTCTTATTTATTATTTTTTATTCAGATTTTTCTATATATGATTTTATTGGATGATAAATGCTTCTATTGATTTACCATGCTCAATAAACTAGATTTTGATAAATATATACACTAAACTGTGTAAAGCATAATATTACCTTCATTTTCTGTGGGGAATTATTAATAATTATTGAATGCTTATCCATAGTAAAGGGAAAATTACATATCATAAGCTTCCTTACAATATTTATGTGTGTAATTCCGCTGAAATTTGTGAGTATGTTGCTAAAAGTTGACAGGGTTTTCTCCTCCTAATGAAAGATCCCATTTCTGAAGAGAAAAGAACTTCACCTTACTGCACAGAGTGAAATGTAGTCCTACAAAGTACTTGATGTTCTAGAGACAGACAGAGCTGCCCAGCTGGGATGAGAACAGGAAATAAATCAATGTTAAATTACTGTAACGTGAGTTAAATGCTGCGAACAGAGAAGCTGTAGCTGTGGTCTCTGTGGCCCCAGCAGGTTAGGGGAATGTTGTACAGATATTTCCAGTGTGTGGAGCACGACTACGGTTCTTAGTGATTAAAATAACTGAAATAATAAACCCAAAAATAGCTGATGACTGAAAGCAAAAAACACAATTCCAGGCATTGCAGGCTGAAAAGAATCTGTTCTGGGCTGAAATTTTCAACTCTTGAGAAACAAGACAGAATTTTAGCTGTCCAACCAGAATTATTTGCTACAACACCAGCCTTTAATGAACCTTAACAAAATAGTCAATTAACAAAGAGCTTACCAGAGTAGTAGAGCACTTTTGATGACAATGTTTCTCTAAATTTTGAATCCCTATTGTGTCTTGTTTTTTTTTTAATTGACTTTTCAGTTTGTTTTTCTGATTTTGAGTGGTTCTTCCCAATTACCCAACTTCTAGGCCTCATCACACACCCTATTTAATTTTGGGCTGGTGCTGCACTCATCGTTTAGCATTGCAGGGGGGGATATTCCATTGGCACAGTGTAAATGTTCTACTTAATTTCAAAAATAATCAGAGCAGCATGCTTTACCCATGAAGTATAACAACGTGGTGGGGGGAGGTTTCCCAGTGAATATGCCTGCTTTTATATTACAATTCAGGTACTTCTCATTTTGGGCTCAAATTATCAAAAGTTTGGGAATTGTGATTACATCAAGCTAACACTTGCCCAGCACCCTGTCTCAGGCCGTTTGCTGGCTCAGATGCCTTTAAGAGTGATGCAGAAAGCTCTGCTCTGGGTAATTTGTCCATTCTCCACCTGCTGCTTGGTGGTACGTGGGTTATTTCATCCTGGAGCCTGCAGAAGTGTGTCCCCATGTCTGCAGTTCTATTATGAGCTTATGTGACTCCATTCCCGTGGAAATGTGACCTGAGCAAAAGGACTGGCCGATTTCTTTTCAGGAATGCCTTTCAGCTGTGAGAACTTTGGGCTAATTTTGTTGTATAAAATCTTCTTGTCTTATACCACATTCATATGAATTGCTTCCAGCCATCCCTTGCTACAAGAATGGTATCTTCTAATGACTCATTCTGGTTTTATGTTATTCATTAGCTTTTGTATCTTTGTTTTCCCTGTATTTGCCTCTTCTTCTAGCTAAATATTTCCAGCCTGCCTTCTTCCTTCATTATGTGTGTGATAAGTTTCACTGCTGTATCATTGCCTGCTCTTTCTTAATGGGGAGTGACCAGAAATTATGACAATAATTACACCACCTTGCTGAGTTTAATCAGTCATGGAATGTCTTACTAAGGCTAAAATTCAAGGTATTCAGTCTGATTTCACTGCAAACAAGCAAAAAAAGAGCTCCCCAGTGCCACCAACTCTTACACATCTAAATGTAGATGATGCATACAGGTAGATAAAGAGAGGACAACTTGAACTGTATTTTTAGGCTCCCTAGCCCTGGAAGGCACAGAAGGCCCCATGTTCTGTGCAAATATTTTTCTCTCAGTGTTAAGGAGAGGCAGATTTTCCAGCTAATTTGTCTGTAAAAGAAATGCATGAGAACAGCTGTTCCCTAACAATATCTGCCAGTCCAAACTTACCTGAGGTGGGATGAGCTGATGATTCAAATTGAGCTTGTCCAAACACCTCACTGCATTGGCAAGACACTAACACTTGAGTTGGTCAGGATTTGCTCAATTCTTTTAGTCAATCCAGCTTTGTAACCCATCAATACCTCATAAAAGTCTCCAAAGGTCAATCTCACAGCACTGAAAATCCATCTTCTCCTGCTGCAAATACCCAAGTGACACAAATACACCTGCCAGTCCTGAAGGCTTTAGGGACAATGACTATGAGTTTAGTTTAAAAAGATTCTTGAATAAAGTCCCTTCATGAACATAGTTGTCAACTGTGGTCATAAAAGATTCTTCAGGCAGTAAAAACTAGTTTCAAAAATTAATTCATTGTTTAAATTGTTATATTCACCTAAAATCCCATCTGTGTTTTGCTTGATTACAAAAAATAAATGGCCTGTTTAGATTTTTGGTTTGGGCTCTTATCTCTGTGGTGCCTGCATAAATCAAGTGTAACTTCAGTGAGACTCTTCCTTGTTCAATACTGATGCAAAGACAGATTAGCACCGAACTGACCATCAGCCTCTAATGGGAAAATGCTACGGGTTGTGTTTCCAATGTCTGTGTTGAGGGTGGTCAGCATTTAATAACTGAGATGTAGTTATGGAAGGCACTCAGGGAGTGCAGTCAAAGAATGGCTGGAGCGGACTGGAGTAGCTGGAATACTCAGGAGGGGTGTGGTAAGTACCAACAACTGCTCTTCTGCCCCAGGCTATGGGGAGAGGCCCCCAGAAGAGCAGCACTTACCATTTGGACCATTAAATGTTACACTTTGCTAAGAGTAAAGGCTATTAACTGTACAGGGCAGGCAGGAATTCATTTGCAATAATTGTATTCTGATTCCTCTGTTGCTTCTGCCAGTGGCTAAGGCAGTGTCCTCTTGCTGTCCCTCAACAGCTACCTAGAAGTTGCTGTGTGACATTTACAGCTACTGGCAAAGTGGCTTTGATGAGGTCTTTAGTGAGGTATTTTTGGAAACCATTTCAAATGTAATGGGATGCCCATTTGTCCACCTCAAAGACTTGTCCTGTATCTGTTAGACCTTTTATAGCTCTGTATTTCACATCTGGGAAAGTCACTTCCCTGACTTTCACCCCTCTGTTAGACTGGAAATTCCTGCTTGACTTTATTCCCAGTTGTGTTCTGTGCTGTGCTGGGGGTGAGGGCTCTGTGCAGGCTGGTGCCAGATGTGCACTCCACAACACCGACCCAGGGGACTCTGGGATTTCTTCTCCCAGCTCAGAGATTCCTCGGCTCCGATCCTTTTTGGCACACAGAAGATCTGATATTACTCCAGGTTTCCCCAGCACCAGGCACTGAGCCCTAGGCTGAAGTGTCCTTAGGAAATAAAGGGATGAAGATTGCTGTCATCCTGACACCGTTGCAGGATTTTATGAACTATCCTTAACTTGGGACTAAACACAGACAGCTTCATGTGGAACTGGCAAAGAGTAGGTCAGCCACTTTTTGTCCTACTTCAACACAGAAATACAAGGATTGCCAACATGTGCAAAGATTACAAACTTACAAAGATTTTTATTCTCTTTGTAGCTTCATATTGACACAACAAAATAGCAAGATATTGAGAACAGGGCGCCCAGAGCAGCTGTGGCTGCCCCTGGATCCCAGGAAGTGTCCAAGGCTGGATTGGACAGGACTTGGAACAAGCTGGGATAGTGGGAGGTGTCCCTGCCCGTGGTAGGGATGGAAATGGATGGGCATTGAGGTCCCTTCCAACCTAAACCATTCTAGGATTCTATGATTTTGCTACATTTTTTGGGAAACCCTGGCCATGATTTCGTGCTACAGCACTATAGTAATGGTTTATTTTTAGGGAACCTTTTTCTAATTTCCTTCACCGATGTCGCTGTGGGTCACTATCAATCACACACGACACACGTTCTCAAGAGAAGGCTGAAAGAGCTTTATTAATTATCTGACTCCATATTATATAGTATTTTCACACTGACCAGGGATTGGAGGAGAAGCTGGACACCTCTCCCATCACACTGGTCAAGACAAATGTCAATCAGTCACTTTCCACTCCCAAGAGAAGGAATTTCCAGCGACCTTGTCTTAACATAAACAAGCTTCTAATAATAGTATCAATTCATGAGAAAGTGAACTAGGAACTACCAAACACTGAGCTAGAAAGTGCATCAGGAAAACTTGGAAGAATCAGGGCGACACACCGGCACATAAGGGCAGCCTTGTCCACCTGGAGGATGTACTTTTGAACCGTTCATGTATTTTAATTTTGGGAGGAGAGGATAGCCTGCCTCCCCAAACCCCTTCCTGTGCATGCCAGGATGGCCATGTCTAATGAGCTGAGGCTGCCTGTGTTTATCCCTGGAGCTTTACAGCGGTGAGGATGCACCTACTTGCACCTCCTTACCAAAGCTAATTGTCACCTTCCAGTACCTGAAGAAGCTACAAGAAAGATGGAGAAAGACTCTTTGCAAGGTTCTGGAGTGCCAGGAAAAGGGAGAATGGCTTCCCAGTGCCAGAGGGCAGGGACAGATGGGATATTGGGCAGGAATTGTTCCCTGGCAGGGTGGGCAGGCCCTGGCACAGGGTGACCAGAGCAGCTGTGGCTGCCCCTGGATCCCTGGAAGTGTCCAAGGCCAGGTTGGACACGGGCTTGGAGCAACCTGCGATGGTGGGAAATGTCCCTGCCTGTGGCAGGGGTGTTGGAACCCTTCCATCTCAATCCTTTCTATGATTCTAGTAAGATAAATTTTCTCTTTCCAGTCTGTATAGGACTCTTCTGATTATGAGAAGCAATGATATTTTGGTTACACTGAAGTAAATTCTCAGTGGTTGAGTGAAAATACGTATTTTTAATTTGCATTCATTATTGTTCATGTGTCACAACTCTGAAAACTTGTTCTGCATTTAAAGGTGGGGGAGACGTGGATGTGGGTTCCTTCCTCAATGTCAACCTACCTCCCTCTGGGTTTGCTAACAGAGAAATTAAAAGAAATATGTGATCACAGAAACAGAATGGTTTTGGGCAAAAGGGACCTTAAATGCATCTAATTTCAACCCCCTGCCATGTGCATGGAAATTGTTACCTCAGTAGTGGAACATGAGTGTTTCTGGACATTGTTCTAAGACACTGAACAGAATTTTCAAAATATTAAGTAAACAAGGGTTAATATTTTCCAAAGTTCTTTGGTTTTTTTGCAAGCAGATAATTTAAAAAGCCATTCAAAGGTGTTTATAAACCACAGACACAGATGATTCCCCAACTGAGTAAAATTATGCAAGCACAAAACTTTTATTGACTTTGGAGAATACAGAGGCGTTTGAATTGTTGTTACCGTGCTCACCTTTCATTTGTGTTTTAGCTTTGTAATTTAGTTATTGGTGAGGTGTAATCACTCTTGATGGATGTGTTCACAACTAAGTTGTAACAAAAGCAGCTGGGTGTGTTCTGGGAGCTGCTAATTATCCTTAGCTGTTATTAGCAGTAGTACCAGTCGGAGATGTTCAGTTCTTCAGGATTTTCTGTGTGTATGAACAGAACCCTCATTGGTGTCAACTCTCTGTCAACTCTCCAAAAAGTCCACCTGATGCTGAAAGCTGTCCCCAGGCTCTACAGAGAAGTAATGGCCAGTGGTGTGGCCTTTTTTCTGAGGGAGGCATCTGAAGCTCTGAATGAAGTGCAGCCCATGTGAAATGAGCTTTCCAAACCCTTCATCTGTGCCATATCCCAGTTTGGAAAAGTTGAACCGTGTGCTGTGCTTGTTAAGAGTCATAAATATGTTCTTCCTGGTACAAAAAGCTTCATGTTTGCTATTATCCAGTCTCATTTTCTGGTTTAAGCCATGATGCTTTCTGAGTGGAGTGTGTTTATTTCAGATTATTAGGATTTACCCTGGTAAGAGACTCCTACCATGTTTTCTAGAGGCTGAAGCACCTATGTTGTTTTCCATGAGTCTTTGGAACTTGACAGGGAAAAACCGCTCCCGAACCAGAGAAAAGCATTTCTTACTCTATGAAATTCTGTTCAGTTTTGGCTGAGATGTAAACTTGCTAATTTCCCTTTTTAGCACTTGATTTCTTAGTGCAATGCTGGCAGTTTGTCAGAACATAAATTAGTGTAGCCTGGCACACTGTGCCACTGTGGACCATGGCAGGTGGCACTGGCAGGGACATGGGCTCCTCAGGGAACACTGAGAAAGGATTTGGGCTACTCTGGACTTGTCATGCAGTATTGTCTCACCAATTCTAGTAAGTGAACATAAAAATAACCCAAATCCTCCACTTCCCAGTCAAGATTAAAGATCTCTCTTTGGCAGGAGATGCAGTTTCTTGTGTGGTCTGAACACAGCTGGTGGAAGGTGGCTGGGAACTGTTGGGATTTCTCTTTCCCCTTTTTCTTACATGAAGAAAAGATTGGAATACAGCAGGCCTCTCCTCTTTACAGTGGTTTTCTTGTATTATGAGTTCCTTCAGTTGCAGTGTCAGGCTCTCAAAAGTTGTGAAAAGCCAGCTGTGGTGTCACTTTTTAATCAGCATCTCTGGGCACTGGGGGGGCCCCAAATCCTTTTTCAGTTTGGGCCCCTCCCAGCCTGGAGGGGCTGGAGCATGTCCAGGGAAGGGAACGGAGCTGGGGAAGGGAATGGAGCCCCAGGAGGGGCTGAGGGAGCTGGGCAGGGGCTCAGGCTGGAGCAAAGGAGGCTCAGGGGGGCCCTTGTGGCTCTGCACAGCTCCTGCCAGGAGGGGACAGCCAGGGGGGGTCGGGCTGTGCTGCCAGGGAACAGGGACAGCACAAGGGGAAAGGGCCTCAGGCTGTGCTAGGGCAGGCCCAGGTTAGATATTAGGGAAAATTCCTTCACCAAAAAGATGGTCAGGCACTGGAAAGGGTGCTCAGAGAAGTGGTGGAGTTCCCACATCTGGAGTGTTCAAAAAATTTGTAGAAGGGACACAGGTTGGTGATCTTGGAGGGCTTTTCTAACCTCACTTGTTCTGAGATTGGGGTATCACCTTTAACTGCAGCTCTGAACTCTCTGCCAGCTTTTTCACGTACCTGGGGGAAGTGCACCTGAGTGTTTGTCAGGAAGATTCCCAGCTCATGTGTGGAATTCCCAAGGACCCTGGAGAAGAGAACAACACAGAGGACTCCTGAAAGAGAAAGGCTCACCTGTGCTGGGGGCAGGTGAATGAGAAGAATTCTACCCCTCTTTTTGCTGCAGACTCTGTGTGTGTTGCTCAGCAAGACCCTTCAGCCAAAACAGCTTTTGTGGCCATTCACTGTCTCATCTCCTGCACCCTCAGACTTAACGTGGAGAAGTGCTGAGCACTCAGAGCTGCAAATGAAATCGATGGGCAGTGTGGTCACTCAGCATTCCCCAGATTAACTAGGAGTGTGATGGATATCTGGACGTGGACAACAGCAGGTTCTGGGTGCAGATGATTTCAGCATGGCTTGTTTGGGTTGTTTGTGTCTCTGTTGTGAACACAACTTGCAGTAAATGTACATTAATTAACATGTGTGAGACACTCCTGGCTATAAATTCCCCCAATAACACGTGGCATTAATGACTTTTCCATGTGCAGAAGATTGTGGGTGGTATTGAGGTACAGATCTATACTGCACACAGTGCACATGTCACACTCATGTAGGTACAGATGGCCTGAGATGGACCAGCACAAGGAGCTGCACCTGCTTCCACTGAAATCAATAAAATTTCCATCCATTTCAATACTTACAGGGGATGATGGATTAGGAGAACTTAATTTGGGGCTTTGGGGAATGATATTCACAACTTTAATTGTATTCATATAAAATGCACATTGATCCTTGAACAAATTCTCAGTACAGCTGGCCATTGACAAAGGAAAATCAGAACCTTGCAAATGCCTCTGCACATTCTTCCTGTGATTAACTGTTCTTTAAAAGAGAAGAGAAGGTAGGGATGTAATAGAAGTTATCACCCTATTTGCAGTTATTCTGAGTAGTAAAACAGATTAAGTAGAGGCTTAAGGCATGAGCCTAGTGAATGTAGCCATACTTAAACAAACTGTGGCAATTCTGCTCTTTCACTCTGAATTTTAAGTAAATGGCAGAGTAATTTAAATTATATGTAAATATTTGATTAATGGAGTCTTGACACTTTCGCTTGTAATTCCTACTCTCTTATTAAAATCATCCACCAAATTTTGAAGTAGAAATTAAATTTTTCTCTAATTAAAAGCATTACTTTTCAAATATGATTGTGCACTGTGACAAACGCTGCTGAATTCTGCATTAGCACAGAAGCTCCTGAGCTCTCCTATCTGTCAGTCTCCTGTGTAAGCAAACAAGATTCTCTGCTAGAATCTCTGTGACTCATCTAATGGTGGTGGGGAGCAAAGTCTGGCCACTGCAACCCCTTGGATGCTGAGCAGCACTGCCCTCATGCTTAACCTCCTTCTGCTTCCTTTCCTTCCTCTAGGAGTTAATTGGAAGAGTTTGTATGTTTAAGAATCATGAGGGAAGGGAAGTAAGAGAAGAGAGGTTTTCATTCACCTGTGTGCTTATAAATGATGCTGAAGCACGAGCTGAGAGCTGATTTACAAAGCACGCGTTGCCATTCAAAAATTTACAGTGTAACTGTGCAGCACCTGGGTATCCCAGGGGTTAAAATCCCCTGCTCTCATCACTTTTGTATGGGAGAGGGACACAACAAGACTCCATCTGAATCAAAATGACTTTTGCTTTTGCCTTCAGAGAAGGTGAGGGAAGAAATTTCAGCCTCAGGTTCAGCTGGGGGATTTCATCTGGATTTACACAGGTGAAATTGAGAAGAAGGGGTCACGAGGTGGCTGAGCAAGTGTAAGAACAACTGGCAGCTGAAGGGGATGGTCCTGCACCACCTGCAAGGTCTGCTCATCCCACACCTGCTCAGCAGGGGCTTTACTGCTTATCTGTCACCTCACTGATCCCCCCTGCCTTGTTAAAGATGAAGGAAATGCTGTCTTTTGCTGCCAGGTGAATTTTCTGCTGGTTTAGCGAGTTGAGCTGGGTCAGACGAAGTTGCTGCAAAGCTATGAGGAACTTGAGGAACTTTTCTTTTGGTGGCAGTGCAGCCGACTGGGCAGAACTCATTTTCTGAGCCCTACTCGTGTTTTCATGTGAGCAGCTGTGGTGGGAACAGCAGCAGCAACGGGGTTGGGATTTGGGATCTCCAGCCAACCTCAGTCTTGGGGTTTGATTGTTAAATAATTGTTCTTTTCATCCTGTTCTGAGTGGAGGAGTCTGGCCTGGGCTACTGCATTGACCTGGGCTTAAGCTTGTAAGCTTTGAGGGCACAGGTAGGGGAAGTTTCAGAGGATGTGCAGTGTTGTTCATAAATATTGAAGCAAAAAATGAGTAATGGCTAAGTACCTGATTCCACAGGCTGCTGATCCTGCCTGTTTATTCAGATAGTTCTCCAAAAATCTCCCATTAAGCCTGCAAAGCTCACATATCCAGGAAGTGCTTATATTTGAAGTAAATTAACATAGAAGCTTGTGGGCCTCTATTGCAGTACACGAGAATCTTTACAAGTATCTCTTTTTTTAAAGATAAATGTGCGAGGACAACGGCTGGAAGCCCAAACACCACTTCTGTTAATGAGCTGACTCTTTGCCAGCACCAGGACACACGATATTTCCCCTTCAGCCGCTGGAATTAACATTCATTTTTACTTCACGGAAATCATCCCTGTTCACTTCCCGTCCCACTCCAGCATCCCCGAGCTGATCCCACTCTCGGAGTCTGGCGCGCCGCGGTTTCCCCTCTGTTTCAGTGAAGTTTGCGGGTTTTTTTCCTCCCTAGCAAGTCAGACCTCCGCAGGTGCGCGGAGTCAGCGGGGAGCGCAGAGGTGAGGAAGAGGGGCCAAGGGAGGCGCTGATGGACGAGCTGGGAGCCAGGGCGAGCCCAGCCGAGCCGAGGAGGGCGGGCAAGCGGCCGGTGCCTGCGGCTGCAGTTCGCCATCCCTCCGAGCCGCGGCGGGGGCACACTCCGCCCGCGTTTGGCGAGCGCGGCGAGGCGGAGGCAGCCGGGGCCCGAGGCGGAGGTGGGGACGCGGGGCACCGGAGGCTGAGATGGGATGGGACGAGGGAGCCGCGCCGTAACAGTGCGGGAGCCGCGGCCCCGCGCGTCCAGAGGGTGCGGGAGGGAGCGAAGCCACTCGCCCGATGCCACTCGCCCGATGCCACTCGCCCCGGTGGCTTCCAGCCGAAGCTTAGGGCCACCCCTGAGCGGTGGGTGCTGCTACGTGGCGCCGTCCAGGGGAGATGCACTTGAACGTAGGCTGCTTGGCAGCATCCCGCTTCCCCCGGATCAAACTCTGTGCTCCTTGTCTCATATCCGGAGTGTCAGAGCTCCTCGGGACTCTGGAAATCCAGTGCGAGCCCTTCTGAAGGCTGGGATTGGTTATCAGGACTCCAAAGGAATTAGCAAGGTCCTCTGAAAATATCTGGGGAAGAACAGATTTTATTCAGTTTCCATGCAGAAAATTTGTTATTCCCAAGTCTACGTTGACGTTTGGATCTGAGAGGATATGGAGACACTCGAGATTAACAGGGTCATCTTCACGTGAAAGGTCAGGAGTGGTTATTTTCCTTTTTAACCGGTTTTTACAGACATGTGCTGGTGGTTTTGCTGATGGAGTTGCCCGCAGAAGTGTGCGGGAGGAGCAGAGGTGAAACCAGTAAAGGGGTTTGACGGCAAGAAGGGAGGGGAGTTTGGTGTAATTAAACGGGCAAATTCGTGTTTTGCATTCACTCAGCTGAGGAAAAAGTGTCTTCAAGGAGAGAGAGAGAGCCTGTCCCGTCCCGGGCTGGAGATGAGCGGAGGGGGTAGGGTGAAGTGGTGAACATTTGCATTTGAAACCAGCAGCGCTTCAGCTGCCGCTCACTGTGAGGGGTCCTTCCCTTGTATCGGCCATAAATGGCTGAATCAACGCGGAGTTTGTTTATTAGGAGATGCAGATTAGTGCTGGTTTAGGGCAACACCCGGAGGTTTGCTCCCTCGGAGCGTCCCGCGCTCCGGCAGTGAGTGCGACTGGCCCAGGGTGGTGCGGGATGCTCTCGGGGAGCAGCGGGAGCCGGCGGCGGGGCTGACCCGCGGCGCACAGCGGGCAGCCAACAGGTCCCCGCGGTGTTGATTCGCCAGCTGAAACTTCGCATTCCGAATTCAGACGGGCGGCAGCCGAGACGCCGAGCCTCCGAGGAAACAGGCCTACAGGTGGCATTTGGGGATCAGGCATCAGCAGCAAACGCAGCGTCGGCAGTGGGTGCGCGCCGGTCCGGAGTTGGGCTCAGTAAGTGCCGAGAGCGGCTTTGCCGGAGGTTCCTTTCCCGGCGCCGCGAAGCATCTCCCGCTCGGGCAGGGCGGGGGGCGC
>VYXF01010862.1:115573-132926 GCA_013397295.1 Polioptila caerulea | reverse complement strand
CCCGCACAGAGCCCGCGGCCGCGCTGCCAGGGCCGCCCCGGCACGGCCCGTCCCGCCGCCCGGCGCGGCCGAAAGTTTCCCGGAGGAAAGGGGTAAGTCGGGGGCGACGGAGGGATGCGCAGGAGGGAGGGATGTTGGACCTGCCCTGCCGCGGCTCCTCGGGTTGCCTCAGCCCGGAGGCTCCCACCCTGCTGGGGCGAGGGCAGGGCTCCGCGGCCGGAGCCGGGTGAGGCTCCTCCAGCGAGGACGAACACCCATCTCTTCCTCCCCTTCCCCATGGGTCCCTGTCGCCAAAGAGAGGAGAGACGGTGACCTCAACTGTTGTGGTGTTGCTTGGAGATGTAGGGTTAATTTGTGAGGGCCAGTAGTGGCAGAAACGCAGCGCGCAGACTTTAATATCTGCATGTGATAATGGGTAAAATAAAGGAACCCGTTAGTATTCCGCTCCTGTAATACTTGGTGCGGGAGAGGCTGCTGCTCCATCTCATTTCCGAGCTCCTTTAGGGGAAGCGGAGTGGTGCTGGGTGTCTTCCCTGCTGCCTTTTCCCGAGTGTCTCGGCCCTTCAGGCATCGGGGGAGTCCTGCGGAGGGGAGAAGGGAAGCTCCTTGCCTTGCAGCGGCAAAGCTGCGGAGAGACACCTTCTGGGGCGCCGAAAGCCCCGGGAACGCTTTGGGAGTGGGATTGTGGCAGGAATCAGCAGGGTAACCCCGGTGCCCGGCTCCCGGTAGGTGATGTGACTCTGCTGCCTCTTACACACCCCGGTGATTTTGTCTATCCCTGTGGCTGATTCGACCCCTGTGTTTGGAGTGCTGTGCGAACTTGAGGGATGTACGGCGAGGTCAGCCGTGGGGGCTGGAGCCTGAGCACTGAGATTACCTTGGGAAGAGCAAGACAGAGGTGTGGGTGGTGTCATCTGGGGGCACACGCCGGGAGAGGCAGATGCCGACTCTCCAGCCCCTCTGCGTGTTTCAGCGGTGGCCATTAATGATGATTGGATGTTAATTCAGGGGGAGGGTTGTGGTAGTCGAAGGGGTTTTTGGAGGCAAATCAACTCCCGTTGACTCATTTGGGCCCCGCCGAGGTGTGGGGGGAAGCCCCTGTGTTTGCAAGGCGGGTTGCTCCCACTGCCTTCATCAAAAGTTAAGGTGGAAACGTTTCCGTGTCTGCTCCCACCCACTCCACGACGGGAGGAGGTTCGTGACATATAAATTTCTCAGACTGCTCTTTGGGCTGTCTGCGTGTTAAGCAAATCCGTTTCTCACTTCTACTGAGAACAGTTTTGCTCTCTGATGAGTGGAAACTGGGGAAAAAAGAGACATTTAAAAATAAAATCAGACTGTATAGCTGGAGCGGTAAAGCAAATGTTCTCGAGATCCCACGTAACAAGCTGGGGATGAATGCAAACTGTTCCTGCCGTGTAACTTTTCCAAATCCAGTTCTCCCTGGGAGATGCCATCTCCTCGTGCCTCCCGGTCCGCACGGATCACGGAACGGGTGTGAGGGTGCATTTCCCAGCGCCCTGAAGGGGCAGCGGGAGCGTGCTGGCACTGCCACAGGAGTGACAGCCTTGTCACACGCGTTACCGGCACCTACAGCGGCGGCACGGGAGCCCACCCTGCTGCCAACTTTCTAGTGTGTAAAGGTTTGCAAAAGGCAGGTTACTCCTAAATCGGGGACCACTGGCTGCTGTGGATGTGGCAGGCTCCCTTATGTCACCCTCTGGAAGGCACAGTGACAGCAAGTGACACGTCCCTAACTTTCCAATGACTGTGGACAGGTAAAGGGTCACTTAAATCAGGCTTGCTCCTCTTTTTATTTAAAGTTTTGTGCAGCCTCTCGCATCTTGCTTTTTCTGTAACTTCCCAATGACAACGTTTGCACATATCTGGAAAAGTGTAAGAGTATCTAATTCCCCTGAGAAAATGGGAATGGTTGGTAGAGCAACCTGCTAGACTCCTTCAAATGTGAGTGCTAATTCAGTGTGCATTTTGCAGATGAAGAGGTTCATGGTTATCACTCATTCCTCCACCAATGAAGCATCATATCACCTGTGTAAATGAGCTGCTCAGATCTGGGCTCTGATTTTCTGTACAGAAATGGAAGCCCGAAGCACAAAGGGCTGAGTTGCTGCTGTGTATCCATGGTATAGAATAGTTTGGAGATGGTGGCTGCTTGGGACAGCTCCACTGCAGTGTTGGGTGGGCATCTGCTGTAGACTGAAGCTTTGTGCTTCAGAAGCTGCCACAGGACTGATTCAGGGATATGGAGCTTTGCCAGGGCAGACAGAAGAGCATGGATATCACACAGGAGTCAGAACTTGAGTTCTTTTCCCTTGATTTGCAAAATAAACTTCCAGAAGTTCCTTGTGTATTGTCACTGGCCTCTAGACACTTCAGGAACCACGTTTTTACTTGGTGGGATGCATCCTTAAAAAGTGGGCTCCCTCATTTGCTTCTCCTTTCCTTCTTCTCATGCCTTAGCAGCCTGAAATCCAGGGAGATTTACCTCTGAACCCTGGGATTTAAGTACTTTGTTAACAGCTTCAAATGAGGGACATAAGTTGTTGGAACGCTGCTGATGGTTAGCAAGCAGGTGAAGGAAATGAAACCAGTAGCTTTGCACTTTTCCTTTCATGACTTTAGTAAACTTCTGGTAGCAATTAGGCCTTAGTCAAAATTCTCTTAAACAGGAAAATAACATGAACAGTAGCTTTCCTTTTTTTTTGGTTTTTTTTTGTGTTTTGTTTTTTTTTTTTTTTTAATATTTGTGTCTGCACATGGGCCTCTGTCCAGCCAAGCAGCAAAATCTGAAAATAGGAAAATAAAATCCAATCTTAGTTCAGGTTTAACAGTAAGTCTGATATCAAACCATTGGTTTGGCAAAGAGAACCTTTTTACCCTTTAGGTTTTGAAGGTTGTTTTTGGATCTTCTTCATCCAAGCTTAAGGTAAACTTAAGAGACTTCTGGCAAAATGAAGCATTGGGGAGTTTTTGTGTGTGAACCAGCTGTTTTTCTCCTAAACTCAGAGTGCACAGATGGAAACTGATCTGTTAGCCAATTATTATTTACTTCTTGATACTTGAAACATGCAGAGGGATAACTGAATAGTGGAAGCTTGAAATCTGGATTGAGCCAAAATGCTGCTTGAGAATTAAACTCAAGTTTGCTTGTTCTGTCCTATTAATAGTTTATGAATTCAGTGTCTGAACCACAGAAAACAGTAGTTAAAGTGGCAAGGATTATTGCTCAAAATCCTGCAATCAGAGCTTGCTGTTTTAATTAAAAATAACTAATCAACTGATTGATTGAGGGGAAAAAAAGTGCCTTGCAGGTATATATTAATTTTGCTGCTACCAGGGGATTCTATGTGATGCATTTGTTGATGTGAAGTTTTCTGGGGGAAGAGACATTGAGAGCCTAAAAAGCTTGTGCAAGCACAGCAGAGCAGGGAGAGGAGATGCTCCTGCAGCTTTGCATGCTTAGGTGATTTATTGTAAGAGACTTGACAATCAGTACTAACTCAGCAGCAGTGGGAAGCAGTTTGTTTTTGGCAGTTCAGGCTGTGGGTGTGATCCCCTGGCAGTGGCTTGGGGTGTTCCTGAGCTGTTAGGGTTTGGATGACAGGCTGTTTTTGGGGTGGACTTTTATCAAGCTGTCGCTCCAAAGAAGGTAGAACAAGTAATTCTGATGGCTGGTGACAAACCTCTGAAGGAAGAGCTAAAGTCACTTAAGAGTGTCTGTTTTGTACATATAAATGTACTGATCTGACCTCCTTATGGCCCCTCTGTATGCCCAAAACACACAGGTTTGTGTGTGAGAGGGAGAAGGCTCTTCTCCCTGGATTCACTTGGGAAGGGAAAGCCAACAGGGAGAAGGGGGATCTACAGCTGGAGTGGGGCTGCAGCTGCCTTGCATCCCTGTGGATTCCCCTGTTGGCAGAAATTCGACCTTGTCAGTGTGATTGCCCTCAATCCTTGGTTAATCCCAGAATCCCAAAGTGGTCTGGGTTGGCCTTAAAGCCCATCCAGTCCCACCCTATGCTGTGGGCAGGGATATCTTCCACTATCCCAGGCTGCTCCAAGCCCCATTCAGTGGGGCCTTGAACACTTTCAAGGATCCAGGGGCAGCCAGAAAATGTTAAGGAGCTACCTTAGAGGTTCCAGGGTGCAGCCAACCCCAGCACTGATGAATTGGAATGAACAAGGGAGCCCCTCTGCTCTATGCCTGTGAAAGGCAGGGGAAGGCATTAATTGTCTGTTTGTTTGGGCTACATCAGAGGAACTTTGTCTCTGCTGGGAACCTCTTGCAGGGGCTTAGAGAGCAGTTAGGGGCCCAAACAGAGGAGTGGTGGAGTTCAGTTAGGAAGCTGCAGCTGCAGTGACAGCAGAGCTGGGATGAGCCAGGCTCCAGTCAGGTTCTCTGCCCTGTGGGTGTAACCCTTGCCTGAGCTGTGCTGGCTCATACTGGGAATAACCACTGGGAAATGATTCTCCAGTAGGAATTTGCATCAGGGACATCAAGATTGCAATCTTAGCCTAAAGGTGAACAGAGGAATCCTGGATTTTCTCCCAGTTTTCCTTGGAACTTCAAACAAACCAAACTTGCCTGTCCTGGATGTTTGCCTGAGGAAGAACCATGGACTGCTGTCCTTCTCCAGCCTGTTTTGTCTGTCATCAAACAGTACTCTGCAACACAGAAAAAGACAGTTCTGGTTCAAATAAATTCCCTGGAATAGTGCAGTCTGAAGGGCAAGGAAAAAAAGAACAACAGAGTTAGATTCAAAGGGAAGTTTCACAAAGGCTGCAGCTGTTTTCTGTCACTGAAGTGCTCCCTTATTTTTACCTAATTTAGTTCATATGTTCATTTTCTAACCTGAACAAACCATTTGAGGTATTGAGAGAAGAAAGCGAGGTAAAAAGGCAGAGCTGACTGATTAATGCTGGTGGAAAGATTTCTGGGAGCAGTTTGGGAAAGATGCAAGGAGAAAAATACTCCTGGTAAAGCATCTCAGTAAGAGTAGTGAGTCTTTTCTAAAGTAAAGATTCTGCTTAAGAACTGAAGTGCTGCTCTGGTTGAAGTGATTTAATTAGTTGGAGATAAACATGCAGCTACTACTTTTACCAGTGCTTGTTATTAATTTGGTGGTTGGGCAGTCAGAGTTGGATAAGAACATGTGCCTAAAATAGCCTTGTTTTTCCAGAAGTAGACATTAGAGCACATTTCTACCTAAACCCAACCCAAATAATTCTGTATTTAATGGCTTAGGACCCAGGTTGTAAGAAGGGAGGTGTAAATAGCAGTGCCTGAGGCTTTGTGAGGGCTGTGTTATAAGGGTTGGTGCTATGATATGTCCATTTTCCAGACTTCCCCTTGTAACTAGGGAACCTTCCTACACAGCCAGGTTGTTGCATTCCCTTCATTCATGTGCTAATTGCTGTGTTTACTTCATTCACATCGTTCCTTCTCGCATATTTTAAACAGATAAAAATACTCCTTTGTTTCCCATTCAAATTCTGGTTCAGTGTCCAACCACTGGAGGATTTTGGTGGTTTTTTTTTCTTTTGGATGAGGTATACAACTGCAATCTGTTACGCATTTCACGTGGTGCTTTTGGCTGCTAATCCCAGTGTGAAGAGTAATTTGAATGGCTGATTGTAACATTTTCAGTTTCTCCCTCTGTGTCTGGAGAAGCACCTTGCTCCTGTCTCAGTGGTAGTTGTCCTCCACTGGGCACTTCCATGGTTGATTTTGGCAAGAGGGAGAGAACTCCTGTGATCTGATGATCTGGGTGTGCTGGGAGGCATTCCATGGGAATGTTCTGTATGGATATTGTGAGCCCTGTGCCATCTCCTAGCACCATGTGAGTGTACAACTCTAGATTTCCCTCATCACGTTGTTATGGGAAAGAGCATAGCCATTCATTCAAAGCCAACAGTTCTACTGAGATATCAGGATATCCCTTGGACTGGCAGCTCCAAACACTGCTGGGATGGCATTGGGCAGCTTTGTGCTCCCTCCTTGCAGATCTTGGTGTGAACTGGGCCTGTTTGCAGGGGTGTTTCCCCAGGCAAGCAAACATCTCCTTCCCTGCTCCCATCACAGGAGCCTTTCAGACTTCAGGGATGGATTTTACAGCACTGGGCAGGCGGCACTTGGATTATGGGTTGGAAGTGGCAGGGCTGGATTTGTGACTGGGTTTTGATCTTGGAGTTCTTTTCCAACCAGGATCTTATGATGATGATTACTACATGATTGTGGAGAAAAGAAATCTTTATTTCAAGAAGAGAAATCCATTATGGCCTTTTGGGAATAGGAGAAAGGGCAAACATTGTTGAGATGGTTTTGACGGAGCTTTCATTAAACTGTTGTTTGAGTGTTTCTTCTAAACAACAAATATTTGAGTGTGGATTTCTTGAGCACTCAGGCAGATCCTTATTCCCAAGATTCACCCCTGAACAGAACTGTACTTCACTGAGTAAATTGAATTTATGGATTATGAAGTTTTTTGGGTTTTCTCTCTCCAGTTTTTACACTTGGGTAATACCCAAGCTTGAAATAACTTTGGAACCTTTGGTTTCTGGTGGTGTGTTCAGCAACACAAAATAACTTGGGGCTTTCTTCTCTGCAAACAGAGATTGCAAGCTTGAGGAAACTGTTGGTGAGGCAGCACAGTGGAAGTAATTAGAATATGGAGTATTTATTTTACTTGTTGCATCTAGAATGAGTGCAAACCAGAAGTGAAACCCACACTCTAATGGAACTGAGTTGTGACACTTCAGTGCCATGTGTACCACAAGGAAAAATGAACAACTTGATGCAGAAAGATTACCATTAAATTTTTATTTTTTTTTCAGTTCCTGTCAAAGAAAGGAGAGGGAGATAGTTGTGTAAGCACAAGTTAAATTCAAAGAAGCACTGACTGCTTTCTGAACCCATTTAGCTTATGGAGCTTCAAGTTATTTAACATTCACAAATAGGATCTTTAAATCTCTCAAGAGCAGTCTGAACTCTGTTACTCAGATGTTCAACAGAACAGATTTGTTCATAATAATGAAATTGCTGCAGTTTTGATAGTCAAGGAGCTTTCCAGGACTCTCATTTTACTTAAGTTGCTGGACTTCTTCCTTTTTAGGTGGGCAGATCAATGATAGAGCAGATGACAATCTTCTTCAGCAGCCTTCCTTTACTACTTTTTCACAATTTTTTTACTTTCTGTGATCAATGTCTTTCATTGGAATAAAACTTGCAGTTTTGAAAAAAATAAATCTTTTAACGTTAAATGTGAAACAAAGTTATTTGCATAAGTCCTTATACCTGAGGAAGATCTGGATCAATGCACCTGGTGAGTTTCAGATGGTTTTGGTTTTTTAAGGATATACAGCCTTGAATAAAATAGAATTCATGGCTGGTGAACCATGGGGCTTGTAAAATTCATTTTGTATTTTGAAAAACTCCAGGGAATGAGATACTGTGAAAACACAGCTGGAGTAGGAGAGGAGTGCAGAGCCCCCAGGGATTCTCCAGCAGCCTCTGTGGTGTCCCTGTGCCTGGCAGCCCCCTCGGGAAGCAGACGAGAGAGAGAGGAAAGGCTCCTGGTGGATGATGTTTCTCCTTTCTGCAGTTGCTCTGATTTATCCAGAGGTTTGTGTGGATGAGGGAAGTTCAGCAATATGGCAGCTGCAGCAGGATAGGAAAGCTGGCCACCACTGTGGCCTTTTTTCATCTGGGGAGGGAATGGGAAGGAAGCTGGGGGGACTGGAGATGCTGAATAGATGAATCAGGCTGCTCATCAAATTCACAAGAGATGGAGGCTTTGTCCACTGGCACTGCAGCCTGCTTCCCTTTTGGCTTTATCTCTTCCTGAGTACAACTTCAAACAGCAGTGAGGCAGTGGAAGACATTGCCTGCATTGCATCATTGAAAGTCAAGGACAGAGGATTATTGAAATTGCTTAAAACCTCTCTTTTTTTGTGGGGGGTTACAATGATCTCCCTTAGAGTCTTTGACGATATTCCTATTTTAATATCTTAGAAGGCAGATTACAAAAAAAAAAAAAAGCAAAAAACTTCCAACTACTAAGGGAGTCTCAAACTTAAGGGATTCATCCATCAGAAATATGGATGTTATGTCCTCCTGCCCTTCCACAATTTTCAGGATAGTGACAAGTTTATGACTTGGGCTGCCAGCCACAGAGGATGTCATTGAAAGTGTGAAATTCCAAGTTCTTTCCAAGGATATCCTTGTATAACTCCTGTGGAAGAAATGAGTGGGTTGCTTTGGTGGCACAACAGGTAACTGTGATGCCAAGGCTGCTTCAAAATGAGCTCAGTCTTTTGTGCCTCCCTTGAGTAGGAAGGGATCAGTTCAGGGTAATTGTTGGACTGGTTTGAAAAAAAATTCTGAACTGGAATGAGGCTGGTATTGCTTGTGCCAGAGTTAGTCCCTGTGTACTGAGAGAAGGTGGTGGTTGGTGGGGACTCGTAAAGCTGAAGAGCAAGTGTCATGCTGCTGGATGGTTTTTCTAATCCTGGATTTGCATTGAGTAATCTGAATGTTGCTGCAGAATTCTTCCATCTGTGTGTTTTAGAGTGAAGCAAGTCTTTAACTTGGTGTTAAAACCAACAGCTACAGTTCTCAGACTGGAATCTCAGACTGGTTTGGGTTGGACGGGACCCCAAAGCCCATCCAGAGTCACCCCTGCTACAGGCAGGAACACCTCCCACCATCCCAGGCTGGCCTTGGACACTGCCAGGGATCCGGGGATCCAGAGACACAGGGATCCCTGTGCCAGGGCCTGCCCACCAACAGTTCTTTCCTAAAATCCAGTGTAGTCTAAAGCCCTGCTCCTGTCTCTGTACACAAATGCCTCTTTCCCCCTGTCAGCAACGCCTTCCCTTTGCTGTTGGAGCGCTCGAGGCGTTCCTGGAGCTGTCCAGGGTCCTGAAATGACAGAACTGGGGTCACTCAGCAGGGAGAGTCCCTGAGACAGGAACGTTTCCTACAGAGAAACTTTTCGGCATAACTTTTCGAAGATGTTGGTTCTATTTACTTACTCAGGTGGAGTTTTAGTTGTTATTTTGTGAAGTGCTTGTTGCACCATTTTGCTGCTCCTTACAGGTTTTCAGTGGAGTTTCCTTTTGTGGATTATTCGGTGGAGGGAGTGAGACTGCTTTTAGAAAGTTTTGCAAGAGTTGCAGTCTGTGAAGCAGGCTTTTGCTTTTTGCCTTGGAGCAGTTTGCTTTATCAGTTTACTCCTTTTGTTCTAGTGATTTTCTTTTTGGTTTCAGTTTTTAAACGCTGTTGAATCTTGTTGGGGAGTTGCAGTATTCCTGGGAAATGAATACTGCAACATTTATGAATCTACAAAGTTTGAAAACTGATGATAACAATTCTGATTTATTTGGTTTAATTTGAAACTAATGCATAATAATGTCCACATATTGGATAAGTTTTATTACCAGTGTCATAAAAAAAAATAAATTACAGTACTTTTTCTAAGGCTTGTTTAAATAAATTAGGGACAGAATTGTTGCTTTCTCCTTGTATCAGGATATTTCAAGGGGAACTGCACTCTTTGGTGTGTTCACCTAGAAATGTTTCCAGTGGGACTGTGCAGTCTTGGAAGAAACAGTTCCTTTCCAAGACAAAAACCTTGGAGACTGGTTCATTGCAATTATCTGTGTCCCTATAGTGTCTGCTGGAATTCTGCTTTTTAGGATTTAGTGGAAAACCACCTTCTGTCTCCTGATACAAGTGAATGCGTGCACATGCTCCAGATCTTTCTGAGTAGAGGGGCATTTATTTGGAATGCAAAAGATTTATTTTTTTTTTTAATCAAATGCAGTTGTAGAAAAGGCACATAAAGATTTTAATTTTAAGGCTGATGTAGATCCATCCTGTCAACCAATATTTGTTTGCAGTTCTTGTACTGATACATATGAACTTTTAGCAAAATCAATTGCAGCTTAATATTACACTGGAAATTAAGAATAATGAAATCCATCACTGAGGTCCCATTGTGAGCAGACAGGCTGAAACTCTTGTTAATGTGCTGGTTTACTCACAGGAATGCTCTTTCCCTTTCACTCAGCCTCCTGATCAAATTTTAACAGGAGGTTTGACATTTATATGACATTCACATTTGTAGGAACACTGTTTCCTTTTCCCCACTGTTCGTGTTCTCAGAGTTAACATTCTGCTGGAAGCAGTGAGAGGGATTGGAGAAGGCAGTCAGCAAGAAACGAGCGCTGTAATAAATTGGTTGTGTTCTCCAGGCTGGCTACAACGATTTCAGCCTTCTGGAGGGGTGGGGAAAAGGCTTTAACCCAGAATTGTTGCTTTGTTTCTGTGCCAGTTATCCAATTATCTGTTATCCAACATTTGGATTGCCTGGTCATGGACTCCTTGGTGCTTTTAGTGGAAGGCATTGTGCAGGGTTAGGAATAACGTGCTGTTTGCTGGTCGTGTGGATTTGGGTGAGGCTGTGGGGCTCAGGAATTTGAGAAGGAGCAGGAAACCTGGGATTAGGCTGTAAATCCCTCAGGGAAGGATGAGGGTGGATGATGCTCCAGAGGGTCCCTTGCTGAGCTGACTGGAGACCTTGGAAAGGGGGCAGGGATGAGCTAGGGACACTGTCTTGCTCACAGTGTTGAGGAACAATGGGAGCTCCACCAGGACTCCCTATTTTACCTGTTTTTACAGCTATATCCACTTGGGAGCGATTAAATGCTCTCGAGAGCCTCCTAAAAGCCATGGTGCAGCCTTTAGCTTTGGTTCTGCTCAGTTCAGAACTGACAGAGGGGTGTCTGTTCCATGGGCATGCAATAGTTTGGTTTTCACAGAAAATGGGGGCATTCCTGTGCTGAAGATGTTTTGTTGCATGCAAAGGAAGAAGGACATGCAAACATGGAAGTCTGGATGTGAAATCTGAAGCAGGCACTGAAGGAGTGCAGCTGCCCTGAGCATGACCAGTGACCAGTACCACGCTCAGAAGGATTAATCCACATTGCCATATAAAATAAAGCTTCGTTTTCAGATATTTCTATTTCCCCAGTCAGATGGCCACAGCCTTTCTGGGGAGCTGTATGCCAGCCTTGCCCTACTGTATGTTTTTAAATAACTGTGTACATGATTTAATCTTGTTTTCAATTCCATTGTAGCAATATCATGTCAGTCAGGTGGATTTGGAGGTTGAATTAGCAGCATCTCCACTTAAAAAAAAAAAAAAAAAGTATCCAAATTCAACTACTTGAAAATAAAAATTCCTGTGTTTCCCAGATTACAGGGTCTGGAGTTGTTGGCAGTGGCTTGTTCCCCTGTGGTTAGCATGGAACCATTTAGACATTTTATCTGACCCATCCTTTTATAATTTCAGGTGAGCCATGGACTTGAAATTTTGTTAGGAACACAAAGCAAGCTTTGCTGGTGGGTCTCCAGATACACAATAAGTTCTTCCTTTCTTCCCCCTTTTTCAGTCCCATTGCAACACGTAGCAAGTGTGTTGTTCCTTTGCTGTTGCATTTCCTCCCCCAGAAAGTAAAAAAGCACCTTTGTGTACTTAGGAGAAGTGTCAGAGCTCCAAGGAACTGGCTGCATTGTGCAATGGTGTCACTTGGGAGGTGGTGAGGCACAACTAATGGATTTGGGACTCTGAAATCAGTTATGATGAGGAACTCAGAACCTGGAAAATCATTTTTGAGAACTGTTGGAAACAAACCCAGTGCTTCTCACCTGCGAGGCTGGATGTTGACTCCAACATAGGCAGGCATGTCTGATGGCAAAAGATTGGTCATTAGAGTTTAATCTGCTGGGATTGATGCGCATCCTGGCTCCTTTGAAATGGATGGAATTAGGGAGCAGGAGGTAAAAACTGGATCTTCTCTCTTCAAATATGTTCTTAGGTAGTGGTCCAGAGTCTTGTTCAGCATGCTCTGTGCCATCTCTGCTTTTCAGTGTTGCATTAGCTTTTTCAAAGAGTTGCATTGCTCTTTCAAATAATGCAAGCTTTAGCTTCTTGTTTTGTTTTTGTATAAAAACCTGAATTTGGGGGGGGGCGGGGGGGCTTAAAAAAGTTAAAAAAGAAAGGAAAAAAATAAAGAAAACCAAGACCTTCTGCTGTTTTTGCAACAAGATTATGAAAAAGAAAATGTGGAACACTGGCCCAAGACAGCCTTTAAAACAGAACCCTTGGCAGGGTCTTTCCAAGAGATCACTTGTTATCAGCCAGACTCTGGTCCTGGGTTCCTCCAAAGGCATTTCTGATGGATCTGCTCTGGTCACCTGTGCCCTACTCCTTGGTGAGCTCTGTTTGCTTTCTGACTCTCTTGAGTGGTCATTTAGAAAATCATTTCCTTCAAGTGCTCAAATAAACAAGTGGTGTTGTTGTTAAAATTCTCTTAGGAATTCAGTGCTTGAGGGGACCATTGAGCCTGCCTGGCTGAACATTCCCTCTCACAAAACAAAGCATGTCATGGGTAATATTCCCTCTTCTCAGCCAAAGACTGACTGCTCAAATTGCTCTGCCGATCTCTTAAACTTAATGCTTATTTAAGGCCCATATATTCAAGTTCGTTGTCGTGCCAGCATTGTCCATTTGCTCAAGTAGTTTCCTGCCCTCTTTGGTGTCCCCTACTTCCACAATCTGCTCTGGAGGGAGAGATTATGTTGTTTTTTTTGTTTTTTTTTACCTGTGGTTTCCCAGAGTGAGCAAGTGCTCTCTTGTGAGACTTGCTTTGCTCCCAACATCATCAAGAGGTGTGAGCTGAGGATTCAGCTGGAGCTTGAGGATTTTCTTCCTTCAAGGACTTGTTAAATCAAAGAAAAACTCTGTGTTTTGGAGCTGTGTGGACAGTATGCGAAGGTGCTGTTCCCAAGGATTAGACCAAACTATTTCCCCTAACATTTGTAGTGAGGAAAGTGTGGTTTCTAAGGGCTGGGGGAACATTGTCAGAGGAGAGTTAAACAGGAACTGCAGAGATAGGGCAGGGGAGAATGAATTCAAACTGAGAATAGATCTAGATCAGATATTAATAAGAAGTTCTTCCAGTTCCTCACTACTCACTCAGGGTGCCCAGAGCAGCTGTGGCTGCCCCTGGATCCCTGGAAGTGTCCAAGGCCAGGTTGGACTTTGGTGCTTGGAGCAGCCTGGGACAGTGGGAGGTGTCCCTGCCCGTGGCCTGAACTGGCTTTAAGGTCCCTTCAAACCCAAACCATTCCATGATTCCAAAGTGCTGCTTAGGGAAATGCTGAGAAGAGCTGATATCCTTCCTTCCCTCTCTCTCCAGACAGCCTGCATGGTGTAGACACTTTATGGAAAATCTGGGCAACTCTCCTGTCCCCCCAATCTCTGTGTCCCCCCCTTGGGTAAAAGAGGCAGGGCCAGTAATGCTGCAGCCTTGCCTGCTGCAGGGCAGTTGAAATGCTGAGCTGGTGGTGTGACCTGTGCACCCAGTCCAGCTGTGCAAGTATCTCGTCATAACTCTGTGGTTTTTGCTGATGTGGACAGAGATCCATCTCTGCTGGGCTCTCTGGGAGGGTTTCCAGGGCACGTCTGGTTCTGAGCAGGCTTGGCTGTGTTGGCTGTGGTGCCACGAGTGCACAGGCCAGCGCTGGGGGTGTCTGACCTGGCAGGAAACTTTCCCCTGATTTGTGCTCACGTGCAGTATTATTTAGAAATATTCTGCTGAGCTCTCAGCGAAGCAGCCTGGGTCCCTTGTGGAGCTAAAGCCTGCTCCCATTGGAATCAGCCTCTCAGGAGGCAGCTCTTGGCATTGTGCCTTTTTTCCTGGTGCTCTCCTGCAGGATGCTGCTGGCTTTGCTTGAGCACACAGAGCCAGCTGGGCTGGTGTGTGGGTAATGAGCTTTGCTGGAGCCTCCAACACCCAGAGGCAGGCACAGCTTGGAAGCTCCACAGGAGCAAGCTCCTCAGCTATGACTTTTTATTTGGGTGGTCAAGCACCCACAGCTCTGCTTCAAATCACCCAGGGTGTTTCTGCAGGCCAGACGAGCTGTGCTGGAGCCCTCCCCCTGCCTTTTCCCTTGGCATTTCCATTCCCTTTCCCCTCTCACCAGTCCTTCAAGTTCTGCTTTTTCTGGAATATGTCCCCTTTAGGATGTTGTACCAAATACATTGCTACAGTTCCAATGAGGGTAGAAACATCACATCAGCTTTGTTTATTGCTGCCTCAGTTGGAATATTTTGAGAAGCTTTTGTATTTGCTGTGGATGCCTGTGGGTCTTGGGCAGTGAGCTTCTCATGTTTGCCAGCTCTTCACTGACCTGTGCATCTTTTAGTGTGGTCTTTCCTCCCAAAACTCTGTATGCGTGGGATTCAGATGTACAAACATAGCTGCTTGGAACTTTTTCACCTTTTTCACAACTAAAAGCCTATATTCCCTATGCTGTGCTCAGTTATATCATTTGTGTCTTGAAGCACTTGAGTGTCCTGCAGCAGCAGGATATGCAATGGGAATGGTGGAACCTTCTGCAGCCACAGCCAGTCTGGCTCTGCCACTTTCAATGCCTTGAACTTGTTCCGTTTTTCTTCCCCTGAGTGGTTGCCCTCATTACAACCTGTGTACCCTCAATTTCTGGCTTAAGTGTGCATCTTTCATAAGGTTTCCCCCCAGTTTTTTGGGAACTCTGTTCTTAAGACCCTGCTTTTCCCTCTTCTGCCACATGGCTCCGTTACTCCTCTGGCTGGAATATTTGGCAGAGTAAGGAAAAGATGGCTCTGTGTCTGCTTCTCTTCTGGCCTCAGGTTTAACAGGTCCTTTTGCTGCAGGCCATAGTGACATCCTTCCCTTCATCCCAGGGAGGAGGGGATGGAAGCAAATGTCTCCAAGTGGTAGCACCACAGAAGTGTAGGAATGGTTTGGTACACGTTCCTCCCCCTAGACTATTATATGGCTATCACCAATAATTTTAATTTTGCTCCAGAGGATTGCATCTAATGAGAGAAGAAGGAATTGAAATTTTAATAAGATTGTATGTGGAAGAAACTTTTGCTTCCCCCATTGTACTGGGAGCCATCTATGGATAACAATGCTGGTGGCTCAACCATTTTGGGGAAAATCTGAATTTAAAAAGCTCTTCCCTGACAGCTGTGTCCAAATGCAGATTTTCCTCTGGCTTATTACTGTTCCAGGATAGCAATTCCAGCCTGGCAGAATTGGACAGACTGAGGAATACAGGAGCCACAGATCCCTCTCTTTAAATTACATTACCAGCGAGCATCAGGGTTACCTGCACACTTCTCAGCTTTCCCTCAGTTCTTGCTTCCGAGGACTGAGCATTTTCACAGTCTTTTAATTTTCTCTATATTTTTAAAATGCTCAAGAAGCACCGATCAGAAGGACCATTAACACCTCAGCTCTGGACTAATGAGGAGCACACCTTGTGTGCTGGAGATATCGATTTGCTCAGCTCCAGTTGTGTTTCTCCCTTGAATCCTTTGTGTTCTTCCTTCAGCTGTGCTGGCTGTTTACTCACAGAACACCCGAGTGAGGAGAAGATGAACTGCCGGCATTCTGCTGCTCAGGCATTGATGCATTGCCTCTCCCTTTGTGTTCTTTAAATGCCAGAAATCCCCTGCTTTTATTTGGAACATCTTTTTAATCTCTTCTTTCATCCATGAAGAAAATGAAGAGCTGAGTTCAACAGTTCTCCTTTTTCTTCCCCCCGAGGTGTTTCCATTTAGCGGCACCTTTCTGGTATGTTCCATCTCTGAGAAGAGAAAACAGGCAGAATTTATCTCATATTTGTGTATGAGGATGAATTCCCTTAGTTTTTTTGATCAGGCAGTTTCATGTGGGTACTTCATCAGGATTTCTGGATTTTAGAGGTAATGAGTTTGTCCTGACCTTCATTTTATCTGTGTGACATTAGGAAAACAAAAAGATCTAAATTAACAGTAACAGTGAATAATGCTGTCTAAATTGAAGAATAAAATGGAAGAGGATAAACCATCAGTAAAAGCACTGGTGAAATGCCCTGAAATAGGCTGCTTACCTTCTTTTTTTGATGTATTGCCTTTTCTGAGCTCAGACGAATACTTACTCCTTAAAAGCAATTTGAGATTCATTTATCCTTGCAGGATATAACTTCACCCTGTAATGTCTCTTGTGACTAACATATTGTTTTGGAGGAAAATATATATATAAAAAATAACCTTAAGTTTCAACTTTTTGCTGCTGCTTTGTGAGGTTTTTTTTGAGGTAGGAGTTGGAGCAGAATGGTTTGATGATGTCTGTGCTAAAGCAGAATCAGCTGCTCCCTCTGTCTCTGCTCCCAGTCCCAGCACTGGGTGGTTTTGATGCCTGCCTTACATTGTATGTGAAATCCCAATGATGTTAAATGATGTCTCTTCCCACATTAGCCTCTTCCCAAAGCACATTCCTGTCTTAGTACTGGATTAGAGGACAGATTCTGGAGAAACTCTTCAGAAGATAGTGTAAATCTCACAAGGCACACTTTGGTTTGACTTGCCATTTGTATTTTCTACATCATTTGTTCAAAGGCATGGCTTAAATACAGGCTTAAAGTTTGGGGTTTTTTTAATAAACTAGTTCTTAGGATTGCATTTACTTTTTCCCCATGTTGCATTCATGTAATTTATATAAAACTGTGCGTGCTGGCAGAGTGCACTGTTTTGCATTTCTCATCTTGGAACTTTAAAAAAAAAAACAACAAAAAAAGAAATCCTGGTCTTTGACTATGAAATAATTAGGAATTATCCCAAGTTACTCAGGTTGGAGCAGCCCAATCTATGGAAGGTGTCCCTGGCCATGGCAAGGGGTGGGACTGGATGGGCTGTAACATCCCTTGCAACCCAAACCATTCAAGGGTTCTATAAAGAAGTGTCTTATTATTGGTGAGTTCTCTCCTTACTTACATCTCTATTTCAGGATGTTCCTTTGTAAAAGAATTGGGAAGAGCCATGTTTCTCCATGCTAGATGTGGAACACTTCCATCTTCTTAGATGGTTCAGAGAAAGAGAGAAAAATGCTGCTGCTGCTAAGTGTTAGGAGGGACCACAGCTCAGGGAAAGGCGATGTAGAGACAAAGAAATTAAGTACAGCTTCAGAAAGTCAAATGTCTTGTTAAGTCAGTGCAGAAATCAATAAGAGCTTTTGAGAATGGTGGTATTGAGCATTCTATTTTGAGAAATACTCGTGTCTCTGGAAAACCAGAGTAAATAGCTACAGCAGAGATGCAGATGAATTTTGCAGTGACTTTTTCTAGTTGTGCACATTGGGGAGTTAGGGATGTCTGTCCTGCTGTTCTTCCCAAGCTGTGCTGGGGTTTCCTGGCACTTTTTGGCACCTTGGCTGGGCAGTTTTGGGAGATGTGTTC
>VYXF01010862.1:98792-114431 GCA_013397295.1 Polioptila caerulea | reverse complement strand
CATTTGTATTTTCTACATCATTTGTTCAAAGGCATGGCTTAAATACAGGCTTAAAGTTTGGGGTTTTTTTAATAAACTAGTTCTTAGGATTGCATTTACTTTTTCCCCATGTTGCATTCATGTAATTTATATAAAACTGTGCGTGCTGGCAGAGTGCACTGTTTTGCATTTCTCATCTTGGAACTTTAAAAAAAAAAACAACAAAAAAAGAAATCCTGGTCTTTGACTATGAAATAATTAGGAATTATCCCAAGTTACTCAGGTTGGAGCAGCCCAATCTATGGAAGGTGTCCCTGGCCATGGCAAGGGGTGGGAATGGATGGGCTGTAACATCCCTTGCAACCCAAACCATTCAAGGGTTCTATAAAAAATAGGCTTTTTAAAGAAGTGTCTTATTATTGGTGAGTTCTCTCCTTACTTACATCTCTATTTCAGGATGTTCCTTTGTAAAAGAATTGGGAAGAGCCATGTTTCTCCATGCTAGATGTGGAACACTTCCATCTTCTTAGATGGTTCAGAGAAAGAGAGAAAAATGCTGCTGCTGCTAAGTGTTAGGAGGGACCACAGCTCAGGGAAAGGCGATGTAGAGACAAAGAAATTAAGTACAGCTTCAGAAAGTCAAATGTCTTGTTAAGTCAGTGCAGAAATCAATAAGAGCTTTTGAGAATGGTGGTATTGAGCATTCTATTTTGAGAAATACTCGTGTCTCTGGAAAACCAGAGTAAATAGCTACAGCAGAGATGCAGATGAATTTTGCAGTGACTTTTTCTAGTTGTGCACATTGGGGAGTTAGGGATGTCTGTCCTGCTGTTCTTCCCAAGCTGTGCTGGGGTTTCCTGGCACTTTTTGGCACCTTGGCTGGGCAGTTTTGGGAGATGTGTTCCTGGTGATCTCTGCGACTGCCTGAATGTGGTGAGGTGGGGTCAGGCTCCTGTGCCATGTCTTGTGAGAGGATGAGAGGAAATGGCTTTAGGTTGCACCAGAGGATGTTTAGATCAGATGTTAGGAAAAAGAAAATCATGTAAGGAGTGGTCAGGCACTGGAATGAGTTGCCCAGGGTGGTGGTGGAGTCACTGTTCAAGAGATGTCTGGATGTGGCCCTCGGGAATGTGATTTGAGGGTGGTGATGATGGTGCTGGGGAGAGGGTTTGTGACCAAACAGGTCTCTCCCCCCATTGGTGACTCTGTCAAGAGCCCTGTCTGTGAGCTGTGCTCACCCTGAGTCTCGTGGGGACTTGTCCCCAGGTCCCCAAGCAGGTCACTGCAGCTCCCAGGACCATCAGCCTGCAGGGTCTCCAAGGTCTGGCTGCCCTCCTCCACCCCATTAGCAGTGCTCTCCTGTTACAGAGAAGTAAATGATCCTGGTTTTTCCATTTTCATTAAGGCTCAGCTGTGACGTCAGCTTTGACGTGGCCCTGGTTGAGGAATGTTTGGTTTGAACCACTGAAAGTGCTGATTCTGAGCTGCTCTCCAGCTCTCTCCTCTGCCATCCCTGCCCGTGCTGGAACTGCTCTGTCTGGGGGTTTGGCCAACGCTGCTCTAAGTCAGGAACAGGAGAAAACCCTGGAAAGCAGCTGCGTCCTCCCAGTGCTGTGGTTACCCACAGCTGCTGGTTTTGCTGCTTGATGCAGCGGCAGCTCCTCACTTCTCGGAAAGAAGTGCTCCAGGCTGCAGGAGGGCAAGTAGGTGATTTGAATTTTTGGGTCTTAGTGATGCACTGTGCCCTTTGTGGGAGGGAGATTTTCATGTCTGCAGCAATGAAACTTGTACTGTGAAATAAGAGCAAATTGTGCTGAAGTCAACTGAAATAGGAGTTGAACTTTGTGCCAAATTGCAAACTGTGGACCTCTCAATCATCCCTCTGCAGAGAGCAGCCTATAACAAAGATTACTTTGCTGTGAGACCCACAGAAAAATATCTTTTCATTTGCACTTATATCAACTAATGATACAAATCTGCTGATGGCTGGGAGTATTTATTTGCTGTGAAAAGAACCTGCTTGTGTAGCACTGAGTATCACCACTGACAAGCAGGTACCAGGGTTGTGTATTAGGGCTGTAAATGACCCTGGGACATGCATTATTGACATGTCTCAGTTCCAGGAGCATGGCAACATTTCCTGTGGGCTTTCAGGTGAGTTGGAAGGAGTTTGATCCTGAACCTGTGGGTTTACATTGCCAGACCAGGCAAGATGCTGAAGGGCACTGGAAGAGCCTGGGGGGGCTGTGGCGAGGGAACCAGCTTTACTCCAGGGCAGAAACCTCAGGGCTCAGGGGTGTTTGAAGATGTGGTTTCACTCAGCTTTTCCAGCTGTGGCAGCAGGCCCTGCACCTGGCTGCCTTTTCAGTGTGGAGGGCAGAACTGTTGCATTAGGTTTGCTTTTCTTGTTGTTTCCTCCCAGTGGGGGGAAAGACATGTTTTCAAATGAGCAGGTGTATATTTTCACAAGCCCCAAGCATTCCTTTGTGGATGAAAGAGTTGTAAAACATCTGAAAGCTATTTTCTTTGACATGAGCTTCTCTGTTTAAAGAATGTGGGGAATAATTTCTTATTCAGGCTGAAGCAGATGAAATTGTTACAATGTTCTGATGTAATGGACTGTATGAAACGGATATTTGGGCCTTTCTAAATAAAATGCCTTTGGAACGTGTTTGGAGCTCTGAACTGACTCAGACTGAGCTATAGGGAAACAAATTCACAGAAATACCTATGGGAAAGAAAGGAGAATTTCCTGCAATATGCTGGCAAATGTGTGCTAGAATTGAGCAGAGTGTGTTTAAAGGGAGTTGGCCCTTTGATTTTGGGATGAGGAATACGTTGTTTGGTGGTGGGATATGAGAAGTGGCATTGTGGTGTCCTCATCCCTGAAAGTGTTCCAAAAAACATGTGAAGAAGGCACTTGAGAACAGGGTGGGGATGCTGGCTGATCTTAAAGGTTGGACTTGATCATCTTAAAGGTCTTTTCAAACCTTAATGACCATTGAATAATGGTTATACAGGTTGTTATTAAGAATTATGTAAATCAATAATGCTGGTAAATGCTTGAGCTGTTTACTGAGGGAATAACACTTCCCTTCACAGGGAAATGCTCTTAAAATTGGATTGATTGGAATCTGTGCAGTGTTTTGGTGGAGTGAGGCAGAACACCTAACATGTGATATACTCTGGGCTGATTCTGTTTGACAGATAAATCCTGGCTGTAATTGTTGTTAAATGGTTGATCCACCAGGTGTAATGGTTGCCATGCCAGAAGTTGATACCATATTTTATTTTTTTCTCCTTGCTGTTGCTCCCTGCTGCCCCTGAAGTTTTCATCCCTGAGGGGATGTTGCTGCTAGGGTATGAATGTGAGAGAACTCAGGCGTTCCATGAAAAATTTGGGAAGCCTGATAGCCTTAATTAGCATAGAGACCATATGCTTCCAGTCTGAGGGTCCTGTCCAGAGAATGGGAAGTGGCTGATCTTGAGCAGAAGAGGGGATCAGTCTGAGGAGCTGACAGGGGGGCTGGATTTCACAGTTTGCAAAGCATCTTGGCCCAGCCTGCTGTGTGCTGTGCAGCCTCCTTCTCCCCCTGCTCAGTGTGGGCTGCCACCAGAGGGGTGTGGGGACAGCCACCCACCTGTGCTCATCCAGCCACATGGGATGGGGCCATGGGATGCTTTTTTGTCTCTTGCCTCCCTGAGGCCTCCTGAGAATGTGCATTTGTGAACACCCAGGGTGTCTCATGCTCCTTTCCCCCGTGGAAAGGGTCATTTTATTGGTGTTTTTTTTTGCCCCAGGCATTGGTACTTCTTGTCTGCCACGGAGCAGAGACAGCAAAGGTGTGTTTAAGGAGTTCTGTGTGTTCCCCAAGGTCAAGCCCTGGATTCTGGGGTCAGGCCAAAGCACAGCTCTGTTACTTGAGACACCCAGAGGCCATTGCAGTCCAGAAGGATGATTGCTGGGCTGTGTCAAAAGAAGCTTGAGCAGCAGCTTGAGGGAGCTGATTCTGCCCCTCTACTCTGCTCTCAAGACTGCACATGGAGTTCTGCTGCAGTTCTGGAGTTGCCAGCACAGAAAGGATGTGGGACTTCTGCACCACGTACAGAGGAGGTCATGGAGATGCCCCAGGGCTGGAGCCCCTCTGCTCTGGAGCCAGGCTGGGAGAGCTGGGAGTGTTCATCTGGAGCAGAGAAGGCTCCAGGGAGAGCTCAGAGCCCCTTGCAGGACCTGAAGGGGCTCCAGGAGAGCTGGAGAGGGACTTGGGGACAAGGGATGGAGGGACAGGGCACAGGGAATGGCATCAGATGGACAGAGGGCAGGGACAGATGGGATACTGGGAAGGAATTGTTCCCAGTGAGGGTGGGGAGGCCCTGGGATGGAATTCCAAGAGATGCTGTGGCTGCCTCTGGGTCCCTGGCAGTGTCCAAGGCCAGGTTGGGCATTGTGACTTGGAGCAGCCTGGAACAGTGGGAGGTGTCCCTGCCCATGGCAGGGGTGGCACTGGATGGGTTTTAAGGTCTCTTCCAACACAAACTACCCTGGGATTCTACTCCTTTCTCCTGGTACAGCTTATTTCCCATGGTGCTGGTGGCCTGACACTTGTGAGACACAGTATCCCAGCCTCTGTGTGCCTTGGGGGATGTGGTGTGCACCCAGGGACAAGGAATGAATGAGTGCAGTCCTCTGTGCAGGGCTGGCCCTTCAGTATTTAGAGGGCAGAGCTGCTTGAGGCCTTGATGTGCCTCTGTTGCTGAGTGCAGTGGTTGTGGAACCTGGGCAGTGCTTCACTGAGGACAACTTTCCCTTTTGTAAAGAGAAAAGTCTGTATGAAAAGCAGTTCTGGTTGTGCTTCGAAACAGCATGCTTTTGTTGTTCCACTTTGTTCCCCAAATTGCATATTCTGTGTGAATTAGGGCAGGGGAGCAGTGCAGTACAGCTGTAGGTGAAGCCACCATGCAGCACCAGAGGTTCTTTGTACCTTGTTACTCCTTGGCATGGGAGAGGGAAGCCCTGCTCAAATGGTCAAGCTGCTAAGGACCCCAACTGCATCACTTTAGTTAAATCACTGAAATCAGGCTAAAGGCAGGACAGCAGCAGTTGAATTTACCATCAAAGGCCTTCCAAGGCCATGTGTACCACAGCACACCTGAGCAGCCATACCTGTGCTCTGGTGCCTTGTCTGAGTAACAGGATGGTCCTGGAGGTGAAGCTTTGCTGTTGCAGTCCAAGGTGCAGAACTGTCACATTTTACATCTTTTCCCTTTTCAACACCACTGAAACACAAGATGGGATGACAAAAGAAGTAAATTAAGGTGTGTGTAACTGAGCTGGGTGATGGGGAATTCATGGGAATTCCTGGGAATGATGGAGGGCTGTCCTAAAGGAGGAGAGGTTTGTCTGAAGTGTTCAGTCACAGTTGGAACAGCAAAATGTAACTTAAATTTAAGAAGGGAGCTGTGATGATACCTCCCTCACTCAGGCATGAGGTACAGGAATCAGAGGAACAAGAAGCTGTCAAATTCACCTTCAATCTGCATGCAAAGAGTTTATCCAAATTCTTGCCTGACTCTTGATCCAGATGTGATGTACAGACCCCTCCTGTGCAAGCTGGGAGCTGCAGGGTTGCACTTCTTTCTGTGGAGGCTCAGCACTGTTTTTTCTTCGTTTGTACATATGTTGTCTCAGGGGCACTGATTTCATTGAATCATGGACTGGTTTGGGTTGGAAGAGACCTTAAAGATCTTCTCATTGCAACCTTGTCTCAGCACAGCCATTCTGTAGCTGGGCAGATAATTTGGCCATAAATAAGAAACCCAGTTTGGCTAGCCTAGTTCAATAAACAGCTCCCTGGGTGAACAATGACAGGACAGATTCAAACCTACACAGAGACCCTCAGCCAAACCCATCTGATCCTAAATGCAGACATATCACTGGCCAGAGATCTGGGTGGTGCTGAGATCCCAACTAATCAACTGTCTAGGCCTGGGAAACTCAACCCCCCCATAGAAGGAGGTTCCAAACAATAAAACAGGCTGTTTGTTGATGACCCTTGGTGAACCTGTGTCATTTCTGTCTCTGACCAGCAACTCCACCATGACACAGCCTCTCTGCCCAGAGCAAGAACCAGGTTTCTCAGAGCCCCATCCAGCCTGGAAAATGTGATACTGGAGGTCTGAAGGGTTACAGATTCTTCTTAGAGCATAGCTGAGTGTTTTAATCTTGGCTGGTTTGATTGCCTGCGAGTGCTGATGTGCAGGATACAAGAAGTGCTGCTGGTGTGTGGTGCAGTATCCTGGGTGTTCTGTAGGAGGCCAGGTATTTGCAGCAGCAATAACCTGTCATTGGTTTGTATCTGCACCGTTTAGTTGGGAATTGTGTCCCAAGACAGCATTAATTAGAGTCCTCTCTAGAGAGGAGGCACAATGTTAAGCAAACCAACAAAGCCCCACCCCAAACCAGCCCTTTTCAGTCCATGTGTATTGGACACTTGAGTGTCCTGGGAGGAGAACCCTGCACTGCTCAGGAGTTTGCTTGGCTGACAGCTCTGCTGCTTTGTGTGTGTGTGAGGGGATGAATTGGTAGAGGCAATAAAATAAACTCTGCCAGGCTGGTGGGTCTGGGGAAATGCCATTCCATAATTCTGCCCAGCAGTTTGATTGTTCTTCCCCCCACCTGCTTTCCTCCAAGGAGAAGCATCTCTTCTCTTCTTGCTTGGTTTTATTCCCTTTGTCTCAAGTTTTATTCCTCAGAAAGCTCTTTTCAAAAGCTGCTCTCACCCCTGCAATGAATATGTAAATATCTGTATTTTATATCTCTATATAGATACATGCACTGTCATGCTGCATCTGGATGAAACATGACCTTGCAACTTGAAAACTTACTCACTTTCTTGTGGAGATTACTTCAATTATGCAGTTATCTTAATTGTCTTAATTTGAAAGGAGATTTTTCTCCATCAGCATAATATTTCACATACATGTAAATATTAATGAGGCAAATACTTCTTATATTTGTGTAGGTAATTTTTCTTTCTGTCTACAAATAATAGTGAGAACTACACTTTAAACCCCATTTTCTTTGTGTCTCTTATTGTTCTTGCAACTGCTTCTTTGCTTCAGCATCTTTATGAATAAAGGTAACATTAATGTCCAAATATTGTTGGGGAAACTCTCTGTTGTATCTTCTGTGATTCAAGATCTGTGTTGTGCTGCAAGACAATCCCTTCTTTGCTATGGGGAACAGTTTTATGAGATTATGCAGTGTGGGGAATTTGATTTATCTGCTTTAGAGTGTGCAGATAGAAGTAAAACCTGGGCCTAGAGCTCTTAGGAGTAAGAAAACGGAGATGTGTGTGCTGAGCTCAGCTCATGGTTTGCTGGTTTGAGCATCTCGGGGAGCGAGCCCTCTCTCCATCTCTGATCTCTCCTTGATAAATGATGGCTGCAGCAGGATCTTTGTGACACAGCTGCTGGTGTTAAATTATTGCTTGATAGACACAGAAATTAACAGCATAAAGGTCTTAAGTCTGTTCACTTTATAGCTTTCTGGTGTTGATTTGGTAATTGCAAACTGCAGTTAAAATAACTGACCAATTTGACATGGAGGAAATTGATTCAGAACTTCAATCTTGTGCCTCCATGCACTGTTAACTTTGCTCTGCAGCTCCTGGGTGAGACAATCTCATCTCCAGGCTCCCAGCCAGACCTGCTGAGGAGGAGAAAAGCACTGCACAAGGGATCCTCAATCAGCAGCCAGAGCAGGAATGGTGCTGCCAACAGGCCTCCCCACTGGCATCAAAATTACCCCTCCAGCCACAGGCATCCATGTCTCTTCTCAAGAGAATTCTCATCTGTAAGACTACTTGCCTTTTTGGAAATCACAGCATGACTGGCAAGTGACAAAAACTTTAGACCTCATAGGGTGTCTGGGGCTGGGAATGAACCAGTGGTTGTGGTTCACATTTGTGTTGGTAGTTTATGGCCTGGGCTGTGGAGGAGGGGTCTCAACAGAGAGGGATTAGGGTCTCAGCAGTGGTGCCCTCTGAAACACTCCCTGTGCTGTGCACAGGACCAGAAAAGAGAAGAGCAGTGGTTGAAAAAATTACTTAAGGTGATGAGGAATGGGGAAAATGTCTGAAACACTTTGAAACTTGCAGAGGGCACCTGCACTGCAAGTTTAGATGATTTTGCCAAAAGAGCAGTGGAACTGTTGCTGCTTAAAGACAAGATGAGAGTGAAAGGTAATTTAAAGGGAGAAATGATGAGACATGTCTGAAACTGTGCAATATGAAGTCGCAGAATCAGCAGGTTTGGAAAAACCCTTCAAGATTATCACCCCTAAACCATGTTCCTGAAAGACACATCCAAATATTGTGGCAAGAATGAGGTGGTTTGAAACTTCATTCAGCAGAAGACAATCTGGCAGATGTTGTGAAACTTGGAGGAAAGACTGTGATTTGAACAGAACACTTGTTTGGTTGAAGAGGGTGTGATGGAATGTGCACAGTGATGCCTTAGGGTTTAGCTTTTATATTTTTTAGATTCTGTGCTGTTTTAGTGCTTAGCTTTAGGTTTCATGTTAAGTGCTACCGAGTTCTCTTCACAGAGTAGGGAGACAAAACAATTCCTTCTCCAGCTCGATACCAAGGACAACTTTCAGTCCCAAGAACGAAAACAGCAGTGAAGGGGAGGGAAAAAAAAACCAGGAGGATGGAGCTTTATAACCTGAAACTGTGGTTGGACAATTGATTCTAATATGCCAATGGATTAGAACTTATAAAAGTGTGGGACCTCATTATCAGGTGTCCATTTTGTGCCCATTTTGGGGCATCCTGGGTGTGGTCTGGCTGGACTCTTGTGCAGCCCAGCTGTACCCACTGAGGCCTTTTAATAAATTCCTACTTTACCCTCTTGTTCTGCCTAGTCTCTGTTCCAGGTCAGCCTCCTGAAGGCATCACAGGGGCAGGTGAGGCTTCAGTCCAGGAAATGAGTGAGGAAAATTAAATGCTCCAGCTGCTACCAGGAGTATCTCCCCCCAGGAGATCCAGCTCTGGGAAGGGCAGGGGCTGTGATTCCTGTAGTTGCTGCCAGAGCCCTGCTTGCATTGACCATCCTATACTTGTTTGTGGGAGTTAGAGCCAGGAATCCATGGCAGCTGGGCTTGGCATCCGAAAGGGGAGCAGGAACATAAGGAAGAGACAATTGAGGGATGAAAATGGCTCTTGGAGTAGTTCAGGGCTATTGCATGAAAGCACAGAGCCTCATGTCAATAGTAGGCTAGCTGGATAAAGCTAGTAAGGCCCAGAGGTAGCTGATGCATGGAAACAGCAAAATAGGGGAGAATCAATGTGACTTTTGCAGTGGAAAGCTGATGCTAATGCAATTTTTGGAGCCATTGAAAGGATCAACTTAGAGGGTGTTAAGGAACACAGAGGAATAGGAACCAAAGATTGTTGCAGTGACAAAAGGTGACCGTGAAAATTAGGAAATGAGAGTCAGCTCTCACAGTGCAGGGAAGCTGGGAGCAAACCTGTGTTGTTCTGGTACTCCTTGTGCATTGGAAAAAAGGAGTATTGGTATGTTGATGATCACCAGTCAAGAAAGAGAGATGAGAGGAGCTGCACACGGGCTTTGGAGTATTGAGTGGTTGGATAATAAAAAGGCAGATGAGACTCACTCCAGAGAAATGTGGAGTGATGTACATAGGGATCCTAATTTTTGTATGAAGCCTGAGCTCTGAGCTGACTGTTATGAATCAGGAGTGAGATCTTTGTGCTAAAATTTTAGGGAATTCTATGAAATGTCAGCTGGATGCTTGGCATCTGCCAAAAAGCTGGCTGAAGGAGTAGGAATTATTAGAAAGGGAATAAAAAACAGAAGGGAGCATTCTATGACCACATAAATCTGTGTGTTGCCTGGATTTTTGCACAGCCATCATCCTTTCAGCCTGGAGAGCAGCAATGGGAGCAGTTCAGGGACTGCTGAAAGGCAGCATCTGGACACAGAATGGAGTCAGTGCAGCACAGCTCAATGGGAACATGTATTTGTCTGGAAGGGAACAGAGAGGAGGGGAGGGGAAGAGCTCTGTGATGTTCTGAGTGCTGTGGGGAAAGGGAGTAGAGCATTGGGTTCTTTCCAGTGAGTGCCTGGGGGAGTGCAGAGGTTCCCAGGAGCAGTGCTTGGTTGTGCACTCCCTGTGAGGGCTAGGAGAGAGCAAAGGAGTGGAAACTTTTCCTGTGCATGTGGAAAGTGGTCAAGTGCAGACATTCCCTGTGGTCAAAGCACTTAAGCTGCAGGGTTTGAAGCCTTGTGAGCCCTGGGAAATCAGGAACACAGGGTTGGGCTGACCAAGGACTCATCCACCTGCTCTTGGGCACTGCTGCAGGCTGGAAGAAAAGGCTACAGAAATCTCTGGTAGGACCTGATATCCTTGCAAATATCCAGATTTAAGTCAGTTTTAGTCAAGTGTTCAACCCAACTGAGTACCTGGGGTTTAGTGTCAGACATAACTGGCGAAAATAAGAGTAATTCATGTGTGAGTTATTTACTTTTAACTCTGAACTCGATGCAACTGTGTCCAACCTGGCTTATTTTTAGGCTGGAGCTTAAATGACCTAGAAATAGTGACAAAGGGCATCCATTCTTGCTGAGAACATGGAATCCCAGATTGGAAGTTATTTGGAATCTTTGAAAGAAGAAAATACTTTTCAAAACACTGTGATTCCCACCCTTCCCTTCCCCTAGCTGCACAGCATCGTTTCATTTTAAAACAAAGAAAAAGTAATAATGGTAAAAACATGCTCTACTTTCCCCACTTGCTTTTCACAGCTTTCCTGACTTACTTTTTCCTTCTGCCACTCACACTTAAACATACTCCTTATCTTTAGTATTTATTTGTTGGCAAGAAGAACCTACAACAGAAGGAAAGGACCCAACCCGTGAGTCCTAACTCTGGCATTGTGCTGGAGACAAAGAATTATTGCTGTCTGTACAGAACAGAAATTTATTCATGATTTGTGAAGAGTAAAAAGAAGAAAAAAAGCACTTTTTGAGCATGGGAGAACACTGTGCTAAAGCTATGTAAGTTAATAAAATAGTCATGGGGATGAATTATGTATTTCCACTTGGAAGATGTCTTACAGATTTTAGCAAGACAAGACACAGCAGAGGTGAAAGAGAACCTCTTCTGGGGAGTGGGAAGTTGCTCATATTTCTTCGGGCCAGGCAGAGGGAGGTGACTTGATTGGAATGTGCTCCAGCACCAAAAGCAGGGAGCTTCCACTGTGAGTCTGCTGTGATGGGTCTCAGCAAGGCACTGCAGGGAGCCTCTTTTTGCACTACACTTTATTGGATGACCCCACTTGATTAGCAAAACAAACCAAAAAACACCAAAAAATAAAAATGTGTATTAATGGTGAGAAGGATTGACCATGAAACAACACCTCCTAAATGTTTCTTGTATGTTGTAGCTGTTATGTGACAACACTAGAATTGTGTTCTTTGAGTTTCTTAGCTTGGTTGCAGGTTGAGTGGCTTTGCATTGATGGAAATAAAAGCTTGGCAATACCTAAAGTTTCTACTGGAGATTCTGGCTTTAGATTCTAGTATTGTTTAAGGATTTTTATGAATTTAACTACTTAAAAATATATTTAATATTTTATATTTATATTATTTTTTGGTTTTCATTTTTATGGATCACATTGACCATGGCTTCTGTTTGACTCAGAAGTGCCCTGGTATGGAAATGTGATTTGGCAGGTCCAAAATGTCAGATATTTATTAAAAATAAATTTTGCCTCATTAGTTGTTAAATACATACTGCTTGAGTGCAAATAGCAATAAGGTCTGAAAGCCTGAGAAGAATTGAGAATGTAACTAGATAACTAGCAGTAATATTTAGAATATCCTCCTAAGGAATGCCTTCCCTTTGGGGAGTTTTCCTGGGGTTGCTGTTTGACACAGTTAATCTCCATGAACTGATGCAAGGGAAGATGACAAGAACAGGTAGCAAACAGAGGTTTTGCTTCCCAAAATCCCTAGGAATGATGTAGTGCTGCTGGCTTGGCTAATTAATGAACTGGCATGTCCTCCAGGGATCCCTCACTCCACAGTAGCACTATCAAGTTTTGTAGTTTTTTGTTTCAGACTCTCCTAATAAAAACATCAGGGATCTTATGAAAAGCTCCTTTAAAATTTGTTCTTGTAAATAACCTTCTATATTTGGAATATCTTAAAAAAAAAAAAAAAAAAGGACAAGATGCTTAAATGAATATTTTATTTCTGTCGGAAAGGAAGAACACAATTCTGCCAGGGTTTCTGTGCCCAAACCATCGTGAGCTCTCCAGTGCTGCTCCCTTCCCCTGCAGCAAGGCACATGGCTGTGGGATTAAAACATTTAATATCAAATCCCAGTGTGCTGCTGGTGGAATATCACCTGCATGATAACATCTGGCATCAGAGGAGAGCAAGGGCCATCTCCAGGCTTTTTTATTCCAACCAAATCAGGGCAGGGCGGCCCAGCTGAGGCCCAGCTGTGGGAAGAGCTTGGATGTTCTCAGTAAGGTGAAGTTTCTGCTATGAATCATTTACTGATAAAATACATGGGGGAAATAAAAACTTGGATATGGCCACGAGGGGCAAGATGTGGCCAGGAATCACAGGAGGTTCTTACAGGAAAAGATGGAGTCCAGAAGGTGCTTTGTACTGGAGTACTCACCTGGGCAAAGGAGCTTCAAAGGGTTTGGAAATAAAAGATGAGATGGGAGACAGGGCAGATTACTGCATGAATAAGGTTTTCCACTCTCTTTACTGCTGACAGTGAAATCCCAGTATGAGCTTCAGAATAAGGAAAGGATTTTCTAAATTTTTTTTCTTGCCCTTGTTCATTTTAGTTTGCCTATCCTGGAAAATGAAAGGAAAGGTGGACTGCAGGCTGCTGAGGGCTGTCCCTGAAAAGTGGAAGGATTTAATTCTTGAGATGTCAAGTAAAATCTCTTGCATTCTTCAATTAAAATTGTTTATCTTATATGACTTTGGAGAAGAGTTCCTACAGCTGCCTACAGTCTGGGTGAATAAAATAAATAAATTGTTAAAAAGTAACAGAAAAACCCTCTCCTGTTACAACATTTTTATTCAGTAGTTACAGGTTGGATCAACAAGCTGCAATAAAAATCTGTAACCAATTTCCCAGTGTGTGCTGGGTACAGAATATGTCTTATCTCTATGGAATCACTGCACAAATGTCTTTTCTAGAAGCAAGTAACAATTAAATTGTCAGGAAACAAGATATATGAAGCTGATTGGGAAGGCTGCTTTTATTGTGACATTGTATAGTCATGGAGTTCCTCCAGCCTCTTCAAACTGAGCTATAGATACATATCTGTGTGTTTGGAGTTAGCTTGGTCCTTAAAAATTTGGGTGGCACTGACCAAAGTAGGGCTGAGGGTTCCTGTTCTCTCTGGATTCCTGATGGGGTTTTTTGGCTGTGGTACTTGCTCCCGCTGAGAGTTTTCTGCCTTTTTATCCCAAACTGGGGATAAAACATTTGCCTTAACATTTCTCTCGTGCAGAACAGTGCTGGAGCCACTAGAGAGATATTTAAGTGGTGTTAAGTGACAGAATCCTGGAATGGGAAAGTCCTCTGTGGGCTACAGCTGGATGGAGAACAAGCATATCCACACCTCCTAACAAAACCCCTTCAGAATGGAACAGTTGAAGGTTTTGTCCTATTTTCAGGTTATGAGTTTTGTTTATTTCTTTTGTGTATGTGGAACAGAGATCAGTAAAAAAACACATTTGCGTAGAAAGTTTCAATAATTTAGAACAACATGGTAACTACCTTGGGCTCTGGGCTGTTTTCTGACTGGATGGGTTGACTGAAATCAACCTCAGCCATGCAGCAGGGATGGAGGATCAGCACAGCCTCAAATTCATTTTACCTGGGGTAAAGGAAGGGGAAACGATGCAGATTTTGGCAGACAATTGCAAAATCTTTGGTTCCAGTCTCAACACACTGAATTTGAGTTGTCAATTTAGACTTGAGGCTTGGTGTTTACTCCTTAAGTAGGTGGGTTTGGCTAGTCAAGGCAAAACCAATTTTTTGTCCCTGACAAAATGCTGGATTTTTTTGGTTTTGGTTTTTTCTTTTCTTCAGGCATTAATACTTCAAGCAAGGTAGCAGTGCTCCTGCAAGCTCCTCTCTGTTTTAGGAACTGCTGCTAGTTAAACCTTTGGTGGGAATATAGTTTTGGCTTTGCAATCCTGCGATATATGTTAATAAGGAATCTATATAATTTTGTAAATGTATATATGGAGTTAAGACTTTATTTTATTCCTTCCCTCAGCCGTTTTGCAGGTCTTGGCAGAACAGCACTTACACATGTTTAAGCTCCTTCAGGCTCAGTGGAAATGAATTTCTTCTCAAGTCCATGCTCCAGAAAACACTTGTCTTCTTTAAACTCTTGTGAAGATATTTAAATTTCTGAAAAAGAAACAAAAAATACTGTTTGCAGGAATTAATTCAGATACTCATGGAGATCATCCATCTTCCATTCACACTCACTGTCTATAGGTGAAAGCAAAGGCTAGTGATCTGGAGTCCTGTGACATCAAAGGCAGTTCTTAAAATAAATTATTTTAATTTATTATTAGATAAATTATTTAAATTATTTAAAGTGTTTATTGAAGAGCCCCAAATAATTTTTCACAAATTAAAAAAACTTATATTTTCTATGACCTCTCCGTTCTCTTGGAAAACTGCTGTTCATGGGGACCAAACTGGATAAGGCAGGTAAAATACTGGGGAACAGGTAAGGGATTTTGAGCTTTGATTCTTGCTGGCTGTGAAGAGACAGAATGAATTGACCTTTCTCCTTTGTGCTTTCTCACATGTGCACTTTTAGGGTGCTTTAGGGAGGGTTGTTCCTGTTGGTTTTCCCCCCGTTGTTTCTGTACAATCTTTATTTCTTTAAGAGGAGATTTCTGAACGCTCCTTGCTCAGGCAATGCCTGTATTCTGCCCTGCTGCTCTTGGTGTAGGGACAGGGCTGGGAGCATCATGCCCCATGAGAATCTGAACACTCTAAAATCACACAATTGCATTTTCTTGAGGTGCTCCCTTCTATAAAAAAGGATTGCTGAGGTTTGGCTGGATGAAGTTGCCCCAAATCCAGATGACTGGAAGGTGGCAATGTGACACCTATCCACAAAAAGGGTGGGAAGGAGGGTCCTGGTAATTATAGGCCAGTCTGACCTCAGTACCCGGTAAGGTGATGGAACAGTTTCTCCTGAGTGTCATCAGGCAGCACTTCCAGGCTGGCCAGGGTATCAAACCCAGCCAGCGTGGGCTCAGGAGGGGTAGGTGGTGTTTGACCAACCTGGTCTCTTTTATGGCCAGGTGACCCAGCTGGTGGGTGCAGGAAGGGCTGTGGGTGTTGTGTACCTGGGCTTCAGCAAGGCCTGTGGCACTGTGTCCCACAGCATTCCCTGGAAAAGCTGCAGCCCGTGGCTGGGACAGGAGCACTCTGTGCTGGGTTCAGAGCCGGCTGGATGGCCGGGCCCAGAGAGTGCTGGGCCTGAAAGCCTGCACTCAGCATCCGGGGCTGCACCCAGCTGGGGACAGCCACCAGTGGGGTCCCTCAGGGGTCTGTGCTGGGGCCAG
>VYXF01010862.1:47258-97939 GCA_013397295.1 Polioptila caerulea | reverse complement strand
TTTTTTTTTTTTTTTGCTCTTTTCATGGAGGAAAGGTACAATGAAACATTTCTCTTTTTTTCTCAGGAGATAAAATTCTCATTTGCATTTCACTGGTCTGCTGTGTCCAACAAATCTGGTGGACTAATCTGGATTAAAGCAGCTGGAAATTCTGTTACCAGGACCTATAAAGAACTGAGAATTTGTAGAGTAAGGCTTTTGCTAACTCCCCTGGGATGTTTTTACTGGGACTGGATGTTGTGTGCCCTGTGCAGAAGGGAGCACTCAGGAGAAATTGGTGTGGGGAGGGCAGGTTCTCAGAGAACAAATCTGTGTGGTCCTTTTTGTTTTGATTTTGGGTCTATCTGAGCAGCTTGGGGTGGGGATTTGGAGCAGCAAACCTCTGCTGTGATCGTATGAAGTCATTGTGTACCGGCTGGTAGACTCTGTTTCCCCCTTGGCACCTCTACAAAATTATATGAAGCCTTAAAAACTTCAACCCAGAAGTAAAAATTGATCTGTTGGAGTGATGGAAACTGGTAGCTGGGTACTACAGGAGCCATTTCTGTGGTGTCAGTTCTTCTCATTGATCTAATTTCTTCTGTAAATGTATTTCAAGCCATGCGTTTATTTATTTTATTCTCTCTAATCCCTTGAACAGAATTTCTGAAGCTATGTGGGTGCCTGTTTCTGCATCCCCATCCTTCTGCATTCCAAGGAGCCTGGAAAGGGTGGCTTTGCAGGGAGGTTTGGTATGACCACTCAGACAAGAGCAGACATTTCAAAGGACACCAGTTTGAGCAGAACCATGGGGGCAGTGCTGGTGTCTGAACAGCTTCACTCGAGGTGCTGCAGCATTGCTACACCTTTATAAAATCATGTACTATCTAGAAAAATATTTGCTTTGATACCTGTCTTGTTGATTCTTTTCTAAATGCCTGTAAGGAAATTTTACTTGCATAAACTGCCAGTGTTCCATTCTTACCTACAGGGAGATATATGGATTATACTGATGGTGGATAAATATTTTTTTTAATGCCTGCTCTAAGGGCTTCAGTTGTGAAAAACTTAAGTTCTCCCTGAGATGACCTGCTGAAGAATCTGGTTTAAGTCACTGATTTGGATGTTGCTTTTGCACCAAGACTATCTTAAAAGAAGTATCTGTTTCCTTGAGTGGGATGACACACATTGCCTCTATAATGTGATTCATATGAAATGAACCAAAAACTGAATAAAATTTCAGTAATTGGAATGACTGGGGCCATGTTATAATCAAATGCTGAAAGAACTCACAACAGGAAAATGAAGTGTTGCTATTCTTCAGCTATCTGTGCAGAAGAGAGTCACTTTCTGTGTTAATCTTCCTTAGACTTTGGAGTTATAGTTCACACATACAATAGAAATAGAGATTGGGACATTATATGAATGGTTAGGATGAAAAGTGGTAGAAATTGAGGATTAGTGGGTTTTAAAACTACTTTAAAATACTTGTGTTAATATTTGGGGTGTATTTGTCAGCACTGAAGGGCTTAGATTTCAAATGCTGAAATTACTTGGAAAAGAATTAAAATCTCCCATGGAAATAAATGTAAGTACTTTCAGTTTGAAGTCCAAGCAAATCTGTAATTTTCACAGCCAAGAGCCAGACCAAAGCTGTGTATATGAAAAGAGAAACATAATTAAGAGATGTAAGCTCAGTAGTAATCTTCTTGTCCAAAATGCATTTATAATCATACTGTAGTTGGAATAAGGATGAAGTTACGAAAAGTTAAGCAATGAAACCAGAATTGTTCACTTTTGTCCTCAGATGAGAATTGTCTGCCTTAGCAGACAGAATCATGCTTGGGGTTTTTTTATGCATATTTTTTTAAAAATCCCAAACTGATCAGTATTTGTAACAGAGGATCTGTGCTTGAGAAGCATATCCTTGAAAGTGGGGTCTGACTTGAAGCCTGGCATTGCTGGGGCTGAGGCACAGCCATGAAAGGATGCCCAGAGAAATGTGTGATGTAGTCATCACTGCCCAGAGAGCGCAATGCAAGGGTGCTCAGTTCCTCCTTGCTTTGATGAGGCTCTGAAAGGAAAATCCTTGTGTGAGAAGTGAACAGGTCTGGTAGAGCATGTTAGTGTAAGACTTCCTTTGAGCCAAAATGCAAATGAAGGGGAGGAACACTGGAGATGGATGTGCTGGAAAAGCAGCCTTGGTGTGTGTGAATTATGCTGGAATCAGTGCAGGCTTCATCACGGAATGAGATGAGGCTTGAGCTGCTTGTGCATCACCTGCCCCGAGGTGACTGTTCTGATACGTGACCTGGCTTGAGGGCATCCAGCAGTGAGCGTGACTTAAGTTTGCTTCTCAAGCTTTAGAAAAGGAGGAGTTGTGGGAATCACAGGATCCCAGGCTGGCTGAGGCTGGAGGGAGCCCAGCGGGCACCTGGTGCCCCCTCCCTGCTCCAGCAGGGCCATCCCAGAGCACAGGGCACAGCATTGTGTGCACACAGCTCTGCCCTGGCCCCAGGGAGGAGAGCCCAGAGCCTGTGTGGCCAATGTGCTCAGGGCTGGCCACTGGCCAGGGCACAAGTTGTGCCTCCTGTGCAGGGCCATGGCCGGGCTCAGGCCCTGCCCGTGGCTCTGGGGCCATTGCTGGGCCCCCGCAGCAGAGGCTGGGCCCTGCTGGGAGCCCTCCCTGCACACAGGGACACCCAGGGCTCAGGGCCCCTCTCAGCTGGGGCTCCTCTCCAGGCTGAGCAGCCCCAGCTCCCTCAGCCTTTGCTGGGCACCCAGATGCTCCAGGCCCAGCCTCAGCTGCGCTGGCCCCGCTCCAGGAGCTCCTGGCCCTGCCGTGCTGAGGAGCCAGAGCTGGACACAGCAGCCCAGAGGTGCCTGCAGGGCTGGGCACAGGGGCAGGATCCCTCCCTGCCCTGCTGGCCCTGCTCTGCTGCTGCCCCAGCATCCCCCCGGCCTCCTTGGCCCCAGGACACTCTGCTGCCCCAGGGACAGCTCGGTGTCCCCCAGCACCCCCAGGACACTCTGCTGCCCCAGGGACAGCTCGGTGTCCCCCAGCACCCCCAGGACACTCTGCTGCCCCAGGGACAGCTCAGTGTCCCCCAGGTCCTTCCCCACAGAGCTGCTCCAGCAGGGTCCCCCCAGCCTGTGCTGGGGTTGTTCCTGCCCAGGTGCAGAACCCTGAAGAAGAAGATGGTAATGAGGTGATGCAGAATGGCTGATGTTATCTGTCTGCATCCTGACTCAATCCTGCTGGCTGGTGGTATTGGAATTCATCAGAAAATAAGCCCATTTTTGTTCCAGATACTACTCAGACATCAGGAGGTCTGAGAGTGGCTGAATTTCTGATGAAAGCTATTTCAGCACCAGAATTCTGGTGAAGTGCAGAAGATGTTGCCTGAGCACAGATGTGCAAATTGTGCAGGTACCAATGCACTCCTTTAGGTCTGCTGCCATTCCACAAGGGCTTTGCACGATCCAGATGCAGGTTTATTGGAGCTCCATGAAAGGAGGTTTGGGACTGAACTGACCAACATACTGAATGTAAATATGTGTCATGGCAGAATGACAGAGACATCTAAGGGCACTGCCTGTATAAATGGATATTCCTGGTGTCCTCCAGGTGCAAAGCTCACCTGGAGGAGTCTCTTCAGGAGAGGACCAGAGGCACCATCCATTGACCTGTGCTGAGCAGGCAGAGATGTTCTCTTCTTCCTCAGGTGTCTTCTTCCTCCAGCCCTTTCTGCCCTCATGCCTCTTATGTTATAAATTTGAGCCTGCCCCAGTGGAGTGGAACAACCACAGAATTTATAGCACTAAACAGAGGAGCTAAAAGCAAATATTCCTTTTGTCTCCTCTAAGAAAATGTAAGAGTGAATTGGATTTTGGCCCTTTGTTTGAGCACATAAGCTTGATTTAATTTGGCAGCATGGCCATAACTGTGTTACCCCAATAGGCCAGCAGAACTGAGTCTCAGTTCTGTACCTTTAATTTTTTTGCCCCCTTTGTTGCTATTCTGCAAGCTTTAAAGCTGGTCTGGGCTGTTCCTTTGCCAGCTGAATGCAAGGTGTCCCCATTTGCCAGGGTCCTTACACTGCCCTGCTCTGATAAGACTCTGGTTTGTGTCTCATCTGGGGCTCAGGCAGGACTGGCTGGGAACAGAAATGCCCACAAGTTCCTGGGCACACTGAGCTAGGAAGCAATGAAAGAATTTCCAAGCCAGCTAATTTTCTCTCTCAGTGCTTTGTGGGTATTACCATGTAAAAGGGAATTGGCAGTTACTGGAACTTCTTAACAAAGAAATTATTTGCATCGAGCTTTTAAATCTAAATTTAAAGAGAGCTTTCCCCAAAATAAGGCCCAAATTAGCTTTTATTACTGAAGGTAAATTTAGTAATATTACAGCATCTAAATTTAGGCTTCCAAGTAAGCCCTCACACTGAAGATATGATTCCCAGACCCTTGGGAGCTCATGAAACCCTGACTGGGTTTAATTTTGCCAAAATTATCAGTGTTTGGTTGAACTCATCTTGGGTTTGCAGTTGCTATCTTGTTTTCACAGTGGATCACAGTTCAAGTAAAAAAAAACCCAAATACCAAAATGCCCCAAGGTTTATAACCTCTGATGCTGACATAGCTCATCTTTTTTTAAAATATTTGCCAAAATTGGTGCTTGCATGGACAATCCTCTTTTAGCCCATTTAGTCTTATTCCATGAGGAGCAGTGGTGGGAAGAGAAGCCAGAGTGGTGAGGGTGGGCAGGTCCTGGCACAGGGTGCCCAGAGCAGCTGGGGCAGCCCCTGGATCCCTGGCAGTGCCCAAGGCCAGGCTGGACTTTGGGGCTTGGAGAAACCTGGGATAGTGGAAGGTGACTGAACTAGAAGACCTTTATGATCCTATTGAGCTCAGAGTGTTCTTTCCCTCTATTGTTCTTCCACATGCTGGCTTTTCTTCATTTTTGCTCTGAATTGTACCTAGAATTTTACAAGTTGGAAGTATGAAGGCTCTGTGGATAATCAGCATGTTGGTGGCAAGCTCAAGAAGCTTTAAGATTTATAAACTGAGATTACTCAAGATCTGTTGTAGATTTGGGAACACTGCTCCAAGAAATATAAATAATTTTTGTAATGATTATGCTTCCAGTTAATACAAATAAGTCCATTAAAGTAACAGCTGAAATTTGTAATTATATCCAAAGCAGAAATGGGCAATGTAATTCTTACATTAGTGCTACAGTTGGGATAAGTCAGTGAAAAAATCAGCAGCATGAAATTAAATGAGAGACCTTTCCCACAAATGATGGAGTTCTGGAAGTGGTGTGAAGCAAGTTTTGCTCAGTGTCCTTTAGTTTTGTAGTTGGAATACATCTCACAGTTCTAACTCTCAAAATCCAAAATGCTCAGTTCTAGTATGCAATGGCTTCATTTTTTTGTTTTTTGGTTGATTTTTTTTTTTTTTTAATTTTGAGGTTGTTGTTTTTACTGTAATTGCTCATTTTTCCATCTATGTAGGGGTGGGGATTTGAGGCCTGGTTTGTCAGGTGTTTGATAACTGCATCCCACAACTTAACCTGTGGTCATGAAAAACAAGTCTACCTCAATAACATTTAAAAGAAAAAAGTTTATTGAAGTTGTGAGTTACTGGCAGAAGCAGGCTGAGACCCAGTTTCAGAATAGGCTGGTGGTGCCCTCTGATTTGCCCCCTGTGCTGGCAGACTCAGGTTTAGCCAAACCAATACAGCTTAGAGTTGTTGTCTGCTCCCAGCCTGGTGTCTGGGTTCTTATTGGTGTCACTGACCTTCCTGAGCTGCTTCCAGGACCTTCCCACATAACTATTTTGCTTATTAACCGTGTTTCCAGGTGATGTTCTCCACCTGGCTTTTGGGAGCAGATGGCAAGTCAGAGATGAGCTGATTATTCCTGCACTGGGAGCGTCCCTGGAGGCACTTTGACACATCCTACTAAGATACTTCTCCTTTGAATAAGGCCCTTCTAACTCAGAAGAATGTCTGCTATTGATAAAAGCTCAGTGGTTTATGAAAGGTGCTCCAAATAGCTGAAGTTCAGTTTCTTTTTAGACCACTGAGTGAAAACCTTTCCTTTTCTTTATTGGTTCTAATGGGAGCTGAGAAACCCAGTCCTGGCATTTTGGTGGCTCCTGAGAGCCCTCCACTGCTCTGTGCCCTGCTCAAGTTGGACAATAAATTATCCTCTTAAGATTTATTGATGTAGGAGACTGCATTGGGAATTTAATGTAATTGCTGCTGCTCTAAAATATCTCTTGGAGACCACAGGTGAGTTCTGCTCAAGAACAGGGGAGTGGAACTGAGCTCTGTTGTGAGCCTGAGTGCAAATTGGCATCACTTTACACCAAAACTGAAGGGGAGAAAATCCTATTGAGTAACCTTTTGAATTAGAAAGAATATAAATATTATTTTGGGTACGGAGGAGAGTGTGTTTAGGGCCAAACCCTTGATATGCTAAATAGTGAAACACACACTAATTTTTCAGCTTTGTCCCTGAGGTGGAGCGAGTTACTGGTGGTTACTGGAGTCTGCTGGGAAGCTGGGCTCTGAATGTGGCACTTGTGAAAGTCCTTTCAGCAGGCCAGTGTGTGAGTTAAGCTTCTGATAGATTCATTTAGGGCTAGAGGATGTTTTAAAGCAAATTAAAAATTCCCTAATCACCTGTGATTGTTGTTGGTGTGCTTGGGGATGATGTGAGGGCTCCCAGGTGAGGGAGACATGTGCAGGAGTCCTCTCAAGAATTGGGATGTAATTAAGGACAAGCCAGTGCCCTGCTTTGTCCCTGCAATCTGAAGGAAATGCAATAGCAGAGAAGTGGACACCTCCAGGCTGGTGGTGTGGAGTTCTCTGTGCCTTTCCTAAACTTGAGGATGTCTTTCATACTCATTCTGATCACTAAGGTCCCTTCCAACCCAAACCATTCCATGATTAAAGGTTCTCCTGCTTTTTGATGGCATTTTGAAAGCCCCAGATCTGTACTGCAGTTTAGGGAACATTTCTCAGTACAGGGCTTGTTGGCATACACAGTGAATTGTCTTGAAATCCTGAAACTTTGAACTTCATTTTGATGGAGAGGTTGTAAATAATAACAATGTGCCAGAGATCCTTCTGCCTTGCAGACACTGAGATGGTGGTTGTTCACATTAATAGCCTGAATCTCCTGAGCCTGTAAAGTGCTTATTTATAAAGAGTTGAGAGCATTTGAAGAGTTTGTGACTAAAAATCCACTTTCTATTAATTTAAGCTGCAACCGTTGATGTTATTAATGCTGAGCATATGAAAGGTGTTGATTGTTGGAGGGGAGAAATTGGCTTCCTCTAAGGGAACAAGCAGGCTGGTGCCTGCTTTATCGAGGAATTCAGGCCCCAGAAATTCTAAATAATGCCTGAATATTCCTACTTCTGTGTCTTCCAAAACGCTGCTTATGCTGGAATTCCAGCAATAGATGAGAAATCGGGTTCAATTGTTCTGTTGAACTGGAGAAAGAGCATATGGGCCTGCATGGATTTGGGGTGTAATGAAGATCTGAGGAACTCTCCTGTTGTGGTGCCTTGTCTTCTTGTGCTGTAACAAATAATGTGTGTTGCTGCTTATTGTTGCTATTGTTATTTTATTTTAGTTTTTATTTTTAATGTCTACCTGCTCAACAAGAACCTGGTCCTTTGCGAAACATCTGCAAACTTTTGCTCTAAGGACCAGGCTTTTAAAACTCATCCACTGTAAATAACTCGTGCTTGGATGTGAAATATTTTAACCAATCATGTACCAATTACATCAGAGCTGTTATGTACTGAGGAAAATAAACCAGGGCCTCCCATGGAACAGGTAAAGGGAGGCTGCCTCAGTTCTTTATGGTGCTGGGTTTCCTCCCCTCAGAAAGGTCTTTCTGCCCCACAAGCTTTGGAAAACTCTCTCCATGAATATCCACAGGAAGTCTCTTGGTTTAGATTTCTCCTTTTAAACATTCTCCTTTGGTTTGCCACCTGCAGGAAGACTGAGCTATAAATAGCACAGGTAGTAACTCATTTGTTTTTCTTCTCACTTGGCTTGTGAAATGCTGATTTGCTTGTACTTGCATTTTTTGTGCTATTCTTTACCTTCCAAACCAGTGGCTTTCATCCAAATTTTCAATTAATGCTCTTTGTTCTGCCCATTCCTCTCACTTCTACAAATAGGACCTTTTTCCTTTGGCACTTCACTCGTTGCTGTAGAAATCTTACAAGAATTGCAAGGTGTGTTCCATTGCATGGGTGTTACTTTAAGGGGGGGAAGTCTGTCTTAAACTAGGATTTGAGAGGTACTTTTTAGATTTCATGTGAGTCAAATATAAACCTGATAGATTTGAAAATACAACTGACGGTAGAACACGATCTTCTTCTCTATAGTAGTTTGAAACTAAGTTTAAAGAAAAATTTAGATTTGAAACTTCCCTGATTTGACAATTATGTATTTTTCTCTTGAATTCAGTGCCATTGCAGTGATCTGGTGTCATGGGTTGCAGTGCAAAATGTAACCAAAAAAAGTGTGTGTATTCCATCACCATCTGTTGGAACTGGGGTGGGGGTGGTGTAACCCTCTGTCAATGGCCCAGCTGATAAGAAACCANTATCACCACTGGACCTTCAGCAGAGGGCTGCACCTTTCTGCAGGATCCCTGCTCCAGCGGACCCACATCTGCCACTGCAGGAGGGCTGCAGCCACCATGGAATGGCCCTGCCACCAACACCCTGATCCACAGGGGGTCAGCTTGGATTCTGACTCTGTCAGTGGGGTTGTTTGTTTGTAATACTGCATGCTTGTTTTATTTCAGTTCTCCTAATAAAGAACTGCTATTCCTATCCCCATATCTTTGCCCGAGAGCCCCTTAATTTCAAAATTATAATAATTCAGAGGGAGGGGTTTTACCTTCTCCATTCCAAGGGAGGCTCCTGCTGTCCTTAGCAGACACCTATTGTTAAACCACGACATCTGGGTACTTGGCCTCCTCAAAATAAAAAGATTTCTCTTTCTTTGCTCTCCAAGTAGACAGTGTTATTTTATCAGGTATCACCTGAAGGAAGCTCATATGACAGGGATTGGAGACACATGAGGATCCAGTTTGAAACTGGATTCCAAGGCTGATGATTAAGTAGTGGCAGAAATACCTAAAGTAAAATAATTTTTTAGACGTCTTGTTTTAAACTTGGCAATGACCATTAGAGTTAAAAGCTGTAATATCCTATTATCCTGACAAATTTTTCTGAGAAAACTTGGGCCTGGTACCATTGGGGTTGGCAAGTGAATTATCAAATGGCTTCATTCCTCAGCTGATGATGGATCTGTGGAATGTAGCCACAGTTCCATGAAGTAGCTCAAGAGATACTTTCTGCTCCTCTGCTAAATGTTTTTTTGCTATTTTATGAAAAGTTATTAGTGAATAAAATCTATTACATCTCACTGAAAGACTGTCAAATGACAGTAAAATGTAAAAGAGCCTGTCCCTTTCTGTTCTTTCAAAATGAAAGCGATTTTTCTTGCACAAGGTTTATGTCTTATTTTCTTCTTTAATACAAATTATTATTGTGCCAGTAATTCATTGCAGAGGACTATGTAGGGCTCCCTGACTGCATGGATTTTTAATCTTAGTGAATTCAGTAGGCAAATCAATGAAATTACAATGTGAAGGAGGACAGGGAAATAAAGAAAATGCTCCTCTCATGTATGTTAGTGTGATTCTGTTGTGTGCTGCTGGGGTTATTCATGCTGGGTTGCCAAAATAAAGGCTCTCTCTCCAGCAGAACACTAGGATTGTTAATGGAGCACAGCACTTTTGGGTTTCAGGTGCCAGGAGATGAAGAAAATGAGAGAAAACGATGAATTGCTTTACATTCCACTATTTCATTTAAGTACCATTTTCTTTTGTGTACTTGCCTTGGCCCAGCCATATGAAAATTACTATCTTGTGTTTATGCTTTCCTTAAAAATATCAATCCCTTCTTTTTTTCTTTTATTTTTTTTAATTTTGGGGTTTTTTTTTTTGTTTATTTGTTTGTTTTGTTTTAGTTTATTTTTAAAGGAGAACATTTGACTTCTTAAAAACTTGAGTATTTGACATTCATTATTTCTTCCACTTAGTCCTGGAATAAATTAGACAAATTGCATAGCTCAAGAGAGATGGAAACCGCCTGTAATCAGGACACACAAACAAAAAGTGTGTGGTGAAGGAGCAGTGCCAGCTCTGGCTTCCTCTATCTGCTACCTCCTACTCGAGTTTTCATGCATTTGTTTTGTTTTTCGTGGCAGTGGCTTACATTTACTCTCTTAATACCATTGGAGTAATGGTAACTTTCTGGGTGGGAACTCTCAGCCAAGGACATAGGCAGAGGAGATCCTGCAGAAATTTTCCAGCTCTATTTTATTTTTCCCATATACAAAAGTAAAACAATTATAAGAAATTCCCCAAACCTTTGGATTGGTTTTCATTGGCAACTTAACGAAGTTCAGTTTTGGGTTTTTTTGTTCCAAAACAACCAACTCTCTCAATAATTACCTAAAGAGCTTTTTCTTGTTGAGCTGAACCTCAACAAACGTTTGTCTGTGCCAAACCAGATCACAGGTCCTGATCCAGGAATTTGAGATATTTCCATTAATTATTTCCCCCCCTCATGGCTTTGGTCCTGGACTTTTCCATCTGTAATGATGGTCTCTGCTCTCGGGCATTGAGCCCTGGTGGGATTCTCTCCCTGACATGACAGAACTGGATCTTTGGTCTGGTCTGTGTCTTTTCTTGCACTTGGCATCCAGGAGTTTATTGGCCAGGCCTTTTAATTTGTCATTTATATGGTCTCTGTTCTTGATCACAGGGAATAAAAATAAATATGAGTCATACACCTCTTTTTGAACCTCAGGATCAGCTAGCAGAGCAGCAGACTTATTAACAAACTGAGAAGTTATCAGCTTTTATATGGAATAGAGAGATGAGTTTGGTTTTTTTAGTTTTCAGAATTAAGAATTTAATGTAATCTTAGAGCAGGCAGAAGGATGTACAAACTGTATTTTTCTTGGGAGAGAACTCAGGACCTGCATGGCTTTCTAGCTTTTATGTGTTGCTGGGTTTTGAATTTTGGGAGGGATTTTTGTGTGGGTTGGTTTGTTTGTTTTTGGATGGGGTTGTTGTTTTTTTTTTGTTGTTGATTTGATTTGGGTTTTTGGGGTTTTTTTAAGTGGACTGATATTTTGACTCCTCCCTCTCTGACCAGCAGACATCATGTTAATATTTGGAGGGTTTTTAATCTTCTGTTCCATAAGAGAAAATGAAATCACATATCCCATCTGATTTCTGTGGTGTTATCCTGGTAATAATTTCCTTTTCTAAGCTGCTGGATGCCATGTGCAGCCTTTCCAGCAGATCACCTTTTGGGACAGAGGGAAGCTTCACCCCAAAGCCCGTGTGCAGTTCTCAGTCCTGAGCTAACATTTTGTTTTCAGACTGATCCTGCGTCAGGGCTCTCGGCTTCCCTTTGGAATGGAAAATTTGGAAGGAGAGGCAGTAGGAAACCTGAAGGGATGACAGGGCAGGAGCACCCGGTGATAACTCTGTGCTGGAGGCAAGAGAAGGTCCCTTGGTGAGGGATGAAGGCTGCTGGAAGATTGACAGATGCCCTCAGGCGAGTCCAAGGTGATAAACAAATAATCCCTGACAGGATGCTGGCTGACTTGGTGGTCCTTTCTTCAGCTGTTCCTGGAGCAGACACTTGCAGACTTTCCTTTCCCTTAGTCATTTCCATTGGAGTTCTCGTGGAAAAAATTCCAAGAGTTGTCTGGGCTTTGGCCTCTTTTTGGGAGGTGCTTTCATTGTGTTTTCTTTGCATCCAGGGGTCCCTCCCTGCCTCTCGTGAGCAGAGGTGGAAGACTTTGCTCTCTTGGGGGAGGTGTACTCACTTTTGGGGTGATTTTCATGTGTTTGAGACAAGGGAAGAATGTTCTGCCTCTTTCAGTCTCCTCTAGAAGAGTCTCAGCCTTTCGGGGAGAGAAACTGAAAGGGAACAGTGAAGAATAATCTCAACTTTATTTGTGCCCTTGGGTGCTTCACTTCCACACCCCTGTGTGTGAGGTAGACTCATTTCCTTTGGAAGATTGTGGGGTGCACTGCATTGTTTCTTGGAAGAACTGGAAAATGCCACATGCTTGTAGTGGTGGTGTGACAAAAATTTCAAGTTTCCTACAGAGCAGCTCATTTGGATTGATTAGAGTCAAACAGTACTCATGTCTCAGGATTTCCCTTTGGTCAGGGGTTTTTACCATCAGGGAAATTAGAGTATGAAAGTTTCAACTGGGACTTGTAATTGTGGGTTATCCCAGTCTGGTCAGTGAAAAGAAGAGACTCTATGAAGATTTTGGCATCCAAATAACTCATTCCCTCCTGGAAATCTTGATAAATAAATATTTGTGGCTGTCGTGAGTTTGCTTCCCAGTGACTTCCCGAGTGTTTCCTATTTTCTGAGTGGGATCTGGCCTTCCTGTACATTTAAATTCCTCCAGCAAAGATGAGATGGTGTTTCTTGAAGTGCAAAAGGCAGAATGTTACTTAAAAATTCTTTAGGACATTGTGGGAATTCTTGTAAGTGCTTAGACTGGTCAGTGTGGGTGGTGCTGGTGTTTTAAGGATGCTTGACCAGACAAAGGCTCAAAGTTTGTTCTTAAAGTTTTTTTTAATGGAAAGATCTACATCATGGAGATCCAAAAGATGATCATCAGGAGTGTTGCTTAGAGAAAAATACAAGACCAGAGTGTACTACAGCTGAAAGCTCTGATATTAATACTTTGCTCTTTAACTGAGATGAGGGTGTAAGGAAATACAGTTTATCCCTGGATTTAGGTGGTTGGAGACATTACTGCTCAATCTGTTTGGATGCTCAAGGTTCACTAATGGCAACTTTAGAGGTTCCATTTTTATTTATTTGTCGAACAAATTCCCATTAAAAAAACCAAACCCAAAGCACACCAAAAACCCCCAGCCATGCACAAAAAATGCACAATAGGTAAATGAGAGGTGCCAAAGCACTGTTGAATATGCTCTCAGTAGGAAATCTTGACTTGGAAAGCAGAGTAAGTGGCAGGTATTGGTAAACATCAAGTGAAGGATCCTTTGGATGCACAAATTCTAATTTCCAGTGCATGTCTAAATTCTTATACTCCTAAATTCCAAAGGAGTTGCATTTTAGTGATGTTAGCAGCAGCATGTGATGGAGAGTTTTTCTGAGTAGTTCTGAAGAAGGAGAACTTCAGCCCTGAAGCTTGGAGACTGCAAAACATTTTTTTCTATACTGAGTGAAGAGTATTGTTTTGTCCTTGAATGATTTTAAAATTTTGTTTTTCGGGAAAAAAAAAAGATGAAAAGAAATGGTGCTGTGGTATTTGTTGTTCTTATTCCCTATTTTCCTTGTGACCCACTTTTTACAGGGCAGCATTATCTTTGTTTAGACCAGGAAAAAAGGGAAGGAACTCTGGGAAATCAAGGTAGATTCAGTTGACACAGTGTAGATCTGTAAGGGCACAGAGCTGGGCAAATCAGCTCAACGAGGGCAGAGGAACTGCTAAAACCGGGATGTGATCCTGATGGGAGATGCTTTCCCTGGGATCCTTTTTTAGGGTAAAGCTTGATCCCAGTGCAGTGCAAAAGACTGTGCCTGGGGGGAACTGTAAGGGCAGGAATTCTCACCTGGAGGGGCTGCCCAGCTTTGGGAATTAAAATCTGCTCTTCCCTGGGGATTCTTCTCACCAGAGGCAAATCCAAGTGTGAACATGAATAGTAGATTTTTTTCCTCCTGGCTCACAGGAGCAACAAGGAAAAAGGCAGGGAGGAGAACACAATCTTCTTTGAGAGGAATATACAGAATCTCTGCTTGCAAGTCATCCCTGCTCTGACGGATGCCGCTTACACCGTCTCTGTGTACACAAGTCTGTGCTCTCTCAAGAAGCTTTCTGGAAATCTCTTCAAAATTAAGAATCCTGAAGTAATGCCTCTTGAGGCCTGTGCATCTTCCAGGCAAAGTGAAATCTTTTTTTGTGCTTAGGTGAAGTTAAGTAGGACTAAAAGAAATACCTGAATTACATGACAACATTTCTTCTCAGCATTCCCAAACACCTTTTCTGTTCAGCTTTTCTGCTGAGTGTCATTAAAACCTGAGGATGGTGATTAAATCCCAGTCCATTTAATCCTTCTTTCAGAGATCAAATGGCAATAAATAAGCACTGATATAATGGCCCTGGCAGAGCTGGAGCTGCAGCAGAGCAAGTGAAGGCATGTATGCTTTATTAAAAGTTCCTGGATCCTGTGCTCTCTCCAGCTGATGCTTCCAGGGGTTCCTAGGGGTGGACATGGAGGGGCAGGTGCTGGAGTTGGCAACAGGCTCAAAGCAAAATCGAGAAGATGCTGCACTAATTCATTACCTGTTGCTTAAAGAACACCATTTGATTTCACAGCAGAATTCCTCACAGCTGCATGCACACCTTGCTGCCCCCAGAAATGGTACCAGATACAGATACCAGCTCAATAGCAGAGGAAGGAAACGCTTCTGTGCACATCAGTGCCATCTCTTCATCATCCTGCTGTAGGGAAACACAGAGTGTAATCAGAGTGATCCCTTTGCTCAGCTGCAGGAACAACACGGGGTCTGATTTCTGCTTGTTGAGTCTGCCAGCAGAGCTCAGAGAAATATTGAATGTGGTGTTTTTGAGGTCCCTATGAATCAGAGGTTGCCTCATAACAATTGATCAGTACATTTGAAAAGACCCGACAAAACCCCCAAACTTGCCATCTGCTACATTGTTACCCGTTACTTGCGTTGACAGATGTTTTAAACAACCCTGCATGCACATCAAAATATAATTATTGAATCCAGAAGCACAGCAGCAATTGTTGTATATGCAAAAGGAAAATAGAAGGAACAACTGGAAGCAGCTCTTCCCAGTGCCTCTGGTGCACCTGACTTAGTGTGTCTGTGAAAACAAACATCTGTGTGTATTTGGACAGATATTATGGAATTATGGAATGGTTTGGGTTGGAAGAGGCCTTAAAGTTCATCCAGTGCCATGGGCAGGGACACCTCCCACCATCCCAGGTTGCTCCAAGCCCATCCAGCCTGACCTTGGACGCTTCCAGGGATCCAGGGGCAGCCACAGCTGCTCTGGGCACCCTGTGCCAGGGCCTGCCCCCCCTCCCAGGGAGCAATTTCTTTCTAGCACATGAAATTTCTACAACACCAACTGTATTCTCCAGCTCCCAAGCCCTCCTGTTCCCTCACCTGTGGGGAGCAGCTGTGTTCTGGCAGCCCACACGTTCTCCTCTGTGCTGTGCTTGAGCGTGAAGGTCGGATGTGCCCCAGGACCCCATTCCAGGGATAATGTGTTGGGAGAGCCCGTGCCTGCCACAGTTTGTCACCACTCTGCTGATTTCCTGTGCCAACAGCGGCTGTGCCAAAGGACAGCCTTTGTCACGCTCTTGCTGTTGCTTTCCTGTCCTCAATTCCCCAAACCTGTGCACGTGGGCACCCAGGACAGTGTCAGCACCAGAGCCACTCGGCTGCTGTGTAGGGGAGTAACCACAGTCAGACAGTAAATGTGCTTCCAGAGTCCTGCAGCAGGAGCTGACTGACCCAGCAGTGCTTTGCACCAGCTTGTGCCAATCAATTTGCAGCTCAGTGGTTCCCTTCAGCAGCTCAGTTATTCTCACACCGAATTATAAGGCTGTTTTTTCCTTTATTGTCATTGAAGTGCTCCAGCTTTTGATTTAATTTAATCAGCCCCATCAGTTTCCTTCTGAAGGTGTGCAAGAGTCCCGGTACAGCCAGTACAACTTACAGCCATGTTCAATCCATTTTTCATTTGGCTCTATCATGCATAATTGCAAGTATAAGAAAGTTTGTGGTGTCATCATCATGTGTTAGTGTAATTTCTGTGGTCTTTTTTCTTCATTTCTTTCTCTGCTGGTTCTATTTCACATGAAGTACATGAAAGAAAAAAATTTCATTTTCTCTGAAATATTAAAGGTCTGCAGTAAAAAGTTGTCTGCAGAAATGTTAGTAGGCTCACTATAACCTAAAGTGGTTTATGTTAACCCTGGTGGCTGCTTGTTGGTACAATGGCCTAGTTCAGCTCTCCATAGTTGTTGCATCTCTTGGCACAGAAAAATTGCATGTAAATATAAAAACACTGGCCCCTTGTCCAGGGGTATTCCTATAAAAGATGGTTAAAAATTAAAGTGGAGCAAATATTGAATTAAAAAAATAAATAAATCCAGATTTAAATGCTCAGATGCTCTTGCTCAAGTTTGGAACTTCAGTGTCTAATTAGTCATTTAAAAACCTGCCATGGCATTGGGATTCTAGTCCCTGTTTTGCACAGTGGGAATTACATCTGTAGGAATAAATAACTCAGCCCTGGTGGGGCTGCCTTGCACCATCTTTAGTTAAGAGGAAAACCAGTAGAAACAGTAGTTTTGGCAATAGATTTCAGCAGTCTTTGCTAAAAAGTATGATTGAAATATTTATTCTGTTTTCAATTCCTCAATTTCATTTTTATTTCCCTTTGTACATTATTTCAGGACTTAATTTATCTCCAGGACTCCATTGGAATATTTCTGTAGCAGACGAATTATTTGTCAGATAATGTTTTACAGGAGCCTTTCTCTTACTACTGTCAAACGACTTTCCTGGAGGCTTTTTCTATTCTTTTTAGACAGTCTCTGGGACAACAAGAGTGCTCTGGGGTTGGGACTGACTCCTTACTACTGCCTTTGCCTGGAGAGAAGCTCTCTAGGAGAAGCCTAATCTTCTAAAGCAAAATCCCAACTGACTGGGGATGTGGTTCCTGCAGTAATTAAAGTTGTAACTTCACGCCAAAAGGTGCAGGATGCAGAGTCCTTGAGCTGGATACCAGGTTGCTTTTTGTGATTTAGTCCTTAGATCTTGCACTTACTGGGCTCATTGCAGCAAATCAAAGGATTTCCTGAACGTGTGGGCAGGGAGGGGAGCCTTGGAGCAAAGACAAAATCCTGCTCCTTGCTGGGGAGGATTGGGAGGGAAGGGCTGGGAGTTGTGTCCCTGCCACCAACGGGAGCGTGGGGGTGCAGGCTGCATTTGAATGAGTGTGTTTAGATTTCATCTGTGACAGCCCAGTGACAAGGCAGCTCCCTCTCCAAAAGGTTTCCTGCCCTGTTCCACCAGAAATTCCACCAGAACAGGGAATTGTGGGCTGTGGAAGGGAGCTGTTGTCTGGGCTGGGATTCAAGGAATTACAGCACCAGGCAGGAGTGGGGATGCTGCTCATCTGGAATGCAACTGCTGTGAGGCCATTGACATCCCAGCCAAGGAGATTCCTTAAAGTGGAATGGTTTGGGTTTGAAGGGGCCCTAAAGACCTCCCATTCCACCCCCTGCCATGGGCAGGGACACCTCCCACCATCCCAGGCTGCTCCAAGCCCTGTCCATCCTGACCTTGGACACTGCCAGGGATCCAGGGACAGCCACAGCTGCTCTGGGCACCCTGTGCCAGAGCCTCACCACTCTCAGAGACAAGAATTCCTTCCCAATATTGATCTAGTCCTTACCTTAGTCACATTGAAGCTGTTCTCCCTTGTCCTAATGCTCCATCCCTTGTCCCCAGTCCCTCTCCAGCTCTCCTGGAGCCCCTTTAGGCCCTGCCAGGGGCTCTGAGCTCTCCCTGGAGCCTTCTCTTAACACCCCCAGCTCTCCCAGCCTGGCTCCAGAGCAGAGGGGCTCCAGCCCTGGGGCATCTCTGTGGCCTCCTCTGGATTCACACCTGCATCTCCACATCCTTTCTTCCTTTGAGGCCTCTGGGTTTTGGCCATTTTCTACATCTGACACATGACCAAGTCCTGTCAGACCAGTAGAGAACAGTGAAGTGGTGACTCCCAATGTTCACGGTGCATGGTGGAAGAGCAGGGGTGTCTTCAGTGGAAATTAATTTCTCAGAGACCTTGGGGATTGCAAAGGTCTTGTCCTTTACCACTGCCAGACTGCCCAGGGCCAGGGCTGATGGATCCTGAGGACCAGGGAACAAATTGTGGTTCAGAGATTACAAACGTGGAGAAGTCCTTTTCCTGCCATACTGTCTGGATTGCTCTGAAATCGTCCTTGGAGGATTTTGCTGTCTGAGAGATGACCCACAAATCCTTGGTTTCTTTGCAAGGCAGGAAAATGCAGTTCCACGTTGCCCATGAATCGAACCTGTGCACCCTGGTGGAGATCCAGAAGAGAAAGGGTCATGTGTGGAGACATGGATTTGCTGCTGCTTCTCTTCCCTTTGATTTTTCTCTCCCTCAGGCCAAGGAAGACCTTGCTCCTAGAAATTCCCATGCTGAAACTACTGCTGGCTGCTCCCTTTGCTTCCCCTTTTGCACCTCTGCATCTCTGTTACTTCCCAATCCTTTTTTGCCATCTGGTTTGTGTATCTGTAGGGATTTCAGGACTGAGTTAAGTTTAGGAATTGGCTACCATGCCAGAAGAGGCCAGGGCCCCCTTTCCTTTTTGAGCTGCCATCTGTGAGCATTGCTGTCTGTTTTGTTTGCTACCTTTGATCATTTTGAGTTTTCTCTACTGCCTTGGCAGAGTTGTGGGCAGAGGAGGATTTGGAACAAGGTGGGAAACATTCCCTGGAGCAATATGTGCATTTTGTCATCCTTTCCAGCTGCCTGTTGAGACCTATCACAGCTTTTAGTCCATTTATTATCTCGTGGCAATGCTTCTGTTTTCTAATCAAGATGGCCTGAGGCACCAAGTGCCCAAGCCTGAGAATGATTTATTTTGACAAGATCTATTTACCATGAAATCGTGACCAGTGATGCTAATTTTACTGTCATTTTCAATTCATTATTAGATGAGCCCTTATTAGGGCTCTAGCAGTTTTTGCTAGGAATGGTCTGACAAGCCTAAAATTGCATGGCTTTCAGATTTTGGCACATTCGGGGGTTTTTCTCCCTCTAGTCCCCTGGGACCATTCCCACTCAGAATTGTCACATGCAATGACACCAGATCAAATGAGCAGAACACTCTGTTGCTCAACAAGGAGGGCTATCTAGGCACAGATGTACTCAAAGTCATTACATTATAAAAACAATTTTCCGAAGTAGTTTAGGATATTTCAAACTCAAATGATGGTTTCTGGAGAACATTCCAGCAGTATCCTTGCTTGGTGCATTTGAACTTTCCCTGCCATGGGCTGACATTGATCCTGACTGACAGGTTTGAGTGGTGAGGCTTGGTCTTTTCTGAAGATAAGTGCTAATATTTTGTAAACCAAATTATTTGAAAGGGCTTGTTCAGCACCTTCACCAGAGGAAAAGTTCTCCCTACTTGACTTGGAGCGAAGTTTTGATTGCCACTGCCCTTTCTGGTGGTGTAATTAATTTTTCCCCACTGCTCCCAGCTTGTGCCTCCCACAGGCATTAGCATAAAAGCAGTGTTACCACTAGATGGGTCTGTTTCTTTAATAAGTCATTGACTACCACTTGGAAAGAGAAATATTTCAGGACACCTCTGGTTGATATCACACACATGTTATCTAACTACTCCTTGACTGCACTTACTTGTCAGGCCATTAAAAAATCAGGCTTTGTTTAATCCATCAGCCTGTGCCATTCTACTGCTTTCCATGTATAGAATTAGGAAGATCTCTGGGACTCTGGAAAAAAAATCTTTTGCCTTATTTAAATTCATCTTTTCATTAGGGGATCAGCACTAATAACACCTTTCTCAAATTCCTACATACGTATTTGAAAAATGTATCAGAATGTTTCCATCATGTGACCTGTGACAAATGGAAACGTTCAGCTTCAGTAAGTTTATTAGACATAGTCACTGGCTGTTTTTTTTTATGAAATAGTAATTTATTGACTTATAAGTATTGAAAGCAATAAACATTACTTTGTGTTATTCAAAACCAATCACAGACCCATTCCTAAACAGCTTTCAACAAAGGCAAACCTTGAATATGAGACACGAGGGGTATTTCTGGAAGCAGGTGCTTTATCAGGTCAAAGATGTGATGGTTGCAATTCACTGAAGCAAGAAAAGCAAATTGGTGTTTGATGCCTTGCTCTCTGTCTTGTGCCAGGAGGCACAAAGCAGAGAGTCTCCTGGTCCAAGAATGACTCAGGTCATTCAGGCAGAGCCAAGGAAGAGAGACTTGTCCAAAAAAGGGGGAAAATTGACCCAGCTGGGTGCTGCTGTGGTGGAGGCTGGTTTAGAGATGTCCCTTCCAACCAGTGCTGCTACAGTTGAATAAAGCCAAACAACTGAAGGTGTTCATAAACACCTCTAGTTCCACAGGAAGGGAAAAAGCCCAAAAATGAACCCTAAAAGTTTTCTAAAGGATTTTTTGTACATAACACAGCACAAGAAAACTCCTAAATCTTCCTTGCTTATGTTGTTTGGTTTTTTTTCCTACAGCTATAATTTTATTTATTGACTTAGTATTTGATTTAGTACCTCTTCAATTTTTCTTTTAAACCCCAGCCTTGAAGGAGCATACCTGCTCTGCCTGGCAATTTAGATTTCAGCTCAGCCTGTCTGTGATACCTGTCTAAAACCTGTCCTAAAGTTATGATTATAATAATTCACCATCATAACGCGCAAAATTTGCAGTTTTAATCAACCTGCAACTGGAAATCTGACTTGCCAATGTGTTTGAACTTAGCATTCATTTGCTCAGAGGTGTTTCTCTAGGGCTGATTTGCCTGAACAGTTACATGCTTGTGCCCCAGATGATGGTGACTTTCCTCCTGTTGCCTTCTGGAGGCTGACCTGGAACAGAGACTGGACAGAGCAAGAGGATAAAGTAGGGATTTATTAAAAGGCCTCAATGGGTACAGCTGGGCTGCACAAGAGTCCAGCCAGACCACACCCAAGAGGCCCCAAAATGGGCACAGAATGGACACTCAATCCCAAGGTCCCACACTTAATAGAAGTTCTGGTCCATCAGCAGATTAGAATCAATTGTCCAACCATAGCTTCAGGTTATGAACCTCCATCCTCCTGTTTTTTTTTTCTCACTTCACCTCTGTTTTCGTTCTTGGGCCTGAAAGTTGTCCTTGGTATCGAGCTGGAGAAGGAATTGTTTTGTCTCCCTACTCTGTGAGGAGAACTCAGTAGTTTCATATTTTAATATGAAACCTAAAGCTACCCCCTAAACCAGCACAGGATCTAAAAAATATAAAAGCTAAAACCTAAGGCATCACTCCTGCTCCTGCAGATGTTCCAGCTGTCTGTCTCTTAAGGTCCTACAAGTGTTTCAAATACATGCAAAAATAAAATCAATGCAAGTGTCTATCCAGTCTTACTGGGCTGCTTTGTTTCTTGTTTGCTTCCACATGGACAGCAGTAAGAGCCTAATTCTTCCAACAATATTATGTGGATACATTTTAGAAAGCCCATTTCATGCTGTGGTAACAAATAATAGCAACTTTTCTGCCTGTTCTCAGTGCCTTTTTTTAAATATCTGCTTGACTGTAGCAGTTGGCAGAGACAGAACTGGTTGGACTGAATTTTCAGATGACACAGAGAAATGGGCTAATACAAGAGGAGTAGATGTCAGTGTGTGATACAGTGTGACCTGACCTTGGATTATCAATATCTTGGCTGAGTAAATCCTGTTTAATGTAGGAGTTGTGCAGATGTGTTCACCCCGAGAGCTCTGTGCTGGGATTAAGTGCAGTTGCAAACCACAGACCTTTCATGTTCACTAACTTGATTTTTAAGCTGTCAAGCAGATGAAAAGCATCAGTTGTATAAGCTACTTTCCTAATTTTTCAAACAAGCCTCAAAGTATTGGAGTTTGTGTTGCTGCTTCCTTCTATTGCTAATTTGAAAACAATTATCACAAATTTGTATTCAGATCTTCCTCTTGATACTTAATTGGTGATTTATGCCTAAGAGAGAGATTTTGGTCAGGGTTTATTAGCTTGAATTATTGAATTATTGTTTTATTGTGAAGCTTTTTGTTAAAATTTGCAGGCACTGTAATTACTGATATCTGAAATCAGTTCATTAATGAAGAAAATCATAAAACAGAGAAGGATAATGATACCTAATTGCAACAAGCTGGATTACAATCTTTTATTTGCTGATAGGCATCAATGAACTGGGAGAGTAGAACTTGGGTAACACATATTCTTCTGGGGTTTAAGATGATTTTCTATATTTTTTGTTTTTGTTGTTCCTAAATGAGTTATTCCTCAGCAACACATAGGCAGATGTTTAAATGCAAGATGCTCCCTGCACAGGCATGCTTTGTATTCTTAGTTTTGCTTTTAGATAAGGCTCTATAAAGAGGTTGTAGTTCACTGCTGTGGTATTTGCAAGATGTTTTGAAGGAAAGTGCTCAGTTTTCTCCCCATTAAATTATTTAAAATAGTTGGATGTTTTTACTTTGCATTAGGTGTTAAAGCTGTAATTTTAGCTTCTTTCTCAGCAGACAATCTGAATTTTAACAGTGACACACGGCAATGGGTCTGCTCCATTATATGGCACATCAGGAATTTCCCTGGCTTTTGTGGAACAACAGTTTAAGATGGATGCATGGGAGAGCTGTCATTAAAAATGTAAGCACAATGGTTGAGTAAAATGCAGGTTGCTGCTCAAACTGCAGACTGATTCCAGTCTTGTCTCAATTCTGCCATGGATTTTACATAAAGTAAAAGCCAAAGGTTCCTTCTAAACAACTGTGCAGTGGCTGGAATGGAACGTAACTGCTCATTTTCACCTCACAAGTGCTGAGTAAGAATAATAATTTTCTTCTGCAAAAACTGCTTTTAGTTTCCCAAAACTTCAGTGCTTTAGCTGAAAATACTGGTCTCTCTGTAGCTGTGTAGTTTGCTTCTATGGAGTCAGTCAGTTATGAGTGAGGTCAGGATTCCTAAAGATGGGATGCCCATCTCTCCTGTGTATAGTTTTGTTTGCTGTTGATCAGGGAGACTCTGGCACACCTAATTTCTTACTCCAGTGAGTGTCTGCTGCCCTTTAATTCTGGGAGAATCATTTAGGTCAGGAAGAACATTTGAGATCCTGAATTCCAACAGTAAAGTTGACATTGCCAAGCCCTCCACTAACCCCAAGTACCACATACAGGTGTCTTTTAAACCCTTCCAGGCATGGGCACTCCAACCTCCCTGGGCAGCCCTTGCCAAGGCCTGAGCCCCCTTTCCATGGGCAAATTCCTCCTGCTGTCCAAGCTGAGCCTGTCCTGGCACAGCCTGAGGCCCTTTCCCCTTGTGCTGTCCCTGTTCCCTGGCAGCACAGCCCGACCCCCCCTGGCTGTCCCCTCCTGGCAGGAGCTGTGCAGAGCCACAAGGGCCCCCCTGAGCCTCCTTTGCTCCAGCCTGAGCCCCTTCCCAGCTCCCTCAGCCCCTGCTGGGGCTCCATTCCCTTGCCCAGCTCCGTCCCCTTCCCTGGACACGCTCCAGCCCCTCCAGGGCTCTCTGGGAAGGAGGGGCTCAAGCCTAAATGGGTTTTGTGTAAACCAACCCTGATCAAAGACCCCAAAATTCTGCAGGTGACCCCAAGCTCACAGGCAGGTGTCAATCTGCTCTTCCTGAAACTGGAATGATAGAGGAGAACATTGTTCCTGCCCCTGATCCCTTTATCAGTCATTTCAAGGCTCTGAAGTCTCTGGATTGCCCTTAGACCTCTGGTTGCAACCTCACTGCTGCCCCTTTGAGAAATCAATCATGGATAATAATCTGAGGGCTGTACTGGAGTAGGAACCTTTCTCTTCTCATCTTCACCCCAAGCCCCAGAGAGGCAGGAGACTTCCTTAAGGATGGTCTATTCTGCAGGTGAGGCCTTCTGGTCCCTTCAGAAGGAACTCATGATTACTTCTTTTCTTTATCAAGGCTGTCATGGGGGCTGGCACAGGCTTGGCCTCAGTGTGTCAGCTGTTAATCCTCCAGGCTCCTGTGCGGAAAACCAGGGCAGCTCTAGGGTTCAGCACAATTTAAAATCCATGTGCCATTTTTAGGGTAAAAGCTCACGTGTCTCTGAAGGAGGTAATGAAGTTGCAAATTGCCTCATCATTCTAATGCATGCACATTGCCCTTCTGTTTGGCAAATCTGCAATCAAGGCATTGATTTGGCTTTGCTAATGCTGGCTAATCATGCAGAGGTGGAATTGGAGCTGTGACTGATCAGCTCTGGGAGCAGCTCTCTGGGGCTGACATTGGGGAAAACAGGAAGCTGGGAGGACACTGCTGTGCTCTCCTGCTTTACACCGTGGTGTTATCCTTAAAGTGGATTTCAATGTCCCAGCTGGCTGCTGCCAGACACATTGTGAGCCTGTGAGAGAATTCCATGTGACCCAGGCTGGTGTGTGTGTCCCTGGGGAACGAAAATCTGCCAGGTGGTGTTCCTTAAAATTCCCTGAGCCCCTCAACCTAAGAGCTCTTTGTTGAGTTGGACTATAAGTAAGAAGGGACCCAAGCCCAATTTCAGTGGGTGAGTGCCTGGAGAATGTTGGGTTGCTTTGAGTAGTTCCTAATTGACACCGAGCTGTCCCTGGGGCAGCAGAGTGTCCTGGGGGTGCTGGGGGACACCGAGCTGTCCCTGGGGCAGCAGAGTGTCCTGGGGGTGCTGGGGGACACCGAGCTGTCCCTGGGGCAGCAGAGTGTCCTGGGGCCAAGGAGGCCGGGGGGATGCTGGGGCAGCAGCAGAGCAGGGCCAGCAGGGCAGGGAGGGATCCTGCCCCTGTGCCCAGCCCTGCAGGCACCTCTGGGCTGCTGTGTCCAGCTCTGGCTCCTCAGCACGGCAGGGCCAGGAGCTCCTGGAGCGGGGCCAGCGCAGCTGAGGCAGGGCCTGGAGCATCTGGGTGCCCAGCAAAGGCTGAGGGAGCTGGGGCTGCTCAGCCTGGAGAGGAGCCCCAGCTGAGAGGGGCCCTGAGCCCTGGGTGTCCCTGTGTGCAGGGAGGGCTCCCAGCAGGGCCCAGCCTCTGCTGCGGGGGCCCAGCAATGGCCCCAGAGCCACGGGCAGGGCCTGAGCCCGGCCATGGCCCTGCACAGGAGGCACAACTTGTGCCCTGGCCAGTGGCCAGCCCTGAGCACATTGGCCACACAGGCTCTGGGCTCTCCTCCCTGGGGCCAGGGCAGAGCTGTGTGCACACAATGCTGTGCCCTGTGCTCTGGGATGGCCCTGCTGGAGCAGGGAGGGGGCACCGGGTGCCTGCTGGGCTCCCTCCAGCCTCAGCCAGCCTGGGATTTTTTCTGTTACTGTTCTTTTTCTATAGAACACCAAGGATTCGTGGCACTGCGAATTTCCCAGAGAGTGAATTTTCTGTGCCCTTTGATAACATCTCTACACCCTGTATTTCTTCAGCTGTTTGGTTTAGCATTGGTTTAAACTGTTCCTTAACGTGTTCATCAGGCTTCTGTCTGTGGTTCTGTGATGACCTATATTTCCATGAAAAGCAATGATTTTTATGTTTGAGAGAGAGAATGTCAACATGCTGGAATCATCTGTTATTTGCAGTGTGAAGTTACTAACATTGGATTATCATCACCCTTGACACATGCATGCAAGTCCAACATCCAGTTCTGTCACACTCCTCTTGGCTCCTTTGTGCCAAAGTTTTCTCCTAGAATTTCCACAAAAAGCTGAATTCTCATCCCCTTTCTTGTAGTTTAGCTTATCTTTCATTTGATTGTACACTGCCTGCAATCTCCAGTGCCCTGACTGATCCCAGCCCCACCAGGACATAATAAGGAAGAGAACTTTATCCCATTAATAGCTCTAGAGCAAGTTTAGTTAGAACGTGTCTGGAAGTCAGGGAAAGCAGACCCAGCACAGTTCAATTTGCGCTGTGGTTTTCAGGAGGATACTGCAATTTGCAAGTAGGTCAGCAGCTTTTGTGTTGGCCTTCATTTGTGGCCAGCTTTAAGGCTTCATGGCTATCAGCAGGATTTCTAACCCTTATTGCTAATGAGATATAATAGATGCTTAAAAAAAAAATTACCCTCCCCCCCAAAAAACCTCCAACATCATGAATAGTTTAAGCCATGATATTCAGGTTTCTTTTTAGCAGAGAATATCTGGTGGCAGACGTCTGTGCCATGAAAAGATGACAGATAAAATGTGTGTTGTCCCAATGAGTCAAAGAAATCACTCACCTAATAACAGTAATTACCCTGTGCATCTGTGATGTTCTGCATGCTTAAGACTGTAGAAATATTAGCTAATTAATCCTTTCAACACTGCTGTGCAGTTGCTCTAGCTGGTACTATTATCTTTCTACTGTAAGGGAAGGAAAAATCCAGAAAAGTTTGACTGATGTGTTTGCAGCAGTGAACAACCTCAAATTTCGGGAATTTATTCCACTGCAGTGCCTTGGAGGCATGAGCAGGATGAGGGCCCACCTTGGCAGGCAGTTCAGAATGCTGGCTGCTCTTGCCCTTCATTTTATTCTGTTTTAGGACTGCATTACCTACCAAAGCAGTTGTTAAGATGATGTAGGCAGGACAGTTCTTGTGGCACAAGAGCTGTGCAAACAGCTCCTGATGAACACAAATTCACTCCTCAGCAGTGCTGGGGGCCTGTAACACAGAGGAGAATTATCACAGGATACCTTTGGTCTGCCAGCTGCTGAGGGGAGAAAAGCAGCTGCTGCTAAGTGCCAGCTGTGAAGCTCATTAGATCTGGAATTAATTTATAGACTGAAAGAACAATCAGTGCTGACACACCATTTTCTGTGAAACAGATGATCTGTGGTTCTTGTGAGAAGTGAGTTGGACTCCAAAGTCAGTGGCAATTCAACTTCAGGTGGAGTTGCTCAGTGGTGTCAGCAAATGAGTTTCTTTCAGCACTTTAGGCAGGATATATTTCACATTCATCTCTTGTTTGAACCCTGTAAAAAGTATGAGCTAATTGTAGATCAAATTTAAAATGTGGATTAATGTTGTTGCTGCTGCTCCACCTTGATAAATCTGGTGATGAACCTCAAATGGAGGTTCCAGTCCTTAGGACTAGACTGTGTTTCAGTTCTTAGAACTGCAGTGGCTTTGGGAAGTGTCAGCTGTCTGAAAACCCCAAAATACGAGTCAGGAAGCATTGCCTTCGTGCCATGACCTGTCCTTTTGTGAGCAGTTGTGCTGACCCCGCTCAGGACTGTCATGTGCCCCAGAAGCTCCTGTGAAGGAGGCTGATTTCCTCTCACCCAGCCTCCTCTGCCCTTCCAGTTCAGAGGTCTTGCAAAGCCACCCGTGTGTTCTTGTGATGCCACAGTGAGGAGAACAGGGCAAAGCTCACCTGGAAGCTTGTGGTTGTTGGAACAACCTCCTCAGTCTCTGAGAAACAAAGCTTTTCTCTGTACCCGTCTGCAGGGCCTGCTGAGGGCTCCAAAGTTGTGAATGCTCCAGTTGATGTTCTTGGATCTCCTTTAGGGTTGCAAATAAAGACATCACTGGCATCTTTCAGAGTTTAATTTTTGCTCCTTGGCAGCTAGCTCAGAACAGGCTGGTGTTGGGCAGTGCTGTGATCCTTCACTCCCTACACTCAGAAAACACCCAGTGAATGGTGTGAAATGGAAGAGCCTAGAAAAACACAGATATTGGAGATTGTCAGGCTTTAAAACCTCAGCTGATCCCTCCCTGCTGTGCTGAATCAAGGACAAAGTTTTTGGTCATGGCACAGACAATATTTTTTGTTTCACTGCAGGCTTAAATGCTTCTCTTTTTTTTTTTTTCCCTTCTCATTTGTCAGCATCTCTGCAGTGGCTTTTGACCCCATCATGTATTTCTGATCAGCTCTGACATGGGAGTAGAGCTCCCACAGCTTGTTTACTTAGTTTTGAAGGAAAACTGCAGCTGGCTATAGAAAATAAACTCAAATTATCTTCAGTGAGAGAGAAACTGTGCTGTAGCTTCCACAGTTCCTGGCTGTATTTCTTTCTTCTGACCACTTGGAATCAGCCACACTTCGTGCCACCTCTAACAAGGAGTCGTTTCAGGGTGTCAGATGGAGCTGAGAGCACCAGTTACACTGAGGGAGTTTAGGAGAGGGGAAGTTAGAAAAATGTATTGGATAAATTCATGGGCATTGTGAGGGAAGTTGGTGATACTGCAGGGGACAGCTGGAGCAGGTCCCTAAAGTCTGGTATCTTAATTTTCCATCTCAGAAAACATTCACTTGTTTTTTTCAGTTGAAGGGTGTGAAGGGAAATTGATTCTTGTCTGAAGTGCCTCATGCTCATGAATGCCAGTGGATGTAGCTTAATAACAGCACAAGGGTGAGCCTTTTAAGATTCTTTTCCTTGTGTATGCACTAAACTGGCTGGTCCTGCTTTGATGCTCTGCTTTTGGATGCAGATGTGAGCAGAGATGCTTTTAAGTACTATTGAATGGCTTTGTATTGGTAATAATTTTTTCCCCTCTCCTTGAGATATTTTATTGAATTTCTGTTCAGCTTTTTCTGGCAGTTTGAAGATAGGGAGTTTATCTTTCAGTGGACACAAGGGCTGTTAAAGGTGTAGCAGATTCTTCACTTGGAATTCCTTTTCCCTTTTTCCTCCAGCTTCAGGAATGCAGCCCGTACAGGTGAGGTGGGGCACACCAGCTGCCTTTGTTTCTGTCTCTTTCCCTGGATTTTATTCCTGTGAACAGGACATTTTTTGCTTGGAATCTGAAGAGTCACTGCATGTGTGTCTCACCTGTGTGATGCCCTCACTCTTTGATCCACCCTCAATAGCAGTTGGGAAGCGGTTTGCTGGATCTGACTACAGAACAGAGCTTTTCTCCCTTTTTCCCTGCCAGACCAGCCTTCTGCTCAATGCTGAAGAGCAGCCAAGCTCAGGGCACAGCCTGCACTCCCAAACTGCTGGGACTTTGGCCATTAGTTGAAAATATTAATTAACATTTGTTCTACTAATGAGGAGCCAGTTTGCCGGAAAGCGCCCTACAAAAGGGAGTATTCACAACACTGCACCACTCATGGCTGCAGAATTCTGGGCAGAAAGGAAGTATGATATGTTTTATAGGGAGTGTTGATGCTTTGGGAGGTGGAAAGGCCACCAAAACCACAACTGGGAAGATTTGGCTCTAAGCAGTGATGGAGGATGTGCCACAGAGGGAACTCAGGGGAAAACTTAATCCAGAGAGAAGGAAAGCTGAGCCTGCCACCCTGCTCTGACCTGGTATTTTCTTGTTTATGTTTCAAAAAGTGCCTGTGACTATAAAAGTTTCTGAATTCTGAAAAGAAATTGTGCTGAGATTTTTTCCTTTGTATTAACTCTGCTACTTATAGTGTTTGGCAAGTCTGGTGGAACACTCATTTTAGTGTTTCACTGAAGTACAAGGTTCAAAGAGATGTGTTAATTAATAATTAAGTTTTTCTGTTGTTCTTTATCTGTGTAGACAGCACTTTTAAATGTAATTAGCTAAATTGTTTGATTTTGCAAATAATAGTAGCCAATATATCTTTTTTCAAATGTGGTGGAAGGTCAAAGGTTGGGCTCAATAGTCTTGGACATCTTCTTCAACCTCAATGATTCTATGAAATTTGCCTCCACTCAAAATTAAAGTGATTTTTCTCATCTTACAGGGTTTTTTCCTCTCCACTCCCTCCTCCACCCCCTTTCCACCCTTTTAGTTATGTTGCCCATCCAATTTACATTGTGTAACACAGAAAGAGGCTCTGTGTTAAAACAGCTTGCATTTTGTTCTTGCTAATTAGTGTGAAACAGATAATGGGATATGTTACTGCTGGGTTGAGGGTGGAAGTAAGAGGAGAAAATCAAAAATTATTAATCTGAGCACCTGACATTATCCAGCACAGAGGAAGAATTCCCTGTATACCAGCAGTATTAAATTAGAATACATTTTGACGGTGTATTCAAGTGGAGTGATTATTTTAGGATTGTAGCTTTTATTACTGAATGAAAACTGTTCTCCCCTCATCCAATATAATTTTATGTTCTAAACTGTCAAAGAAAATCCTGCTCTGATTGCATTATGGTGATGTGCCCAGAGTGTGTTTTACCACTCCCATGAAGAGGGTTTTCTTTAAATAAAGATATTTTGTGTATGAAACCCACGAAGATGGATAATAATGGCTTATATCACCTAAAGCTTGTGCTGAGGGACAGAAATGCAACTTGGAGTAAGCAGTGCTTAACTGACTGTAGGAGGTGAGGAGTGAGCAATGTTCATTGATTTCCTGGTGCTGGAATCTCTCCGTGCCCAGGTGTCAGAGCTGTTCCTAAGCCAGGAAGCCAAAAGCTGTGATTGTCTCATGGTTTCAGAAAGCTTTTGGTTCCTTCTGTAAGGCAATGTCTCTGTTTCACCTGGCCAGTGTTGTTACAGCCAGAGCTTTGCTTTCCTTTGCTTTGCAGCCCCAAAGTCATTCTGAACAACACTAATGGAGACGGGTGGGAAATGAAACATTTATGAATGTGTGCACACCTCTGAATCCTTCCTGCATTTCCCTGAGGGCACAAAGCAAAGGCTGCCGTACCTGTAGATGGGAGAGGCAGCCTTTCACCTCACCACAAAGCACAGGATGCTCCATCCTGGAAATCCTCACGTCTCCCTCACCCGAGGGAGGTGAAGGGTTTGGTCTCAGAGAAGTCATCTGAAATGGAGGCTGGGTTCTTGACGTCGTTGTCTTTGTTGCTGTTTGGCTGATAAATAAATGGGCAGATGCTGCTGAGCAGGGCTGGTGTTGGGGTGGAGGCACACCCTGGTGCTTGTGCTGGGGGCTCTGCAAGTCTCTGGCTCCATGCAGGACCAACTGCACAGGCTGAGACAGCACAGCTGCCAGGGAGCCAGGGGCAGGCAGGGCTTTTTCCAGGTCCCTGCCTTCTCCAGGAAAGCAGGAAGCAATTCCTTTTTCCATTGGAATATTTGACTGCAATACAACATGCTTTACATTCACATGTAAATAAAATGTTCTTATTCCTCTGAGATCCCTCAGCTCCATGAGGAGCCTGTGATGGGCCACTGGACCAAACCTGTTTCATTTCCCTTCTTTCCAAACCATCCAAATCAATTTTCTCCTTTAATTTTAATTAGACACAAGACAAGTGTCCTGTAAATAAAATCTGTTTACAATTAAAATATTTCTTCAACACTCTTGCTTGTTTATCAGACATGAAGGAGCTGTTAGGCTTGTGATGGGGGAGAAATGCAAACCTCAGCTGCAGAGCTGTTGTTCTGTCAGCCACCTTTACATCTTCTGTATCAGAACTCTGTGCTTTGCTCAGAACTCACAGTTTTATCTCTGGAGCTGTTGCTGTGATGGGCCTGTGCTTTGGAGAGGTTTTCCTGCCAATTTTGTCTAATAGCACGTTCCATGAGGCCAAATGTTGTCTGCTAAGGGATGAGATGTACTGATGTATTTCATTGATCTGCTGCTAAAAGTTAGAGACTTTTTTTCTTCGTCACTTGTGTTTTTCCCTGCAGGATCTTGTTGACAGGAGCTACAGAGCTTTGGAGGCTTCTTGAGGGTCTTTTTGATGAGCTGCTGCTTTGAATGATTGCCTTGGCTAACCTGAGACATGGGTTCTGTGTAATGATATCTGTGCTGCTGTGCCTTTGGACTCCACAGTAATATCTCCCTAAATTCCAGAGCTGGCCTTTGGCAGACAGACACCACAGTGTGCCCATGGAAAGCTCAGAGGAATTCTGGGAGTGTCACAGCATTTCTCTTGGCACATCATCTTTTATACCCAGCACCAGCTAAAATACTGATTTAAGTAACTTGATTGCCATGTAGCAATAAAAAAGAGACAAGATTTTTGTTGGTGTGGAGAGCTGGGGAGCAGTAACAGGCAGAGAGGATGAGATGGAGAGTCCCTCCTTCGGAGAGATACGGCAGATCCTTGCTATGGAAAAGAGAAATTTTGGATGAGTAGAGAGTGCCTTGTCCTTGCTATCAAGGAAGCCATGCTGAGCCTCTCTGGGCTCTTAATCATACTTTATTTCTTGCTATGGTTGCCCAGGCTCTTGCTCTTCTCAGCAAAAGAATCGAGGAAGCCCACAAAGATAATCTAAGAATATTCTTTTTGAGCAGAATACTCAAATGGTTTTGATTTCTGAAAAGATCTATCATATTATAAAACGGAATGAGGTTTGAGTTTTCTTCCCAAATTGTGACAATTCCATGGCAAACTGCTGCTAAAATTAAGAGCAAAAATGCAGGTGGGCTGGGACACAGAGTGATGCTGTGAGGTGTTCCCTGAGGACTGGTTTAGCCTGGTCATTTCCCAAACCCAAGGCCTCATTTCCCTGCATAATCCTGTTTTCCTCTGGCTCAGCCTGAAGTGCATTTGCCTGCTCTGTCAGCCTGCAGCGTCACAGGGACCTGCAGTGGTGGTTTGGGGTTCTTTTCAGTGGGTAACAATCCTCAGCTCCTCCGAGGCCCTAAGGAGCTGAGCTGCAGCATGAACAGTGTCTCTGGTTTAGAGACAGGGTCAAAGGGAGGGGACTGTATCTTTTTTAACACCACCAGGATGCCTCTCCCATGCTCGGACATGGATTAGCACAGGTTTTGTGCATAAAACGTGAACTGACAGACACTACCTCCTGTAATCTTTCTGAGTTCTGTGGCTGAGATCTGCCAGCAGAGCTGTTAAGCAAATCCTAGATTTTTCAGTACTTGAAATACATCAGAAAACTCTTCTTTTGTGATAAAGACTTTTTTCCCCTTTAGTTCTTTCTTGAGCTGTCAGTTTTTATCTCTCTAGGAAGACAACTGTCCTTACTTTCTTACTTTCAGCAGAACTGGATTTTCTGGATTACATTGGTTTTTCATTATCTCTGTCATGTACTTACCAGTGAATCTCTCCATATTTCTTGCAAGCTCTTGATTTGTGATATAATTTCAAGTAATTTGAAAGCCTGAGCTTCTGGCAAAGCTGTGTTAGGGAAGATTTTTTTTTAATGCATCTTTAGTGGAAGAATTCAGAAATTGCCACTGACTAAGTTAAGCCATGAAGGCACTGAGTTTAGGATTTTCATGTTTGAATTCCAAATCTCTCCTATTTAACTGTTTACAGGGTTTTTAGGAACTTTTGTTACCTGGAGCACAGTTCTTTTGGCTGCCTTGAAAAGCAAGTAATGATGAAAGCAGTGTGCCTGTGTCTCGAACACTGTCATAGAGCAGCACCAGCAGCTCTTTTAAGATCCATGGCAGAGATGTTTTCTGCCACCAAAATGAAAGAATTAATGCTTAATAAAAGCACTTTTTTCCTCTCCTTATAGTAAAACACATGAAGTTCTATTAAATACCATATGAAATCAAAATAATGAGAAAACAAAAGAGTGCATGAGTTGCTTGAAGTTGTTAAAATCAGTATTTAGGCCCCATTAAAATAGAATTATTCCTGATTTATGTCTTTCATTGTTTCAGATGATTCAAGTACAATGTAATGGGTTTTTCTCTGTCTGTAAATCCTAGTTGGCTTTTTTGGAAGAGTTGTTTTTGCATTGATTTTTTTTTTCTTTAATTGGTAGAGTTGCATTTTTGGCATCTCAATATGTAAGGTTTTTAAATTGGCTCTGTTTGTGTTGGAGATCTACATTTTTAACTGGAGGTGGGACACCTGACCCTGCCTATTCCCTCAGGTAGGAGTTTTTGGAATTCCTTTGTTCTGAAAGGGCTTCATAATCCACAAGGATGGTGCTTTTCTGAAATGAAAGCCACTCCAAGGACAGAGCAGTGGATTCTGGGGGGAGATGTGGGGGCAGAAGGTTGGCACTGGGGATGGGACCCCCTTAGGGCACTGCTGGCAGGGCTGGTTTCAAGATGTGCCTGAGGGCCACAAGTCTTCCAGAAATTGTTGTGGCTGTCCCTGAATCCCTGGAAGTGTCCAAGGCCAGGCTGGACTTGCAACACCCTGGGACAATGGAAGGTGTCCTGTCATGGCAGGGGATGGCATTGGATGGGCTTTAAGGTCCCTTCCAACACAAACCATCCTGTGAGTCTGATCCCATGAAACTGGTGCCACATTTTTGAACACAAGCTGGCAATATGCTACCATTTAAAAAAAAAAGTATGTTGTCAGACATTTTGTTCTTGCTGTGATGCCCTTGAGCCTTGCAATTCTAGGTCTCGTGGTTTTTTTCTTTTTTCCACTCTCTTCCAGTGAATGGCTTTTCCCCTGCTCCCATGTTAATGTGATGGCTTAGCTGAATGAATTTCCATACTTCCCAGGTGCATCTGGCTGTTCCCCCTGCTGCCATTGGGGTTGGAGTGGGGTCCTCTCTGGCTGCTCTGGGTGGGATTTAAGCAGGACCCAACTCCTCTTTCTGAGTGTTTTCACTGCTGGAATCTCCTCCTGTGTGATGAAGGCTCAGACTGCTGCTCCAAGGCCTTTGAGTGCAGGGAATTGTCTGTGAGTTCCTCCCCTTGCCTTCCAGCAGGGAATAAGAGGTTTACTCTCCCATAAAAATCATTGCTTTGTGCTTCAAACCAGTATGATGTTGGTCTTATGGGGGAGCTCCTGATGTGTCCCACATACAAATCATGGAATCATGGAATGAGTGGGGTTGGAAAGGGTCTGAAGAACCACCTTGTTCCACACCCTGCACTGGGCAGGGACACTGCTCCAAGCCTGGAACACAAATCCAGCCAAGATGTGCATTTACTGGAAGACATCCTAAGCATGAGCAGCTGGGTAAGGCATGCTCTAAACAGCTTTCCTTTGTTTTGATGATGATTTTTATTTATCTAGATTTTGGTTATTATTATCCACATCATTCAATCATGTTTTCAAACATGGAAGGTCTTCCCCCTAAAGTTTGCTCTTGGAGGATCCCTTTGGCTGCCAGCTGTAACATCAGGTGTTGGAGGGAATGGGGGTTCCTGTTTCCCACAGAAAATTCCGTAACTCTTTCAGGGAGCATGGTGGCACTGCTGTGTCTGGTGGGGGCTCATTCAGGTCACCTGTGGGAAAGCCCAAACCACAGCAATTTCTTGGCATCTCACAGCCATAAAGAGGGACTCATGGAAGGAGATGGGAATCTCACCATTTTGTGGAGTGAAAGGCATCTCAAGTCAAAAGAGAGAGAAAAACCAGTGGCTGGTTATAGATGGGGGAAATCAAACAGTCTAGACAAGGTGCCTACCCTGGAAAGGAGAAATACTGTGGGTCATTAAATTTGTCAGCCAGGTGAACATGGCTCACCATCACACCTGCGAGGGGATGGATATATTCAGGAATTTAGGGAGCACACCACTGTCTTCTCTCAGTTTATTCTCTTATTTTCTGTATCCATTTTGTGGGGGTGTGAAAATAAAGTCCAGTAAGGTTTTCCATTCACTTCCCAATCTGATGCCAAGGAAAATGATGTCTTTGGTATTTCTGATTTTGTTTTGTTAGCTTGAAAGCAGAGTTAGGAACTTGGCTGAACTATTGTCCTGATTGTGGGAATTGTGAAATAAATACAACTTGTGGTTATTATGTTGTTGTTCTGTATATATTCCTTGTTTACCAATTGTATCTTACCTCTAGGGTAATCAACTTTAAATATCCACCAATAATTTGAACATCAAATGGCACTTATCCTGCAAGCACACCCCAGTAATCTATGCACATACATTAGAAGGGTGCCAAAGTGTTTACTTAGACTTTAATGTGATGTTCTGTATAATTTTCCCATAGATTAGCTTCAGCAGGAAGTTTGCATGTATTTTTCCCCCCTAAAAGCTACATTCAGTAATAATGGGTTGTATTTATAGCAGTTGTGGTGAATTAGAAAACTGATTGGGTGAACTACTTGATTGCTGCTCATTTAGCAGTTACAGTTCTGCCAAATCTCTCTGTGAGGATTTTGCAGGGAAGTTTGGGTGATGGAATGTGCCTGCCATGGCCAGGAGTATCTGAGGACAGCGGGAATTGTCCAGGCAGAGCAGAAGTCAAAGCAGTGTTTGCAGCATGAGCGGGAAACGTTGGTTGTTTGTGGAAAAGAATCGTCAGCCTCGTGTTTGAAATTGTGTTGTGCTGGTTTTCAGCACAAATGACTCCTCTGCCACTGCCTCAGGAGCAGAGACTGCAGGGACAGAGATGCAGCCCCAGGGGCACGTTCTCAATCACAACTCAAATATTTCAGGTACTGCAATGTCTACGTGTGCTCCTCTCCTGCTTCTCTTGTGGTAGCAGCAGCAGGATGAGTTTTCCCAAGGGATGGCAGAGGTCCTGTGAGATGCAAAGGGAGAGTTTGCCAGTAGCAATTGTTGGCACACTGTTCAATACCTGTTCACTTTATGTCCCATGAATGTTGGAGAGAAGGGGCCTTGAGATCCTGAGGGAAAGGAGCAGTCAAATCTCTGGATCCTTTCTCCAGCATTAGGTATTTTGATCCATTTCAGAGACTGCTTTTGAAAGTTCTCTTCACACAGAAAAACTCATTAAAATGTGTTCCTGTCCCACAAGGGCTATATGATGTGTTTGGGATATTTTTGAGCACCATAAAATCAGCAATGCAAAAAAATTTCTTGAGAAAACAAATGTTTTCATGTTCTCCTGGAGGGAACACAATGCTTACAAGGTGTAATACACAGTAGTATTTCTGTAATTTAAAATTGATTGGAAGTGGATTTGTTCTGACAGGCCTTGCACAATGCAGGGGAGTTCCTCTTACACACTGAAATCCATTATGTGTTCCCCTATGTTATCTGTTGAGGAAGATCCCTCCTTGAATATTAAGGTATATAAAGTTTGTTATTTTTTTAGGAAGAAATTCCTCCTTGTGCAGGAGGGCAGGCCCTGGCACAGATTCCCAGAGCAGCTGTGGCTGCCCCTGGATCCCTGGCAGCGTCCAAGGCCAGGCTGGCCAGGGCTTGGAGCAGCCTGGGACAGTGGAAGGTGTCCCTGTCCATGGCAGGGGGTGCGCTGGGCTTTAATGTCCCTTCCGACCCAAACCCCTCGGTGAATCTGATTCCATGTGCCAAAAAATTGATTGAGTCCTTTAAAGCTAGGGAACCCGTTGAAATGCAGCAGCACAAAGCACAATGGACACTTCAGTTGCTGTATCAACACAGGAGGTAACACATCTCAGCACAGGTAAAGCAGGTTACAGAGTTTTCCACTGCTGCAGGTGTGAGGCACTCAGCCTGCAAATGGATCTGATGGTTCTTGGTTGTTGAACCTGGGAAGAAGGAAAAGTAGGAAAAAATTATATTTGGCCTGTTTCTGTTGTCCTAAACAGTGATGTTTCTCAGTGAGACATTTTTTTCATTGCAGTAACTCTTAGGAACAGTTCACTGGTCACTTAGCAAGTTCATGCTGGCAATGGTATGTCCCTCCTCCTGCCTCTCCTTGTTCCCAGGGGAAGCCCGCTGTACAATCCCTGCTGGGATGTGTCTCTGTCCTCTTTCCTGGCAGGAGCTGTCACATTTTCACATTGTGCCACACTGACACGAAGTTGGAGGATTTTTGGATTTGAGAGAGTGGGTCGAGAAGGGAAACGAAATAATGGTGCCCACAAATTTGAGACTGAGAGGAAGAAAATTATGGAAATGTCGACATAATATGGAACTGACAGGTGCTGCCCTGGGCTCAGGCCAGGCCCTGCAGCTCCAGCCTGGGGCAGAGGGGCTGCAAAGGGCCCCTGGGGAAAGGCCCTGGGGGTGCTGTGCCAGCGGCAGGACAGGAGCCCAGGGGTGCCCAGGGGGGCACAAGGCCAATGGCCCCTGGGCTGTGCCAGCCATGGGGGGGCCACAGGCTCAGGGCAGTGACTGTCCCTGGGCTGGCCCTGCTGAGGGACCTCGAGGGCTGTGTCCAGTTCTGGCCCTCCTGCCCAGAGAGCCCTGGAGGGGCTGGAGCGTGTCCAGGGAAGGGAACGGAGCTGGGGAAGGGAATGGAGCCCCAGGAGGGGCTGAGGGAGCTGGGCAGGGGCTCAGGCTGGAGCAAAGGAGGCTCAGGGGGGCCCTTGTGGCTCTGCACAGCTCCTGCCAGGAGGGGACAGCCAGGGGGGGTCGGGCTGTGCTGCCAGGGAACAGGGACAGCACAAGGGGAAAGGGCCTCAGGCTGTGCCAGGGCAGGCTCAGCTTGGACAGCAGGATGCCCTTGTTTCCCTCATCTGTCTCAGCAGTTGATCCTCTGAGGTTCCTTGGCTCTGATGTTGAACAGGAAGGCTGCAGAACACTGAGATTTTTGGTTGCCATCAGCGACTGCACCTCAGTGTCGCAAGGAACTGCTGATAAATGGGTAACCAATGATTTAGTGGGAAAGGCTGTCCCAGGCTTTTCCCAGTGCAATTCTGGGATCTGATTCTTGACAGAACACTGAGCAATTCACAATTTCTGCTTATTTTTAGTGTCCCAAGAAAAGGCGAAAGATTAAAAGTGAAGAGGGCCCTTAAAAAAGAGCAGATCCTGTCATTTCTTTTACTTTCTAGTGGAAAGGAGCTGCAAAGACTTCTTTTGGCAAATATTTTTAGGACTCTGATGTGATACTGTTTTAATGGAAATCCAGTTATTAGTGAGGGTGTAGACTTGGAAAGAAAATGTGTAATGAAGGGAGTGACAATTCACTTCTTGTGCATTTGCAAAATAGTGTCAATATAATTTAAAGTAACAAATAAAGTGGGTACATGAGAAAAGCTCTGCTCTTGTCCAGAAAGCTGCAAAAATAGCACCTGCCAGCTCCTGCTATTAAGTCCTGTATTAGTGAAAAGGCCATGCAATAAAAACGGCAGGAAGGACACCAAATGTTAAGATTTATTGAGGGAAGAGCGTGCTAACAGGTATTATGTGGGAACTGACTGCTTGTGGTTGGAATTGGAGGAGTGAGGGGTGATAGTAGTGACATAAACTGTCAGCTGGGGGAGAAAAATAAACAGAACAAGGGTTTGAAAATCCTGTCATAGCCTTCACAATGTGGCCCAGTGAGTAATGCATTTTTGACTACAATGAAGCTATAACATGATTTCTGTCAGTAGCTGTATCTAGCTAATTGCAGGAACCACAATAAAATTTAAAAAACCGGGGCTGCATCATAGCTACTGCTATGTATTGTGATGATTTTTTTATCCCAGCACTTTTATAAGGTTTGGTTTATGGGTTTTTACATCTCGAAACCTTAATTTTTCTTAGTATTTAATGAATTTGTGCAGGACATCTGACGGATACAGCACTGCCTGTGTTTATCTGACTCAGGGCCTCTGTCATCATCAGTTAATGGGGAGATAATAAGATTAAATTATCCTTTTTGTCTGAAAGTGGAGCCATGAATAGACTCTGTTGCATCATCCTGACAATCTGACAGGGACATGGTTATGTCAGAATATGATGCAATAATATGATGCTGAGTGACAGAGGACTTACAGGAAAGATTGGTAAAGACAGCTCTGGGAAACTTCCTGGTTTTATTGCATTTGACAAAGAAATTTCCCTCAGAACTCTGTGCCTCTAAAACAATTAATTTGTGTAATCCAAATTTTCCAAGATGGAGTCTAGTGCTAGAATTTCAGACATAAATGGAGGCTTTTTCTCTGTAAATATATTTCCAGAGGGAGAGGATATAATGAAGGATAAACTACATGAATAACCCTCAGAATTTTGTGCCTTCAGCCCACCTTGAGGGGACCTGCTACTGAATTTTAGGGCTTTCATGGTACCAAACCTTGAGTGATGGCTCAGATAAGAGAGTTTATTTTCTATTGTGCATATCAGAAAAGCTGTGTGTGTTGATTGATGGGTAGAACTGGAATGACAGCAAAATACCTGCAATAGTGTGAGTGGCTTTTTGCTAACAAGTTTCTCCACAGGGAGCAAATCCTCCTGCTTATTTCATAGAACAAAATAAAAATTAAACAAACAGAACCTCTTCCCCCACCCCAAATCCCCACACATGAGCGTTGGAGTGGGCATAGGCAAAGGCTTTTGGCTGCCAGCATGCATCAGACTGCTTTTCCTGGCATGCCAGATGCCCGTGACGGGGACAGTGTGTGAATGTCATTTTGAAGCACATAATCAAAATAAAACTTACTATTCTTTTAACTTGAAGCTGCCAAATAAATTTTAATATTTGTTTCATGAGAAGTCTGCCAAAAAAAACCCAACAGCAGCTGTGTCCAGTAGCACACAGCAGTAATTTATGGAAAGAGATTTATTTACTTAAAATTTGCTGCAGAGTAAATTGCATGTGAGGTTTTACAAAATTGTATCAATTTTTATGTAGCCTCCTGCCTCTTTGGAAAGGATTTTTTCAGACAGGGTAGCTTCCCTTCTTCCCCAGCCAGCAAACTGTCTGATTTGGGAAAAGGGAGCAGGAATTGTAGGCTTTTCAGGTAGAAGTGAAGAGAGTGTTCAGCCATCCCACGGAGTCTGAAGTTCCCCATGCTTTCTATGGAAGTCAGCACTGGTGGATGCAGGTACAAGGACTGGAGGAAGAAGGTTAAATGATAAGATGTGGGGTTTTTCATCATTGTTCTCCAATAATGTCTGATTAGCTGTCCCCAAAATCTTAAATACACCCCTGTTGGTACCTGGCCTCTCCAGACCTCGCTGGCCTCAGCTTTGTTCTTTGTCCAGAGGAGATGAGTTTGGTTTGTGCCACCTTGCTGGAGAATTCCCCTAGAAGGTCTGCTGAGGAATCCAGAGGTTGAATTGAGGACTGGACACCCTTGTTTCCATACCTAGATCCCTGATTTCTGGAGGCTCCCTCCCTCATGGTCTTGTTTCCTGGAGTTGGTCGGGGTTGTCTGGGGCAGAACCGCTGAGGGCCTCTGATGGAGACTAAAATGAATTAAATAATGAGGCCCTGTGGCCTCATCCTTCTCCATCAGTGCCTGGGGCTCAGTGCCCACAGGCCTGTGTGGCACAAAGGGCTCTGGCTGTTTGGGGGAAGGTGACAACCATGGGGACAACGAGAACCAGTGAGCTGGAGGCTGCTGTGGCACCCTGGTGGTGCAGAGAAGAGTGACGGGAATGACAGTGACCGAGCTTCTCTCCCAGCTTGTGGGAACAATTAAAAATTCCTGAGCAGCAGTTGTTCCCTCGTGCTCTGCTGTGTTTTTGGCTGAGTGTACCCTGCCCTTTTCTTTCCAGCAGGGCCACAGCTGGTGAGCTGCTGATGCTGTCATGTCCTGGCACTGTCCCCACTGTGTGCTGCTGGCTGGGACCTTGGCCAGCCTCCCCAGGACACAAATCTGTTACAGAGCGTGTTGGGAGGAGATGGCCTGCTCGACCTGTTCTTTGCACTCACACCTTCCAGAAGCTCCACCCACAGCAAATCGACTTGGATTGTGACTTAAACTGCAAAGCCACTCGCCTGCAGCTGGGGTTTGCCTCTCCAGATCCAGGAGATCACAAGGTGGTTTCTGGAGCTGAAGGGGAGTGCACTGATCCCTCTTGTTTAGCTGGCTGCTTTGGGATGGGGTTATTTAAATCATTCAAAACTTCCTGCTGTGCCTTCTCATTTTGCTTTGGTTGCAATACCACGTTCTGCTCAGATTTGGCCTCCAGATGGGATTTAATGATGGGATTTAAAACTTTTCAAGGAGCCTGTACTGCAAGGTAACTCTCCTAGATGAAAATTAATATGGTTAGTACTAATATTTTAAATACTAATAATGCATTTTAAATTGCATAGCAATTTAACAAACAGAAGATGGGCCTGTACCTAGAATGAAACATTACCTTAACACTAATGGGGAATTTACTTTCTGGGACAGAATAGCTGCTGTATTTAAACTTGGGCATTAAGTGAAAGCTCTATAGCATTTTCAGTTGAGAATATCTGCACCCATGCTGCAAGAGCACCGTCTTGTTCTAGAATCCTTCTTTACTGTTAATGTAAAATTACCTGAATTTTATATAGTGTAACTTAGAACTCAAATCGTCTTCATCAGGTAGAAAGTTGTGGCTGTTCCCTGGCTTGTACTGAAGGTGCTTCTCAAACCTTTTGCCAGAGTAAGGCACTGACTCACTTCTGTTGTAGAATCCCTGAGTGATTTGGGTTGGAAGGGACCTTTTGAAGCTCATCCCATTCCATTCCCTGCCATGGGCAGGGACACCTTCCACTAGCCCAGGATGTTCCAAAGCCCATCCAGCCTGGTCTTGGACCCTTCCAGGGATCCAGGGGCAGCCACAGCTGCTCTGGGCACCCTGTGGGGGTTCCAGGGCCCACCCTCACAGGGAACAATTTCTGCCCAATGTCTCATCTATCCCTGTCCTCTGGCAGTGGGAAGCCATTCCCATTGTCCTGGCACTCCAGGCTGTTGTCTCATGTCCCTCTCTGTCTCTCTTGGNTCACCTGAGCACAGGGCACAGGGGCAGAATCCCCCCCTCCCCTGCTGCCCACACTGGGGGCTCAGCCCAGGGCACGGGGGGGTTCTGGCTCCCAGCTCTCACCCACAGCACCCCCAGGTCCTTCTCCAGGGCTGCTCCAGCTGCTCATCCCCAGCCTGGATTGATCCTGGGGGTTGCCACAAACACCAGCACTTCTGTCACCAGAATGTCCCCTCTGGTATTTCCCCATCAGTTCCTTCTTAGCCCAAAATCTCTGCTGAATCTGTGCCTCCTGCCATGTGTCTAGTGTTTGCTAACCTGAGGTGATTGGTGTCACTGTCACTCTCTGTCTCTAATAGTCACAGTGCAGTTTCCAGTAGTATCTTTTTGACAGGTAACACACAGCCTCCTAAAAGAGGTGGAAATTAATGATTGAGTTCCAGCAGTGGTATTTTTGTCTACAAATACCACACTGTGCCAGGTTTTGACATCCCTTAGTACTTTATAAGTCAGTAGGACAGCTGTGCAATGAAATGATTTTTAATGAGAAATGATGCCAGGACCTAGCAAAGAAATAACGCTGAGTTAATCAGGAAAGTTCTGCGTGTTAGCAGCAGTCTCTTCCACAGTGCCTGAGTGACATGATTTGAAACAGTGTTCAGAGCAAGGCCCTGGGAACTCTGTATGTAGATCCAGCATTATATCAAACAAAGGAGGCCCTAACAATCTCTTTGTTGCTTGTTTCTGGCTGATCCTGTAGCATTATGCACTTACAAAGACATTTGCCCATTCTTCCAGGCAGGGCTGTGGTCTTCCCTTGAAGTGGTGGCACTTGGGGACACACACAGTTTAGGAGTGGTTATGGGACTCAATAATCCTGAAGGTCTCTTCCAACCTTAATGATTCTGGGATTAAACAGAGTGGGACATGCTCTGGGAAATTAAATGGAATACATTAATTTTTTATTATTTTTTTTTAAATCTTTAAACAGGTACTTTTGTTCTTTTTCTTTCTAAATTCTATTCCAATTTGATAAGTTCATGTACAGAATTCTCATTTTGTGGGTGGAATATTTTTAAAGTAGCCTAAAATTAATAAAAATCTAAAAATGTGTTGGTGGGCAAGACACAGATGGGGAATGAGACCCCTTTCTTTTTTCTGCTGTGCCAAATACCTGCTTTACTTGAGAAATCCTTACATTGGAAGATTTGTGATCGCTGCAGAGAGAAACTGTTTGCAGTGGCTTTTGATGTGAATTGAATTTTTTAGTGAAAAGTTCAACTGTTTTTTTTATGTTGAAAAAAGACTCATTTTGTACAAGTCAAAATAACTGCATTAATCCTGCCATCAGTATAGAAACAGATCTTCTCTTTTTCATTGGAATGTTAATTTTTCTGGCCCAGTATCATGTTGGGTGACTGAAATATTTTGTTTTAGCTTTCCTGGGCTTATTTCACCAGTTCCTCTTTGCCTAGAGAGGCTGACATTGAAAGGCACAGTTATTTTATTTCTTGACAAAACATAGTAGGCAGAGTGTTTTTGAAATGGGTGAACTGGTCTGGAAGTTGATCCATTTCTTCTGTCTGAAACCTTTCCTTCCAACAGGCAATTTTCTTTGTGTTTCCCTGCCTTGGTTTGAAAAGACAGGTGTCTGCTAAGGAAGGCAAGAGCCTCCCTTGAAATGGAAAATGTCAACGCCCTCCCTCCAAATTATTATAATTAAGGGGCTCTCAGGCCAAGATACAGGAATAGGAATAACAGTTCTTTATAAGGAAAATTGAAATTAAAATGCAGTAATAAAAACAAACAAACAAAAAAACCAAAGCGCTGATGGAGTCAGAATCCAAGCTGACCCCCTGTGGGTCAGGGTGTTGGTGGCAGGGCCATTCCATGGTGGCTGCAGCCCTCCTGCAGTGGCAGATGTGGCTCTGCTGGAGCAGGGATCCTGGAGAAAGGTGGAGTTTTCCTCTGAAGGTCCAGTGGTGATAGATGGGCCTGGTCTTCCTCTGAGAATCCAGTGGAAAAGGCTGCCTTGGTGTCCCAAATCTCTGATTTTTATCCAGGTAGGGATGCTTGGCTCCTCTCCCTGGATGGAGCATTTCCCAATGGGATGATGGAATTTTCTCAGTGACACTCAATGGCCCATGAGCAGAAGATCTCTCCCTGGATGGAGGATGAGTGCTAGAAGACATCAGGAACACGGCCCCAGCTGGTTTGAACAGCTGGCCCATTAACAGAGGATATCCCCACCACCTCTCCCCGGAGTTATGAGGAATAGGCCATGGAAGAGATAAAGAACATTGCTCCACCTGGTTTCAACAGATGGTGACAGAATACATACTTGCGGTTACATCTTGCACTGCAACCCCCAGACATTCCCACATTTCCTTCTTCTCCTGCCTGTTTGCTTGGAGCAGGTCCCTGAGTCCAGCATGGCTCTCACTGAACTGTGCCCAGAGTTATTGCTGGGTTTTAAGGAAACCACTTGGTTCCTGGGACCTCTGAGGGTGGGGGAGGCCTTTCCAGGGGTTTGGAGCCAGAGGAATTTGAATGGATTTATATTGTTAATCATTGTGCTGGAAACCAAACTCGGTCAGTGTTAACATTGTACAGTTACTACGTAGGATTAGGAGGAGCCCCTCACCTCTTTGGAAAGGAAGAACAAAAAACTTGATACGAGCCTGTCTGTTTAAACACTGTAGAGTTGAATTAGGGATAAGAATAAAATGTCTGGAGCTGTCCAGCCTGGATAAGGAAAGTCTCCCAGGAGACTTTAGACCCTTGCAGTGTCTAAAGGGGCTCCAAGGGTGACAGGAGAGAGGGTCTTGGGACAAGGCCCTGAAGTGACAGGACAAGGAGGAATGGCCTCAAGCTGAATGAAGTCAGGGACAAAAATAACTCAAACCCCCAGACCCTTGATTTTTCTACTGTTACTTTGTATTTAATATTTACTCTGATATATTAGATGGCTCTAAAGGGAATTCATGCTGCAGCTACAATTCCTCAGCATTTAAAAAAAGCAAAGATTAATGTAGAAACTATGAAAGCAGCCCCCAGAAAGAGTGACTCTGTCAGACTATGTTTTCATATAACCCAACTGACTATGTCCTGCATCTGGGGAGGAAAGGAGTTCCCTGTAAACATCCATGAGTAGAAAGTATGACTTTTAAAACTCATGTTCTGGTCCCAATCAAACTGCACAAGATGAGTGCTCACATCTGAAGATAAGAATAGCACTCAGCCAGACTGCATGTGGGTGCTAATAAGGGCTTGGAAATCAACCTAAACTTGTTGGGGCTGAGGAAAGAGCTGGTTAATGAAGTATTGTGATTTTGTTTGTTTGTTTGGGGGGTTTTGATAGGTGAACTCCTCAAGGTGTCATGTATTATCAAAATTCAGTGTTTTCAGTCTTTATTTTGGGATATTATTAAAAACCACTCAGTGCGCTGCAACAACGTCATCGATGGCTGTCTTCCATCTTTTTCTGAGGAAAAGGGAGGAAAGAAATGCTCTGTTGGAACAGCAGCAAGGCAAGTGAGTTCTTGCAGCCAGTTAAAATGACCTGAAACCTTGAACATATTCTAACTGCTAACAGGATTTTTAAATCTTCTCTAGAATTGGCGTTTCTAGCACAGTTACAAAGAAAAAGAAAAAAAAAAGCTTGTAGCTACTTATAAAATGTGTTCAGTACATTTCTATTGCCATATATAATATTATATTTATGGCAACATTTCTGTTAGAAATTACATAATAAAAGCTTTAATCAAGACAGGAATTTCCAGTGATGGTGCTAATCCCTTTTCCCTGCATTTTTCCTTTGGGTATCAGTTCAGGAGTCGCTGTGCTTGGCAAGCTGAGGCTTAGTTGGCTTCTTCTGTAAAAGCAAGTGAGTCCCTGAGGATATTCCCCTGGTGTGTTCTCTTTCTTGGCACCAGGTCCACCTGTACCACGGGGAGTTACCTGAGTTAGGGCTGGAAGGCTCTTGGGGAGTTCAGCATGGTTGGCCTCCCTGTCCCGAGGCAGGAACACAGACACTGACAGATGTTTGCCTAAATTTGCTCTGATGGAAGAGATTTGTGAACTCCCAGGTGCCTTGTGCTGGGGTTGTGCTGGCTCCTGAGCACTGAAAGTTTTGCTTGAACTCCACCCTCAATAACCTCTCCTGGCTTGTTTGATCAGTTTTGAATTTCTCTTCCAGTTTCCCAAGATAACTTCAAATTTTGATCTTGTTTTTCAGAGCTATTTTTACCCTTTTCATCGTCATCATCATCTGCATATTTTTATAAACCTCTAGAATTCATTCTCTAAGTCATTAGTGAAGATATTAGAGAACACAGGACGTATCTCTTCAGAACTGTACTTGAAACATCCTTCAGGTTGAAAGAGAACATTTTAAAAACTACTCTTGTGCCTTTTTACCTAATGGAAGAACTTAGCTCACATTTCCTAAAGAAAACTGGCAGAGGCCTTTGAGAAGTCCTTTCATATTAGTGCCCTGGTTACTCTTTCAGAGATGGAAATGAAGTTGGTTCGATGTGATTTGCTCTTGACAAATTCACACTGGCTGTTTGCTGCCCATTTATTATCCCCTAGTTACCTCTAAATTGATTAAAAATGTGTTCTGATGTCTTTCTGGGGAGCAAAGTTAAGCTTATTGATCTCTAATTCCTTGAATCCTCCTTCCACTGATTTTTAAGATAATCCTTCTGTAGCCCTTAGGGACATCCTGAGTCCTCACTGTTTGGGATTTGCTTCTGGTAGTTCCTAAGGTAAGAAAAAACCCTTTGACCTCACCCTGCTGATCTGAATAATTCTTATAAGCCTAATATTCTGTAACTGGGTTTTCCCCCCTCCCCACCCATTTTTTGATTTTGAGCTTCTAAAGCTGGGCTGAGTACTTTGTCATGTCTGATATTTGTGATGGATGCCATTAAAAAGGTGTGAGCATCTCAGGCTGGCAGATGGGATTATTTATCTTCCCTACTAAGCATAGCTTATTTTATTCTTTGGCTTGTTTCCAGTAACCCCAGAATTTTCTAATGTTCATAAATTGAGGATTTTTCAACCACTGAAGCTTTATAATTGACAGAAAAGTTTTTTCTCCTCCCATACTCTTATATTAAGAGAACTGGGAGGACAGAATGGATCTTGGCTGGTGGCAAGGAAGCATGGAGTGGAAAACATGGGAAGCTGGAGCATGGAAACTGCTCTTGGCTCTCCTCCAAACCTACAGCTTTTGCAAGGTGTTCAGAGCAGTTCCCACAAGTTCACAGCTGATGCACAACCCAGATGGAGGGAAGGTTGTCTTTTTCTGATCCAGTCCTATCCAGATTTTTAATTAATGCCATTCCTAGTGGAATCTGCTTTTTTTGAACACTGAGCATTAAGGAAGGAAGAGATAGAAGTGTTTTGAGGATGTGGCTTCCACATCAGGAGGATTTTTCCCAGTTAAGAGTAGCCTGGAATAAACAGGCTGGAATGAAAGAGGGATCTGGGCAGGGTACTGAAGTCTGGCAAACGCAATCCACAGAAATGTGTTTGGGGAGTGGCTGCCAGGCCTCAGTTTGGACAACAACCTTTGGAGAAACAGTGAATGAAAACTCATTCAAGTGAATGGTCCAGCAGCTGCCAAATCCAAATGTCAGCCAAGACTCTGAGAAATCTAGAAATTCTGGAAGAATTGTGTGCACTAATGAGAGGGAAAAGAGGAGAAATTAGAGATACAAAGCTGTTGTGGAAGGCAGAGCTCTGCTGTTTTGGCAAGGAAAGAAATAGCAGGTGGAGGAGTAAGGGCTCAAGAAAAGGGCTTCTGGGTGTTGGCAGAGCTGAGCATGGAAATGAAGGATTATGAATGTGGGACCTCTGCTCTCAGTGTTTTCAAACAGCATGTGGAACAAATATTTGTAGTTTGGTGGTTTTTTGGAAATAATTTATCCTGTTCCTAAAGAGCAAGAAATAAATACCTGAAGATCCCTTATAGCTCTGCAGTTCTCCAGTTTTTATTCTGTTCCCGTTTATATTTTGGCAAACCTCTGGTGATTCTTAGCTTCTATTCTCTTGGGCTGCTTTTTCATTCACCACTAGGCTTTCTCTGAAGGTAGAAGACCCTAAAAGACAAAAAAGAAAAAAAAAAGTCAGTCTACTGTTATGCATCTTTATATAGAACTAAAGGAAAATGTCATAATAAATTTCTTGGCCAGTGGATTATGTGGCAAAATTGCAAGGAAGAAAGGGACAGAAATGCACAGAAATAGGAGCGTGACAATCTGGTGTCTGAATGATTTGTAATGAGGCACATAACTGCTTCTTGAAGTTAATTATTACATGATAATTGCTGAAGAAGGAATGAAATCCATTGGAATGTTCTTACAGAGCCTCCTGATTTTTCTCAACAAAAGGGTGTTAACACTTCTGATTAGCATGTAATCCAGAATTAATTGAAGAAAGAAAGGCCAGGCAGAGTTTTGCAAGTGAAATGCTGTATAATGAACTTAAACTGTAGCTCTTCATTTGTACTGGAACATGTTTCAGCTGCACAGCAAACTTTATTTTCCTCAATCAGCCCAGTCTAGAAAGTAGGAGCAGTAAATTTTGGTATGTGCAATGAGATATTGATTTATTAGGAAGCTTTATTACTTTATAAAGTCCCTAATTCAAGGGAAGGCATTGATTTATACTTAAACATACCTGAGGCACGTGAGGGGCTGAGGGCAGACATGACCCAAACCAGCACTGACAGAATTTCTAGAATCCCAGAATATCCTGAGCTGGGGGGAACCAACCAGGATCATCCAGTCCAGCCCCTGGCCCTGCACAGACACCCCAACAATCCCACCCTGGGCATCCCTGGCAGGGCTGTCCAAGCTCTCCTGGAGCTCTGGCAGCCTCGGGGCCGTGCCCATTCCCTGGGCAGCCTGGGCAGTGCCCAGCACCCTCTGGGGGAAAAGCCTTTCCCTGCTGTGTGTGCATTTATGTTCATATCATAAGATTTTCTTGGTCTGCTGATCATTTGGGTTTGCTTCCAAATGGCCAAATTATGCCTCTGAGTTGGAAGGACTCAGATAAACTGCAGAGGGTTTATGTAAAGGCCTGTCTGAAGGAAAGGCTCCCATAAAAATGCCATTATCCAGTGTTTCCCAGATTTACAAGTGTGCAGCTTTATCCTGCTTCTTTCTCAGTGAAACATTCCAGATATTAAATAGCCTTGCCTTGGGACAAAATATTGGATTGGGGCATCAGATTTTGGGATGTGAGGTTGAAGTGTGTTTCTTGTACTCTTTTAAGATGTTTCCTAGTGCAGGTGTCCAGTGTTAAATCTCCCTGCTTAAAGCAGGATCTAACTGGGTTTATACTGGGATTTGCATTACTTATTTTTATGCAAGTTGGGGTATTACCCCTGTGTTATCTTTGTGTAGTTTAGTATAAATTAAAAAAAAAAAAAAAAATCATGTTCTATTAATATTGATAGAGTTTAGGCATTTGGTAAAGATACAAATAAGGGTCACCGTTTTTATTTTATAGCAATGATGATTTGTATTTATATTTTTTTTTAATATGCTGATATAAATCTGAATAACTATAGCATCCTATACTTTGATAAGCATTGAAGAGTGGTTTTACTTCCTATTGCCTTTTAGCCTGGAAGGGCTTGGCATTAGGAAGTTTGGGTACAAGGATTTTTTAGTGATAGGGACTGCAGCAGGTGTTCTACAGAACAGGCTGTGAGTGTGACATGGTTAAAAATTTTTTTAAAACAGGCACTACAATATATAAATGCTAATGTAATGCCATGATTTCAAGCTGGAGGAATGCTTTTCCTGGAATGTAAGAAATACTTGGTTTGTTTTCTCATAAATCAGAATCTCCAGGGAAAAGGGCAGGAAGTATTTATATTTCAGGGGGAGTAGATCGCAGAGCTTAGCTTGCTTTGGATGTATGAAATCCCTCTTGCTTTCCTAAGAAAAGATGATGTGGAGGCTGCCAAGATTGGATACTAGGAAAAAGAATTCCCTGAAATACAGGTGAGGCATTTGAATGAGTTTCCCAGCTCCCTGGTGGAGTCACTGTCTCTGGAAGTGTTCAAGAGATATCTGAATGTGGTACTTGAGGAGATGGTTTAGGGGTGATGATGGCTGGACTTGGTGCCCTTGAAGGTGTCTCCCAACCTTGGTGTGGTTCTGTGAAAGCTGCTGGCTAATCCCAAGGATTATCCACATATTTTATATTTTATCTATGTTATAGTAGATATGTTTGTGCTGAGGAGCACAGTGCAGCCTCCATGGGTGCAGATCAGGAATGTTTCTGCTCTCTACACTTCTGTTTCTTGAAGTGACAAACCTCATTGTGGTGTGCTAGCAAATCATCTTTCCTTTTAGGATTGACATTATTTTAATAAAGGCTGTGGAAAGTAAAACTACAAAATAAAGCCAGGAGTATGCATGGGTGTCCTGGGTTGATGCTGAATTG
>VYXF01010862.1:0-47023 GCA_013397295.1 Polioptila caerulea | reverse complement strand
TTCCCTGTCCCAAACCAGCTGGGAGGAGGGGTGGTCCGGATTTGCCTTCTGGAGGGACTCCTCCCGGAGGTTTCTCCCCAAATTTGCCCTAAACCAGGACACGGTTTTATTCTGGATTCTGGCAGCAAGTATTCTGTGTCTCAGAAATGTAGTGGGGAGCCTTAGCTTGAGGGGAATAGTTTGCTTTGAATTAATTGTAAGAGTAGAGTAAGAAAAATTGTGTCTTCCCCTGGATCCCTGGAAGTGTCCAAGGCCAGGTTGGATGGGGCTTAGAGCACCCTGGGCTAATGGAAAGTGTCCCTGCTCATGGGAGGGGGTGGAATGAGATGGGCTTCTTAGATCCTTTCCAGCCCAAACAATGACTCTATGAACAAAAAAAAAACAAAACAAAAAAGCATTATTTCATTCAGTCTTTAAAAGGTATTTTGAGCCTTGTCAGTTCAGTGTTAGCTTAGAATCTAAATGTGGAAGCTGTGTGACAGACACTGCTGGATCTCAGGGCCCCATTCCTTGGGCCAGCTTTCACAGTGGCAAATCAACCCCACTGCAACTTAAAAGCAGGGGCAGCATCTTGCACCTGAGCAATGGCAGAGCACCCAGGAATTTTTTTAACTCCATGAGTTTTTTCTCCATCATGTTATGAAGTGAATCATTATCCCTATTGAGAGATGCATTCAGTGAAAGTGCCTTTTGAATTTTCCTTCAAATAGATTATAAAGCCAAAAAAGACCATCTATTTGAGGTGAGTCCTGTAATTTGATTTGAAAAGAAGTATTTTTTTCAGTCTCACTGGGCTGGCGGTCATTAACGCTGTTCTCCCTTAGAAGATGCAAACTGCTTTTCAGAGATCTTACTTAGTCTTGTTCAATTATCCAGCCAAGTGTTCCTGCAGCTGGGTAGGGATGGATTTTAGGGCTCCAGGAGTGTCTGTCAGGGGGAAAGCTGGAAGATTTTCTGAGAAAAATGGGTGAATCTTCTTCCACCCAATGGGTGCTCCCCTCCCCTTCCATCATGCCAATGCCATTGGCAGCCTGTCCCAGTGATCCAATAATTGTCCCCATTTCTGACATTTTGAGGGTTTGAGTAGAAACTTAGGAGGATTTTGTGTGGTTCACCTCCAGGTGTGTGTGAACTCAAACAATGTTTTCATGCAAAATTTGCCATCTCACTGTCCCAGCCCCTTTCTGGGTTATCTTGGGGATGGGTTGCATGACTCAAACCTGAACACACATCCTGGGATGCTGGGCCATTGTTCCCACCTTTTATTTTGTGCTATTGGAAGCCCTTTCAAACCCTACACCAATTTTCCTATTTTTTTTGAAAGCTGCCCAAGGCATTTAAGATTATAAGTAAGATAAGAATAATGTAATGGATCATTCCAGTGATATTTGACTGATAATTTTGAGGGTATAACTCTTTTGAAATACTTTGAATTACCTTATTTTTAAATGAAGAATAATCACTCCAAGCATTGTGTGTTTTGATGTATCAAAATTTAGGAATGTGGGTTTAATAACCTGCACCCCTTTTCCAAACTGAGAAAAACTGTAGAAAAGCTGTTGGCAAGTTGAGAAATTGAACTCGGGCCAACAACTTGTGCTGAATACTTGTAAAAGGAAATTTTCCTAATCCTTAAGTTTAGATTAGATTAGATATTAGATATTATCTAGATGGAAATGTTGGGTTTTCCAGAGGTGTAACCCCAACCTTAGTAGTCAAGCCAATAACACCAGGTCTGTGTTGCAGTGGCACTGGTGTCAAAGCAGCACAGTGAGCTGCTACTCCTGTTTGTTCATGTGTTCATGAGCCTGACATCAACTTAAAAGAGCACATGGCAAGGGAATGAATTATTCAAACACAGAGATGTCATCTGCAATCTGAGCCTTTTGCTTTTTACACTGTCCCAGCAATGCTGAAATGCTGGGATGTCTTCCACCATCAAATCCTTTCCTACTACATCCTTTACTTAGGTCTTTGGAGGTTCTTTTCACAGTGCACAAGTGAAAAACCAGAAGATTGATGAGTATGTTGAAAATAATGCTTTGGTGTTGTTGGTTGTTACTGAGGAAGTTGCTGTGAGGAAATTGTTTTACCTTTTTTTGATGTCATCAAGATCACAACTTGCCAACAGCTGTGGAAATGTAGACTGAAGTCTGGGGCCTTTCCTGATCTTTCTCATCTCTTTTGAACAAAAGAAATTATAAAAGATGTACTGCTCCACAAGGCTGCTCCTTCTTACTACAGAAGGGAAAAATAATGCATGGAAATCTTGACTCAGAAGTAAAATCACTTTCTTTACTCAGTTTAGCTGAGAATTGCAGCCCACAGGCACACCACCATCCGTTTTTGATGGGCAAGTTCTTACTGCAGCCCTGCAGTGTAAAACAGCTAAAGACTGAGCATTCTTTTTCCCCAGCCTCATTCTTTACCCATGTTAGTAATCCTTGCACAGCATTTTCAGTCATGTATTTATTGCCAATGATCTTTAAAGATAAACTGAATTAAAAAGGAAAAAAGAGGAGCTTCCCTGGGAAACTGGCTAAGAGTGACTATTTCCTTAAAGGAAGTAAAATCTCAGTTTGGCAGTGTCAGGTTAATTGTTGGCTCTGGTGAGCTAAGAGATCTTTTCCACACTAAATAATTTTGTGATCCAGTGCTATCATAGTAAAGGCCTTGTCCTAAGTTAAAAAGGGGAAGCTCACAAAAATTAAATCCAAACCTTAAAACAAATTAGTTCATCAAGTTAACACCAAATACCTCCTTTTTAACCTAAAGTATGAATAAAACCTGAGACAGAGGAAGTTGGGACCATGAATGAAAATATGATTGTGACAGATGTTGGTACCCAAACTGAAACTGGGAGCAAGGTCTGTGCATCCCTGGAGCCCTAAAATGGAATGTGTGACACTGCAGGATGCAGTGTGCATCAGGAAAGGAATTTTGTGCTAAAAGCTTTGACCAAAGTCCAGCTGGAGAGCAGCTGAATCTCCTGAGTTCTGTTCTGGTCCAAACCCCATCTTTCAAAGGTTGGAGACTGTTATTAGGGTAGGGCAGGGGTTCTGCAGGGCTTCAGGTGGATTTTGGTCACATTGGGCAGAAAGAAGACCAAAAAAACCATCACTGAAATTACTGGGAGATGGGTGGGAAAAGGATGGAGTCTGTCAAGATTTTTGTGGTAGGATGTTTTTGTTGGAGAGGTGCCATGAGGGAGCCTTCTGATCTGGGCACCCCAGGTTATTGTGCTGACAGTGTAAGAGAAAAAATTATCTAGGAAAAGTGTCTTGCACAAAATCATTCCTGTGCTTACTACACATATTTATATCTTTGTTATTTCTTTGTTAAAAAGCCTGAATGCCCATACAGAGGAGAAAAATTCTCGGCTTTAGAAAATTAGAAAGCTCACAGAGCTGATGCAAAGCCAAGTCCTTTCTGCAGGGGAGGAGCACAAACACAGACTCAACAGCACAACTGAACCAAAGAATTGTCCTGGACTGGGTTTTCCAAATTAGAAATCAGCATGGAATTAGGAATCAAGCAGGATGGTTTGGTTCCTTGCAGAGGACACTGTAATAGAACAGGTGAGTTGTGTGGAGGAGCAGGTGGCACCAGAGGTGGCACTCCAGCATTTCTTTAATCAGCCCTAAAGGCTCTTGGGCAGAGCTATGCTTTGGGTGAGTGTTTGCCTTTTGGAGAACTGCAGTTTAAACTGCTAAAGCACTTGGGCATGAATTTTTTCCAAATAAATCTGAGTTTGCAGTGTCCTGAACCTGCCTTTGTTTTGGAAACGTGGGTTTATTGTCCAGATGTTAGCAATGTGGCAGGTCAGAGTAGAGGCAGGAGGGACACTCTGTCACAGGTAACTTTGGGAAAGGCTGGGACTCCTGATGAAGTGTTTATCATCAGCTCTCTGGGGAAAGCCAACACAAACCCCTTCTGCCCTGGTGAGGCTCTACAGGTCACTCTGCTTGTTTTGACTGGTCCCTCACTGGCATTTTCCTCCCATTTTACTGGGCCTTTAAAGGACTTCAGCTCAGTTTTGGCTGTTTTAGAATGATGATCCCCATTACACACACAAAACCTCCTGCACCATTTCCTGTCACTTGTGTCATCCTAAAGATTGCAGCCTTTTTTTCCTGGAGGAAAAAATGGGTGTCCTGCTTTTTGCTTGCTTTTTGTTAAATCTGCACATTTATATATACACAGATATTAGCAATCATTTATTGTTTTGGTGGAATAATTTCTAAAAGGTGTGTTTGCTAAACTGACACTTTCTCAAAAAGAAAGTGCTGGAAGTGTCTTTGGTGTCTTTTGTAACCTGTTTTTTTTATTCTCTCAAGGAGGCTGGTAGGCTTTCCTCATTATTTGTAGACAGACAGGCTGAAAGAATATTATTATTATTATTACTATTATTATTATGGTTGTTATTATTATTATTGCTGTTATCATAATTATTAGTTATTAACCATGTAGGATGAGTCACATTGGTAACCTTTAGAGGCCTTTTCTATAAATTGTGCCCCTTTTTATATGAAACATTGTCAAAACCAGTGAAACAGTAGTATAAAAAGCTCCTGGAAATAACATGTTTTATTGTTGGTTTTTTTTATGGTTTGGTTTGGGTTTTTTTTTCCTTTTTTTAGTAAAACCAGCTGTGTGCATGTGCTTAGTGAAGCATGAAGAAGGGGGGAAGAAAGTAACAGAAATAAACCACTGCTACATTTCCTATTATTTCTCTTGAGACCTATGGATCCATGATAAAAATTTGGGATTTTTCCTTTGTTTTCTTTCTAGCCTTTCCTTCGATCTGAATGTTTTGAGGATTTTTTTTTTCTTTTTTTGTTGCAGGGAGAAGAGATATGTCTCAATTAAAAGAAAGAGAGCATTTGTTAGTTTTAGGATATAACACTACATTTTTTTGTTTTATGTTTTCCAATTGTTGTTTCTTCTTATCACACTCTGGAGCAGGAAGGTGCTCATGATAAGGAAAGTTGATAATTTCCTTGAAGGCTTCAGCGTGGGGAATCTGGAGCAGACTGAGGGTGATCATTAATTTATGTGTGTGGCAGCAACACTTCTCTTTTTTCTTCTGAAAGGGGAGTTGGGCTTCCACTTGAGAGCTGAAAAAGGAGAGGATTTGATTTGGCTGGATTTGGAATGTCTGACTCCTGATCCTTGCTGCTGAACTGATGTGCTTGGCATAACAACAAGTCATGGAATTATTTTACCTTTTCTTTTGAATCCTCAGTTCCATGTCACAGGTTATTTGAGGTCAAAATCTGGCCAATAAAGCTTCAGAGAAAAATTCAGTTGAGCATTAGGTGAGACCTAAAGATCTTATCTGATTTTGTCAAACTTCTGATGTACTTTTTCCCTATATAACTTGACAGTGAACAATATAAGTTCATTGGAATCTGAAGCCAGAAAAATGTGATTTCCTTAGACTGGCAAACCACAGCATTCAAATTTACTCTTTCAGCTGTCCAGGCTCGATTCAGATAAGTCCATAGCATATGTCTCAGACTTCAACAGGCCTCAAGCTTGCCCTGTTCATTACAAAACTGATTTAATAGGATGGTTTCTGTCCAGTCTATTCCCCTGTGGTCTTTCTGTTTTTCCTCCCTCATGGTCTCCTGGTTTATTTTATCTGTGGAAATACACCTTACATGATCATGTAAGCAGCCTCCTGTGTGTCCTTATCTGCTCTCATTTCTCCCCCTCACACTGATAGATTTTTAATATGTTCAACAGTTCCAACCACAACTGACAGAAAGGTAGAAATTTAAAAAATGGATTTGCTGAGTTTTATGAAGGCAAAGAGGATGCTGTTAGAGTCCCAGCTGATTTTCACACTCAGTCCTTGACTGTTTTCTCTCCTGCACATGCAGCTGGTTTACTGCCATGGAAATCAGTGTAAGATTTATGCTCAATGTTTTCTGAAAAATACATTGCTCAGGGTGAGTGTCACTCTGTCTCTTTGGCAAGCCCTGAAACCCTGCCCTGGTGATGTGATGATCAAAGTCTGATGTTATCAGTTATGTCAAAATCCTAATTATGCCAAGAAGGATCCTTATGGCCAGTGCTATGGGACCTCCAAGAGCTGCTCCCAGGTGAGAGAGGGGATGTGCTTGGAATGGTCCCAGATCTCCTCTATGAGTGTGACCCTTGTCTAGCAGGGGCCTGAGAATGCAGAGCCAGGTTACCTGGGGGATTTCTGCAGCAGGGGTACCTGCCTGGGAATCATTTTGGCAACCTCATGGTTGAGACTCTGCTCAGGAAAAGGTTCCAAGAGGCCCTGGCCCATCCTGGTCCTGCCACCCTGTTGGGCTCTGCTTGGCAGGCTGCAGGTTGTCTCTGCTTGGAAGCACAGACATTGAAAGGGAATATTTCTGCTCTCTTTCCCCCTCAGACCTGGTTAACTCAGCCCTGGATTACAGCTCACTCTCCCTCCCTTGATGTGTTCTTCTTGTGGGAAGAGCCAGGCCCAGGATGTGTGTTTGATCTCATGGATCCCAAAGGCCAAGTTAACAAATGTCATTTATCCCACTGGCCAGGGTGAATTCTGTGTTTTAACTGCTGGGTTAAACCAGGGAGGTTGGCACAGATGTTTCCGTAGGACATCGAGTTAATTCCAACTTCATGGGCCATAAATGTGGGTTCAGGGACACTTTTGGTGCTCAATAGCTGCCCCTGCAGAGATGGCTCCAGGGAAAATGTTGTGCTTCTCCCTAACTGCTTCTCCTTGTCCCAGGAGTGACATTTGGGACTGCAGTGAGGGAAGAGGGTTTTAACCTGCACCATGACCTAAACAGGCACATTTGGGCAGGATCCTTCCTTGTGGAAGAGCCTTTTCAAGCATTGATGGTTTCGATGGCAGTAAAGTATGTCTGGTTTTTATGACCTGTTAAACATCTGTTGGTCCCCAAAATTTTCATTGCTGTATGTTTGAAATGAACCATTTTGGTAGGCAAAAGTCTCTTTCATACCTTTGCATGGAGGAATTAATACTCCACCATTTCTGTCGTTACACGTCTGGTTTTATTTTATGTTTTTGCTTTTTATGCTGAGTGCATGCTACTGAAAATTTCCATTTACTGTATCTGGGGATGTTGCAGCAAAGATAGGAAAATTGTTCTTGCCTGCCTGAAAAGTAAAGTTATTTTCTTGTTATAAGTGACCAAAAAACCCCATATTGTATCATTTTTATAGGAATTTTCAGCCACAAAGGATTTTAGAGGGCTGAATGTCACGAGTGACAAGTCTTCTTCTAGAACAGACTATAACTTTTTTTTCATTATTATTTGAAGGATCACTTAGAGGACTTTGAGTCATACTTTTCTATGATAAGTAATACATTTTCTTTTCTGATTTAACAGTGGGGGAATTTTTCAGTAAATTTAGATGGTATTGCACTGTGTTTTTCTATTCCTACTCCCAATCTTGATAAAGTCAAAAGCTTATGGTATCTTTTTCTTACTTTTATTTTTTAATGCCTGCAGCCTTCCCATAGCCAGCCTCTGGCTGCCTTCTTCTTGGAGGGTGCTGTTGAACATCCCTGTCCAGCTGCTGGCTCTGTTGGCTTCCTCAAGGTCTTTCCACCTGCCAGGAGGGGACAGCCAGGGGGGGTCGGGCTGTGCTGCCAGGGAACAGGGACAGCACAAGGGGAAAGGGCCTCAGGCTGTGCCAGGGCAGGCTCAGCTTGGACAGCAGGAGGAATTTGCCCATGGAAAGGGGGCGCAGGCCTTGGCAGGGGCTGCCCAGGGAGGGTTGGAGTGCCCATGGCTGGAGGCGTCCAAGGCAGGGCTGGAGGGGGCACTCAGAGCTCTGGGCTGGGGACAAGGGGGGCACCAGGCACAGCTGGACTTGGTGATTCTGGAGGGCTTTGCCAGCCTCAGGGATTCTGTGATTCTGTCTTCTCTATTCCGAGTTTTCATGTATTTTAATGAAAAATTCCATTGTGGACAAACCCAATGCTAAAATTGTTAGCACTTTTTCACACCAGCAACTTCTGAGTCTGCAAGCAATGAAAGCAAGCAGCAGATTTCCTTTTCTTCTGCTGTTACTACCTGGTGTTCTGTGGCGTTGTATATCACAAACTCTTGTTTCTCACCAGTGGAGTTCTTGATAATTTCTTTCAGTCTGTTTGCAGAAAGAGAGGCAAGTTCAATATTTTCATGCTGTGTGCAATGTTTCAGATTTTTCAGCAATGTCTGGAGTAATTGCCCAAGAGAAATTTTCCCCACAGGCTGCAGTGAGTAACTGCCAGCATTTCTTGCTATTAATAATCACATGCAAAAAATTAATCTTGGAGCTGTCCTAATTTGTTCCTTCTGTTGTGTGCAGAGGCCAAATTGTTTAGACCTGGCACAGTTTAGGAGGATTCTTCATCCACAGCTGTCTGTGGGTACAGAAGCAGGAGGAGCCCCTCTGTGTGTTTTGAGGTGTCAGAAAAAGCTCTGCTCCATCCGTGTGGTGGGGAATAACCACTGCACAGATTCCTGGAACCCCACAGTGTGTGCATGGAGGGCTGCAGGAGCTGCAGCAGGGAGCTGAAGATGATCTGACAGGTTCTGAGCTGCCTGGCTGCTGGGTGGGAGCTGGGATCAACCCTAGGTGAACCTTTCCTCACCTCCATGGCAGAATTCCCTGCTGCTGGAATTCACTGCTGCTTGGGACTTGCTGTGGCAACCAGAGGAGTGGTGTATTTCAGGTCTTAAGTCTCAGATGTAGCATCGCTGTTATTTGATGTAACCTAAAAAATCAGAGCTAAATTTGAATGTGTTGCTTGAAGTATCTTAAAAAATTAGAGCTCAATTTAAATGTGTTAATTGCATCAATTCCATTGTTTTTAACACACACAGCCATGAATCCTCTGTGTAACAAATGAGGCTGTTCCAGTCAGCGTGGAGAGGTCCCCAGCTAAAGAAATCTGCCCTCCTAGTAATGAGAATTATAAAAAACTATTTTGATTTGCTGATCAGCAAGATCCTGTGTGCTTTATTCTCAAATACGTGTCTTCTTTAGAAAAGAAGAATAATTTTCAGGAACCATATGTGTGACATGATGAGACCTGGAGCTGGTTTAGCTCATAGCTCTTCCTCATAGACAGCTCTTGATGGCACTTGCAATTTCATTCTAAAATAGATGCACTTTCTGTCGTTGCTATCCGAGCTAAATTCAGATCAATTTGTGAAAATTGTTCATGCCAAAGAGTTTCTAGTATTAGAAATTATGGAATCCTTCAGATGGGCTCTTTGCTCTCCAAAAGTGTGAATATCTGCGTGCCCAAGCCTAAAAACCTCCAACCTAAAAAAAAACCAAACCAAACCCCAAAACATCAACCAACAGTAACAAACTAACCCTATTGAAAAACCCACCCCCTCAACAGAAATAAGAAGCCCCTTGCTGAAAATATTTGGGACTGGCATGTGTCATTTGAGAACATTATGCTAAAGCTAATTCCTGCTGTACACATAANTGCAATTTCATTCTAAAATAGATGCACTTTCTGTCGTTGTTATCCGAGCTAAATTCAGATCAATTTGTGAAAATTGTTCATGCCAAAGAGTTTCTAGTATTAGAAATTATGGAATCCTTCAGATGGGCTCTTTGCTCTCCAAAAGTGTGAATATCTGCGTGCCCAAGCCTAAAAACCTCCAACCTAAAAAAAAACCAAACCAAACCCCAAAACATCAACCAACAGTAACAAACTAACCCTATTGAAAAACCCACCCCCTCAACAAAAATAAGAAGCCCCTTGCTGAAAATATTTGGGACTGGCATGTGTCATTTGAGAACATTATGCTAAAGCTAATTCCTGCTGTACACATAATTTATTAATGGCTGATGTTGTAAGCATTAGGTGGAGATTTAACATTTTGTTAATGATCTTCTGGGGAAGGTTTTCCCAGCAAACATTAAATATTTGAGACTGCTTTCATTGGTTCATACTTTTCATGATGGAAGTTTGGGGTTATTGTTGTTATTGTTATTATTGTTACTAGTGGTTGGTATTACTGAGCCTTGCCAAGCCCCCAGAGAGAGTTTGAAGTACTTGAAGGGGTCCCAAGAGAGCTGGAGAGGGACTTTTCATAAGAGTCTGAAGTGCCAGGACACAGGGAATGGCTCCCCACTGCCAGAGGGCAGGGATGGATGGGATATTGGGCAGGAATTGTTCCCTGGCAGGGTGGGCAGGCCCTGGCACAGGGTGCCCAGAGCAGCTGGGGCTGCCCCTGGATCCCTGGCAGTGCCCAAGGCCAGGCTCGACTTTGGGGCTTGGAGCAACCTGGGATGGTGGGAGGTGTCCCTGTCATGGAAGGGATGGGATTTGATGAGCTTTAAGGTCCCTTCCAACCCAAACCATTCTGGGAAATGCAGGGCTGTCGATAATAAACGTTTTTTTTAAGTAGACAATGCAAGTTCTGTGCATTCCTGTACTTCCATATGCAGGAAGAATGAGATGTGTTCTTTGTTCTTTTCTTCCTCTGGACTTCAGTGTTAATTATGCTATTTCTTAGTTTGTGTTTAGTTACGTATTTTGAGAATCTTTTCAGGTTTGTTAGGAGTCTTGAACTTATTTTGATTGCTGTGGAACATCTTCCTTCTCAGAGAGAAAAACAGGACACAGAGGATATCAAATACTTGCTATGCATCTCTTGGGTGTGGGAGCATGACCAGTGCTGCAGCTGGGCTCCACGTTTTAACTGGCAAACAGAGCCTGCTGCTCAGCTGGGCAGAATTTGTTGCAGTGGATCTGTGTGTCCATATAAATATATAAATACAATTATTGCCTGGTGTTTGTATTACAAATGCCAGTCCACTGAGAAATTCTGTTCTTCATTCTCTCTGATTTCTATGACTTGGAGATGATGAGAAATCTGTAACTTCAGAAACTTCCCTGGGCTGTATTCAGGCATAAAGGGCCAAAGGAGAATTGCAGAGAGGCAGATGTGGAAAACTCCAGTCTGTGTCTGCACCTCTGATCCTTGCTCAGAGCCAGGGCCAGGCAGAGGAGGTTCCACAGCTCCTGTGCATCCTCTTTCTTTTGAACTCCCTGTGAAGGAAGTGAAGTAACACTTCGTGGCACTGCGAGCAGACTTGACAGAAATTTTGATTTGTTCCTTGCCTGAGCTTGCTTGGGGCAGAGGAGGTTTTGGTCTCTTCAGTGATTGTTTGGCAGAGGCTGTTGTGGGTGTTGTGGGAGCTTCAAAGTTTGAGAGAAGCTTCTAGTGAGTCACAAGGTGCAGAAAGGACCCCTTGGCTTTCTAAATTCCTCCAAGAGGAGCCTGGGGCTGGCTGGATCCAGTCCTAGACCCAGACTTGGTTAATGGTAAAAGTCACTTTGTCCTGCAGGATTAATGATGGCAAATCAGATCTATTTATATAAAAATGAGCTGCTTATTATGATAAATAATTAGACAAAAAAGAATTCCATCAGAATTATTTACTACACAGTATAAAAGCTAAAACTATTCTGATGGTATAAGATTGGGTAGTGCACAATAACAAAGCAATATTAAAGCAATTACATTAAAACCAGCAAGAAGAAACAATTAAAAAATCAGAGGTTGATCTGACTCACCCAGACCAATGCTCATGGCCAAATCTCTTTCACTCAGCCTCGAGGGGTATCCTTGGGGGCTGTCTCCAAAACCCAAGGGAGTAATCTGTTAAAAAACCTACCCTAGGGAAAGTGGACTGGAATTTTATAGGGCTGACATCTGTCAGATGTCTCCAGGTCAGCTGGATCAGCTCGGCAATTTGACATAACACTTGACCACATCTGCCACCCCTTTACCTCTCCAGCAGGATAAGCCAGACTAATTTCAGCACAATTCAACACCACAAGCAGCACACAATGCCCCTCTCAGCCCACCACTAAGAGCCTTGCACAGGCTTGGAGTTGTTTGACCACATTTCCAGGCAGAGCATCCTGCTACAGGGGCAGCTGGAATTCCAAGGCCACCTGTGTCAACCAGCCAGGGTGGACAGTGGGATTGAGAAGCTGTTTCTGCCCCAAATTATCCAAGAATTCATATTATGCCTGGTCAGGTGCAAACAGAAACAGCTCCACACTCTTTTTCTTGTTCCCCAGGATGATGCTAATCAGGGATACTTGGTTGCTGGGTAAATTTGGGATGCATGGACTTGATCTCAGACTAGCCTGAACTGGAGCTGAAATATGCCAGTTTGTTGTACCAATTATTCCTATCTGTTATTCCTTCTCATCCTGCCTCACTCCCCTGTCCTGGCCCTGCTGAATTACTCATGCTGGTAATGCTCCTCCATGAATAAATAGAGAGGAACATAAATAGGCAAAGAAGACTCTGATTAGCACAAAATGCACAGGGAAGCTGTGTTTCAGACCATGGAAATCACCCTTGGCAAAGGGTAACTGTGATTATTCCACATATTCCAGCCACAGCAGGAAACACACTGTTCATTTCTAAAAAGAGCAGTTCCTGAAACAGTTTTATCTTGGCCTCAGAGCTGGTCACTGAGAAGTGACATGATTCTTGGTGCCAGGGAGGCTTGACCCTGAAGTGACAGAATCTATCCTTCCCCCTGGCTGTCTCAGGGCACACCACTGCTCTGAAAACATCTGCAAGGGTAAGGCAGTGCTGAATTCTCAGGGCCTGGCACAGCATTGTCCATCAGCTGTGCTGTTTGCTGTGCATCTCCTTCAGCTCTCTGGGAATAATATCCTAGAAACAAAGTCGGGGCTGGGCTGAAGCTGCCTGTTTGGTGAGATGGATGTTGTTGGTTGGCAGAGTGGTGCTTCCAGAGACTGATGTCCTTCAGCTCCCTGGCATCAGACGTGTCCCCAGGGGGGATGTGCTGTGTGCTCCCCTTGCTGGGGATGGGATTAGCAGGTAATCCTCTCAAAATTCACGGGATCAGCCACATTATTCATCTTTTCCTGAGACCATTTGGAGGCCTAGAGCAGAAGAAGGTAGACACAGGGCACCTCAGCAGAAGTGACACAGTTTGATTGTCTTGGTCCCCACTCTGATTTCTGGGCTATCTGAAGGTGATGTCCCCTATTGTGGCTACACTCCAGGCAGTTCATGGAGATGTTGCTTGGCCTGGTGGTTAAGAGCCTTTTCTTTCAAACTTTGCATATTAAATACATGTTTTCTGCTTCAGGAATTGTCATATGAGGCATTTAGGACACATCCTGGGTCATTTCATGAGGAACTTTGTAATTCTCCCTGGTACCTTGTAAAAAAAAGGGATATTTATTAAAAATTTTGATGTCTCAGCTACTGTATTTTTTACACCTTATGGAGGGGTTTCTTTGGGATTGTGTCCATGGCCTTGATGGACACCACACCTTTTTGTTCCTGTCTTGTGCTTTGCCAGCATAATTCCATGTGCTGAAGGATCCCAATGACCATAAATAATACCCAATAAATACCATTTTGCTTCTGTGAGAAACTTAGTGCTGTGATCTCAGAAAGCTAATGCCCTGTAGACCTCTGCAGAAACCAATTTGTTAGTAGAGCACTTTAATTTTTTTAGATTTGTTTTTTAGTGTTTTCCATTTCTCTCTGGTCTTTGTACATCAATTCTTTCCCTTGTACAGGAGGAATGTCCTGTTATTGTTCCAATAGTGGGTTTTAATTATCTTTTCTGTCAAGTGGATGGGAGAAAATTAAGAGTGTGATTTGGGAAATTTGCCATCTTGTTATGAAGTCTTAATTTGAATGGCACAGTGCATTTGTGCCAGCAGGGAAAATGCACCCTGAATAACACAGGTGCTACCATCACTCTGTGCATTTTACTGCAGCTTAGGTGTGAAAGGAGCTGCAGAAGCACTGACATGAAGTGTTCAGGCTCTCTTAGCCTTGAGCAAATTAAAAAACTTGGCATTGAAATTGAGCTGAAAAGTCCAGCTGGGAGGTTGCTTTTTGTGTTTGTTTTTTTTTTTTTTTTTTCTTGCCATTTGATTTCAAAATTCCTTCAGAATTTGAACATAAATAATGAATTTTAAAACTCTGTTCAAATAGGATTATGAATATCAGGATTTGGATTGGGAAGGGTAAAGGAGCATTTCTGCAATACATGGCAGTGGAGTTCCTCACTAGGGCCATAATTGGGCTCTGAGGTGCTGGTTCTTACTCTTAACTGTAAATGTGATTAAACAATTAAACAAAACAGGGGGTTTACTTCAACTTTTTGGGGTTTTTTCCCCAGCTGCTCCGTTCTTTGCATCACTTTTTGTCTCCTCCCTGTGCTGCTCCCTGAGATTGGTAAAGGGAGTTTCCTCCAGTTCTCAATTGCTTTAGTGCTCTTTTTTTTTGAAGAGCAAGAAACATCATGATCTGTTAATTCCCTTATTGCCCAAGATTTATCAGTCTAAAAGGCTGCAACCACTCAAATTTGTCTGTAATTTCTCTAGTGGTCTTAAGAACAGGCCAATGTGGATATGTGTAATAATATTAAATAAATAGAGGGCAAGATCAGCCTGGGCCCACAAGTGGGGCTATTTCCAGAGGAAATAATGGCAAGATCATTCCTAGACTGGAAAATCTGATTGTAAATTCAACATGGTGGTGGAAAGAGACACAGAAGTAATTTGAGGGTGCTCGATTTGCTGTGAGACAAGAAAGAGTTTTTCATTTTGTTGAAGGAAAAAAAGGCATGAAGTGATTTAATTCAACTTCTGTGGGCACGAGTGCTTAGGGATGATGTGATGCTGAAGGACTCTTCACTCTGGGAGACGAAGGCACAAGGAGGCCTCTTTAGTGGGAGCCTGAGAGACTCTGATTGCAAATAAACCCTGAATTTTTAATAGTTATGCTGAAATAATTGCTGCCAGAATTTACAAAATGATGATGTGCTGCTTCCCTCACCAGTGGCCGTTGTAAAAAATTAAGGCATTCACTGCCTCCATCTTTCTCATTCCCAGTGGATAATAGGAAGACAATCTGTCCCCAGTGCTCTCAAAAAGTTAACCCAAGTTGGTCATAATGAGGAATTCTGCTTTAACACATGAGTATCTGTGAGAAATAGGAAACAAATAAATTAATAATAAGTCGATCCATTCATCAGCAGTTGGAGCAGGAGAAGTTTCCCAACATGTTCCATCTATGGATGGTTATGATTCTTCTCAAACTGAGTGTGTAGATCTTGCTTGGGACCTTACAACCAATTATTATGTGTTTTTGCAACAACAGGAGATAATATTAATGTCTGAAAGTACTTGTGATAGAGACAAGTGGGAAGGTTCTGTTTGTCTGGAATTGACCCTGTTTTCTCCCTGGCACCATGAGAGAAGATGGACAGCAATCTCCCCTCACCACACATTCCTTGATTGGAATCACAGAATAACCTGAGCTGGAAGGGACCCACAGGGATCATCGATGTCCAGCTCCTGTAAACGTGACATGACCACCAAATTGTGCAGGAGGAAAGTTCATTTTCATTTCTTGCAACCCAAGTCATGGCATCAAACTGTGAAGTGTCTTGAGCTATGAAGGCATGTTTGTAGGACAGGCATGGAAATAGAAAATATCTATGTGTGAAAGGCAGGCAGTGGGTTTTTTATGTTAATTAAAATGCAATTAATTTCAATTGCTGTTTGCATTTGAGCCCTCATTGTCCTGCACTTCAGAGTGGTTCTTCATCTCTGTTATCCACATGAGGTTATTCATTATATGGCTTGTACTGCATGTAGTGACTCCTGTTCTTTTCTCTCCTTGCCATCACAGGGTGAGAAACAGGCCTGGCAATATTGAAGGATCTCAGAATGGTTTGGGTAGCAAGGAACCTTAAAGCTCATCTCATTCCAGCCCCCTGCCATGGGCAGGGACATCTTCTGCTATCCTGGGCTGCTCAGGGAATAAACAGGATAAAATCTTTGAAAACTGGTTTAAAAAAAAAATTATTCCTGTGCATACTTGGTGTAGTAACATGTTGAACAGGCAATTGACAGAGAGGTGCTTTCATTTCAGAGAAATGAGTGCATGTTTTGAAGGCAATGCTTGCACTAATCATGAATTTGGGATAGGTAAATGCATAGATAGGAGTTGTGTGGGGGTTGTAATAATTTCCACTTCATCAAGGCATTCCAACCAAGAAGTCAGAAGGAAAAGAACAAGGGAAAGAAATGGCACAATTACCAGTTAATTTAAAGTAACTAAAGTGTATTAGGCCCAGTCAAATGAACCATTTAATTTTTGTTCCTTCTTGTTTGTAATCTCATAAGTATGAGTCATTGAAAAGCCAATCTGGCTGGGTACACTGCGTGCTGTTTTATAGTCCTTGCTCCTTGCCAGCATAAGCATTTCCTTGTTAATGTTTCACATCTGTTCTTTGTAATTCAGTGATTATGTGCAGGCCTCTGAGTCCTCCTTGTTTGTTTTAAAAGGACAGCAGGAAGCTTCACTTGCGTGAGATTAAATCAATGTCTGTGATTTATCGAAGTTTGGGTGTCCTGGGCTGCCTCTCTGCTGCTTTGGGTAAATGAATATTTTTAGCAGAAGATGAAAATAGGGATGGTTGGAGAAAAGTCGTAATCTGCAGTTGGAATCAGCTGAATGTCTTCAGAATTGAGTTGGCAAGTAGCTGCTGGAGATTTATGCAGCTCCCTTATCAGTCACACTCAGGCTCCTTGCAAGCATTTCTGATGGTTTTTTTGTTTTATCCAGTATTCAGAGAACAAGGTTTCCTTCTGTGGGGATCTATATCCACACAGACAGAGGGTATTCATGTCCAAACAAGAATATCAATGCTCAATAGAATCTTCCTTGCAGCAGGTGTTATTGGCCCATTCAGAAATATAGAAAGTGGAGCCTTCCTGTAGTTTAGGTGACTGATTGCACATAATAATATGCAGTACGGGAGCACAAATGATGTGAAAATAAATTAGTTACCTGATTTGTAAATGCTTTAATACCTTCTGTGTTTCTGAGGTGCTCAAATACACAAAAGGTCAAACATAATCAGATAAATGAATAATTATGAACAGTTTTATTGAAGCACATAATAAGCTTTCAGGTGTTATAGAGGGAGGTTTATTATTTACAGTAGAGTGGAACCAAGCAAAATAAATCTATTTGTGCAGACAAAGCTTTGCAATTAAAATCTTACATGAGACTGGAGTTTGTTCAGAGCTCTGTAACCTTGGGCAAATGAAACCTCTGGCCTAGAATTTAGAGGCTGAGCTACGAGAGGCAGGGATCCTGCAAGGGAAGATCTGACATCCCCATCCAAGCTGTCTCTGCTTCACGTGGGCTTTGTGGTTCATTCTCATGTGCCTGTGTATTGTCCAACCTTTGGTGCTGACTTGGGTGAAGATGCTCTGGCCCAGGGGTTGCTGATGGGATCATGAAATTGTCTTGATTATCAAAAAGGGTGAGGGGATGTGTCAGTCCTAAAAGGGTGTAGAGGGCACTTGGATGAACACTGGGGTAGGGCTGGGGGCAGAAATCACAGAGGAGGGTCTGGGACAGCACCAACCTGGGTCCAGAGAGTGTCCGAGTGGGTCTTGGTGGGATTCACCAGTGCAGTCACAAACCAATTCTCCAGTTCCCTCTGGTGATGGGGCTAGCCAAGGGGAAACCACAAGGCTGAGTGTGAGCTTTGCTTTTCCATTTCCAGTGTTTCTACCCCACATCTCCAGGAATATACTCCAGCTGCCTCACAGCCACTTGGAGCTCAAGATAAAGGGTTCTTCTATTCCATCTTCCTACTTTTCCATCATTTTTAGGGTTCTTCCCTAAACAGCAGGAAAATGTGAGTTTAGATTGAGCATACAATAAAAATTCTTCAGCAAACTCTCTCAGACTCATCCGCTGTGGCAGCTGGGAAGCCAGAGCTGTATCCAGGAGGTCTGGCTTCCACATAAATGTTGAGAGTCCATGGAAACTCATGGTGTCTTGGAGCAAAGTTCCTCTGCTGAATTACAGGCCACACAGGAAAGTCCACAGCCTTTTGCTTGTCTGGAACTGCTACGGATGCTCTGATCCTGAGGCTGGGCTGTCACTCTGCTCTGGGTGTGCCGTGCCTCTCTCATCCCTCCATGAGATGTCTCCCTTTCCTGACTGGAAGGTCTCAGCTTGCTTTCCCATCCTTGAACCCTTTCTAAGTCCCTGATACCCTTATTGAGGTGGAGGAGTCAGAATTAAGTGCAAAAAGTCTGCACTGTGGATTTTACAAAGAAACACTTGGGTTTCATTTTTTTTTTTCTGTTTTCTTTTCTCATATTTTGCTTTTTAAGTGACTGTCAAGGAGTCTGAACCAATTTCCTCACAGCACTAATAGTTAGAGCCCCACACTGTTGTTCTTGCATATCAGCATTCCGCAGGTATCCATCATTTTGTGTGGAAAGCCAGGATGTTCCCCTCGGGTCTGTGACTCCACTTCTCTTCCTGCTGCCTCCCATCCATCACGGTGATTGCTCAGACACTGAGACAGGGAAGGTCCAGCTGCAGACCTCTGCAGGTGGCTCTCAGCATTCCTGTCTGGACTTCCTTTGTCTCATCCATGGAATGTCACCTTCCCAGGCTCTCTTTTCCCACAGTAATTGGGGCTTTTTGGGCAGGACAGCTCCTGGCTTGGCCCAGAGCTCCCCAGGGGAGCCTGCCCTGAGCACTCATCTCTTCCATCCTGCCTTCAGTCTCCATATCCATAACCACTTATTTGTCCATGCCAACACTCCAACTTTCCTCCAATATTTTTTACAAATGGAAGCATTGTTGACTTTTGTGGAGGATCTTGGATGAGGAGTTGATGATGAAAACACATTTCTCCTATTACTGATGCAAAATAAATTTTGATTTAGTGATAATGTCTCCCTTTAAATTATCCTGTATGTCAGGGATATAATAGCTTCTGCTTTGTGGTATTTTAAACTCTAATATGGCTTTGATTCCATCATGCTTTTGAGGTTTTATGATTACAATAAAAAGGGTCTTGTAAAATTATTTATATCTGTAATATACATTTCCTTTTACAGAGGGGCTGTTGACATCCTCCACTGTAGGGTTCAGTATTCTCACACAAAACAGATCTAATTTTGTTTTTTATCCAAGTCATCACATTAGATACACAGTACACATACCTCTTCTCTTCATGATATTTGGGGTTTTTTACACCTAAACTGACATTTAGATAGAAAGGATAAATTTACTTGGCTCTTTCTCAATATCCTATGAGAGGCTACATCAGGAATCACATTTAGAGCACTGACATTTCCAGCAACAATGCCTGTATAGTAAACTCACTGGATATGTTGACAAAAAATCAAATTTGCTTAGGAAAACGTGTATGAAAATTATTTGCAATAAAAGCAGGGAGAAGGAGGGGCCTTAGCACAGCGCTGCCAACCCCACCCCGTCAGCAGCTCGGTGAAATCTGGCATTTCCCTGCTGAATTGACTGTGTCAGAGTTAATGCTGGAGAAATGCCAGAACATTATTTGGAGTCTCTCTTTGAATATGGGATGTGGAGGCACCAGGCAGAGGATTCCCTGCAGAAAAGGAGGGAAGGAACAGCAGACAGAGAAATCAGCACTCTTAGCACTGGGATATTTTTAGATTCTCTCAACCTGGTGAATAGACTCAATATAGATGATATTAATTGTTGGTACAGTCAGAAGTTGAGAAAGTCTCAGTTTACACCCATGATTCATGGAGATTTCAATAATCCTTATTTTGATCATTGCTTCCAGTAAAATTCAAGTTAAATATCACGTTAAACTCCGTGCCTTTGCACCCAGCTGACTTTATGAAGTGTTTATGAGCTGACTAAACACCAGAACCACAGGAGGAGACTTCTTAATCTTTAATATTTTGTTTACTTCAGAGCAGTGACAGCTAAACTTAAACCCTTCAAACTCAGTTCAGAATGAGGTGTGTTGGGGGTGTGCCTGCGGAAATTCCAATATTTATTTTGATTCATTGCAACTTGGATTTAAAGTTCCAGTAAGAAAAGGTATAATGGACAGTTTTATGTCAGTTTGCAAGAGGTAAAGCATTTTAATGTTTGTTTTTGGGGTTTTGGTGGGTTTTTTGGGTTTTTTTTATGAAATCCTGGCTCCAGGTTAAACTCTTTTTCTGGATAAAAGTCAAAAGTAGGCAACATACTCAGAATGTTAAAATGCAATAAAAATTGCAGAGTCCAACTTCAGGATTTCCTTTAAAAACTTAAACTTGCATAAGTTTGGTGTTTTGTGTTCTCTGTGAAACACAGTACATTTAGAAGAGGAAATACTGAATATACTTGTGGTGCATTTCATGCTGTTCTTGAAAACTTAATTTTTCCTTGTCTTGCTGCTTTCCAGGTGTTCAGTCACAGAGCAAACCAAGTGTATCTATATTTATGTACACATTGCTCTGCGTGTGCTCTTCAGAAATGCTGTCATTTATTGCTATTTGTGAAGCAGAAAATTGCTGGGGGTGTCTGAGGTGCAGCTCTTAATTCTGTTGAGGGGCATGAGCTGGTCATACCACTTCAGGGTATGTGGCTGCACAGCTCTGGATTTGTCTGTAAAATGGGTTATGACTCAGCCTGCCTCATCTGTTTCTCAAAGTTTTTAAACTCAGTTCAATAGTCTTCAAGGAAAAGTCTGGAATTTCTAAGCATAAAACAGATGATGTGCAATGGATTTAAATTAAAACACCAGTGCATGTTCAGGTGTAGAAGGTGTTTGAAACCAGGTGCACCTGAAAATCCCATGCCCTGCCTTAAATAAGTGACTGGAACTGGTTATTCCTAAATTGCACAGCACCGGTCTAGACCAAAACTATTGCCATGAAACATTTAAATACCATGACAACCTTGATTATGGAATTGCATTTTCTGCTCTTCCCTGGCAGGGTGGGCAGGCCCTGGCACAGGGTGCCCAGAGCGGCTGTGGCTGCCCCTGGATCCCTGGCAGTGCCCAAGGCCAGGCTGGACTTTGGGGCTTGGAGCAGCCTGGGATGGTGGGAGGTGTCCCTGCCATGGCTGAGGGTGGCACTGGATGGGCTTTAATGTCCCTTCCAACCCAAACCCATCTGGGATTTTGTAAAGGACGGGTCTGTGACAGATCCCTTTAACCAGACCCAGGGCATTCACTGATAATTTGAAAAGCTTAAAGTAGAGGCCTGGCTTTCAAAGTCCTACTGGGGCCAGAATTGAACCATTTCCTCACATACAGAGTTTCATCATGTATGATGTGCTCTGAGGAATTCCAGAAGTTTCCAGATGAATTTTTTTTGCCAGTAGGATTTCTTTTAAGTAATATGAAGATTAGGAAGACAATTCCTATGTGTATGAACAGGATTCTGCTTCCAGGGAGTAGATCACAGCTTTAGTTACAAAACTCAGGCCTAGCTTGGAATTAAAATGGGACAAATATTGTAACATATCTGTCTAATTTTGGCTGCTGCAACCCCCAGTTCAACATCATCCGCATTTGGGCAATTATTAACCAGATTATTTCAAAATATGCTAATCCAAGCAAACCATTTTAGCTGTGGCAACTGAATATATAACTACTGCTATATTTAGTCATAAAAATAAAGCATTTCCGTGGTTGCACTGACTGGTGCTGTAAGCTGAGCATTAATCAACTAGATATATTCATTTTTTGGGTTTGGGGGGTGGAGTCTGTGGTGCAGCAAAGAAGGAACAGATGATGGTAGGGAGAACCTGGAATCTGGAGTTGTTATAAATGGAATCAGTTAAAGAAGAAATCAAGTATGGAGGTTTGGTATACTCTGAGGACAAATAGGTCATTTGGCATTTTTCTGCTAATGGATCTCTTTACATTAAGACGAACAAAGTCTTGACTTGAAGCAGATGTATCAATGATGAGGTGCCAGCAGCACTCTGGGAGGGAGATTTCTTGCCAGAACACAGGCTTGGAGAGGAGAAAAAAGAGGGTATGTAAGAACTGAGTCAGAAAACTGCTCCTGGAGAGGGTTTCTTGCCATGTAGCTGCCACTCTTTATTTGGATTTGGATCCCATCACCTGCTTCTGGTCATGTCCACATCTCATTTCTGAGCAGGACAACAATGGTTTGTTCTGATCTCAGGAAATCTCTTCACAAGGTTCTTTGATCTGAAAACATCCCTGAGTTCCTCCCGAAATGAGGTTCATTCATGGGCATTGGGAAACGTTCGTTCCTTCTTACAGGTGATAATGGCTGAGAAAACAAATCCATCAGAGGCTGCTGAAGCACTGACTGGTGCAGTTCTGGCACAGCTGGATCCTGGAACTTAATTAGATGATTTGTCTCCACCAGTGAAGGGTTGTTTTTTAAATTTATATCTATTAACCTTTCACTTTAATTATTCTATGTCTTCTCATAGGAACACCTTTGTTAGTACAGTCAACTTTGTATAGGAAAAATAACTTCTGATATGTGGATTGGTTCATTTTGAATACTTTTAGCCAGTTGTTTTGATCTCCTGCTCTTTGAACCTTGGCTACTCCCATTCTTAAATTTGAGAGCTTTAATGTGGTTTCAGTAGATTTAAATGTATGCAGTGCTTTTGTACTGTGAGCACAGTTAAGAATTGCTCTAATTAATATGTTCATAAATGTTAATGAAGAGGCAAGTAGTGAAACATTCTATGCTGTGTTTACTGGGGCCCAAAGCACATGTATTTCCCATCTGGGAACCTCAGTCTGCAAAGTTTTAAGTGGAAAGTATTTTAAGTTAAGATCAGACATAATTCAATTTTTTCCCCTCGAGTGCTGCAAAATGATTTTGTTAATTTTTTATTTTCCCTTTTAAGATGAATGACCCTCTCCCTGAGTTTTTTCTGATGCTTTACATGATTTCAGCAATCTTTCTTAATTAACTGGAGCCCCCTTTCTGTCCTGGACATGTATTTGATGGAAATAGGAGAGGATGGGACATGCTGTACTTTGATTCTGAGTCATAAAGCAATTTGATGGTTTAATTAAGGTTACACCTCTGGATTTAGTTGAGCACCTGAGATTTTCAAACCATTGCACTTTGCAGGCTGTTTAACCTTTTAACTCCTGCCCAAATTTCTTGCTCTGAGGTGAGTATTCAAAGGTTTTCTTGACCACTTCCTTGCTGAACCCAAACCCTTGAAGGAAAGCCTTGAAGGAGAGGGAAAGATGGCTCAGACAGGGAAGTCTGGTAGGTGAAATGAGGGAAGAAGAGAAGTTTTTGGAACAAATGCCTTAATATTAGAGCCTCTTTTTCTTTCCACACACATTAGGTACACACTCTCTGCTCTGGAAAACAGAGGAAAAGTATATTCATGTGTAGGTTTGATAGAGAAAATGCCTGGAAATAGAATTAAATTTTTCCTTTTTTTTTTAATATGCTATTTGAATTCCAGGAGATTTTCAGGTGCTTCAGTACTGGGTAGGTCTCTGCCTCTCCTAATTTCTCCCCTTTCATTTGTTTTTCTCCTTACACGTAATGTAATAAGGCAACTTGGTAGTCCTGCAATGTGAGATTCATGGTTGGCTTGATCTTGTTTTTCATTTTTCTAATGGATTTTCCTCCCTAACGCTGGTTTTCTCTCCCAGTCCTTGACATATTCCAAGGAGTTCTTGCTCACCCCTGAATTCTTTATTCTGGAGGCTCTTTATTAATGTGAGCACACCGGAGCAGGGGGAGATTGCCAGCGACGGGAGGAACACTGGGCTAAATGTCACCTATTAAGGAGCAGCTTCTGTGCAATTGGTGCTGCTTTCTCTTTGTCACCAGAGGAGGAGAGTGGGAAATATTCGTGACAGAAACCGAGTCTTGGAGAGCCAGCCTTTGTTTTGGGGAGGAATCTTTCTCTTTGAGCTGCACAGCCTTTGCCACCGGGGTGATCCATGTCTCTGTGTGTATGTGTGCATTCTGTACAAAGGCTGTAATCAAAGAATTCTTTGCAGAAGTTAGGAAGCCAAGCATTCAGAAGTTCTGGCTGTATCATTTACTTTATTCTTCCCCCTTTGGTGTTGAGCCTAAGACAGGAGCCTTGTGGAGCAAAGGAGTGATTCCAGATGGTTTCATGATAAATCTGTGCGTCAGAGGTAAATTAATTCTCAGTAACCTCAGAAACTCCAACACTGATGTTTCCAACACCTTCACTTCTTACATGTGTTTTTTTGTGGGTAACTTTGCTTCAGAAGCTTTAGAAAAGTTCTGGTTTGTACTGCTGAAAACCAGAAGGAGCATTTCCTACTTTGGAGCAGGATTAGCTTTCTCCTGAAGTGTTGCTCAATTTATGGGTATTATAATCTGAAGCATGTGACCCATAGCTGAGGGATGTTGTGTGTTGTCAATGGCTCCAAGTTCCTTCACAACCAAAGGGATTAGTATTCTTCAACACCAGCTCCTTACACAACCATCTCTACTCATCCCTGTGATAAAGAATTAAAGAACTTATTTCTGATTAGCTCCAGAACATTTATAGCACTTTCAGAGTATTTGTGGTTCTAATTTGGAATACAAAGATTGGTTTCAGCCGTAATTTCCTGTGTGGTTAAGGGAACTCAACTGTTCTGCCCTGCTTCCTTGCCAGCCAAACTCATCCTATAGGTTGTGTTCCCAAGGCTTTCAGCCACGGCATTGCACAGATTTTTTCTCGCAATTTGGACCAAAGCTTTAGCTTGTTTATCTATGAAAAGTGTTCCTAATTGATTTTTTTTTTTTTTAATTAAGAAACAGTGATTTGAAGACAGGAGCTGTTGGTTCAGATCATCCTCTGCTTCCACCTTTGTTGGTGCTCAGCTTGAGGCTCCTGTGCCTGCTGTAGCCTGCCAGGCTGGTTCTGTGGCTCTGTGCAAATCATAATCTGCCCATTAACTAGATACTAAAAACTCATTCCAGTGGGTTTCTTAGTTTTTCCTATAACCTGTTACTGTTGTGAAATGCAAGCTTTTCTGACGCTTTAAAGAAATTTAAGCTTGCAATTTTCATATCTTACTGGCCTTTTCATTTGAAAAATAAGCCTTGCACTTTATATTTTCCTTAGTGTTTTTGCAGTCTCTTCACTAAATGGTCTTTATTTAAAGAGCCCCCTTGTTCTGATGAGAACAGAGAAGAAACATTCCTGTTGTGTTTTCTGCATTCTGGTGTATGCTCTTGAACCTCTCTTTAAGACCACTTGGGGTTTGCTGAAGGCACGTAAGGTTTTGAGCTGTGATTAATGAAGAGTAATAAGAGTTTGGGGGCTTTTTTATCCATCTGAGGAACAGTGCACTTAGCAGGACTCTTTTTTAGGAAATATTGCATCAGGGTTTGGAACAAGATGGTCTTTAAGGTCCCTTCCAACTTAAATCATTCTGGGGATGGTTTAGGGGGTTGGTATCGAACCCAAACCATTCTGGGATTTTTGTAGCTGTTTACTGCTCTAAAATACCTAGAAAGAGACTAGTGGAGAAGAAGGGCCAAGTCCTTTCTTTGATCTTAACAGCCACAACTGTTTTGGAAGACACTTCCCTTGGCATAATTCTCTGCAGAGCAGCTGTTCTACCCCAACTCTCCCAACTGTGTCACATTCCAGGTCTGGCTGTGCCTTTTGAGTTGTCTCCTCTCTTATCCTGGCTTTCTCTCCCACAGAGATGGGCTCCTCACTGCCTGCAGCACCACAAGGAGCCTGCTGAGCGAGTGCAGGGGGAGGACAAGTGAGCTACCCTGGGATGATGCCCCAGGAGCATCTGCACAGCTGTGGAATAAGGTCCAGCTGACATGCCAGGCTGGGGGAGCTGTGGAAGAACAGTGCCCAGAGGAGAACAAGGGATACAGAGCAGTCAGCTGGAGGTTTTACTGGAAGCCACACCCACACGGGGTTGAAAGGTGAGGGGCTTTTTTTTAATTTTATTTTTGGGGTAGCTGTTAGATGCAGGGAATGAACTTTTTTAATAATAAAGGAAATGATCTCAGGGTCACTGATGCTGGAAAAGTCCTCCCATCCCACAGAGCCCCAGCTGTGCCCAATGCCCACCTTGTCCCCAGCCCAGAGCTCTGAGTGCCACCTCCAGCCCTGCCTTGGACATCTCCAGGGATGGGCATTCCACCAATGTCCCCCTTCCAATTCCTGACTACACTTTATCCAGCCTTGTGATTGTCTCTTAATATGTATCTTTAAAAGGTAACTGTGGAACCACGTGTGTTAATTTGCTTGAGTTTAGTAAGTTTACCTAATGTTTAATTTTAGGTTGGTTCTGGTGATGAATTGCCCTAGGAATAAAAATTTCTAAGGAGCTGACTCTTACCTGACAGGTTAGAGGTGTAGAGATTGAATGAAATGCTTGAATACTGGAGGCAGACTGGGGTGACATACAGGAACAGGACAAGATCCTTGTAGGAGGCTGAAATCAGATAAATACAGAATGGAAATGGAGAATAAGAATGAAGTTTTCAAAAGTAGCTTGAAGATGAGATCAGTTATCACATTACTTGATGCTTTTAAATCACAATTCTATAGAATTCAAGAAATGCCACCATAGGGCTGGATAAAACATTCTTAACAAGGGTTTGTAGGGGATATCCAAACACATGAGAGGAATGTTCCCTTCCAGCCTTTTGTTATCTGTTTGCAACTGATGGAAAGCATCCTTTTCAGGGTTGAAATCGGGGATAAAATTGTAGCTGGCAATTAGTGGCAATTAGAAAAAGAGTGTGAATAGTCTTCCAGGCATCAGAAACAGAGCTGCTCTTGTTGGGTTTTAGATGGGAAGCATCTGATGTGGGAGGCAAAGGTTGGGTAATTTTCCAGGTGTGACATTTAAGTATTTGCTCATCACATGGCTGCCTGAAAGGGTTTCTGCCCTGTGGGGAATGGGGGTTATTAAATGTTGCAATAGATTTGCAGTTTGTGTTCTTGATCATCTCAGCGGTACAACCTGACCTTTATTTGTGTCATCACCTAAAACTTGATGTAATTAATTCCAGTGCACAAGATTACTGTTTCACATCTGTTTCCTTTGTCAGCCAGCCTGGTTAATTAACATTTGTGCTGGTGATTCTCAGTGAAATCTCCAAATATATACAAAAGACAATGTTAAAATAGTTTGTTTCTGGGGTGGGTTTTTTTGGTTGGTTGGTTGTTTTTTAATGTTATATGTTTTAGCACATTCTCCCCTAGCTGTTACTCCCTCTGCCAGGGTGGGTCCCACAGGCCTGGTGAGGTTGAGTTAATAGAGAATAAAATTACTGCAAGGTTTTTAGGGTTGTACCTGTCCTGCTTTGAAAGAGGTGTTTGCTAGGGAAGGCAGGAGCCTCGCTTGGAATGGGAGATGTCAACCCCTTCCCTCTGAATTATTATAATTTTGAAATTAAGGGTCTCTCGGGCAAAGATATGAGGATAGGAATAACAGTTCTTTATTAGTATATAGTAATAATAATTAAGAAAAAAAAACAAACCAAAAAAACCCAAAGAAAAACCCTCAAAACTCCCTACATCTTATAAGGAAAATTAAAATAACATACAGTAGTGCAAAAACACTGCCAGAGTCAGAATCCAAGCTGACCCCCTGTGGGTCAGGGTGTTGGTGGCAGTGCCATTCCATGGTGGCTGCAGCCCTCCTGCAGTGGCAGATGTGGCTCTGCTGGAGCAGGGATCCTGCAGAAAGGTGGAGATTTCCTCTGAAGGTCCAGTGGTGATAGATGGGCCTGGTCTTCCTCTGGGAATCCAGTGGAAAAGGCTGCCTTGGTGTTCCAAATCTCAGATTATATCCAGGTAGGAATGCTTGGCTCCTCCCCCTGGATGGAGCATTTCCCAATGGGATGATGGAATTTTATCAGTCATGCAGTGAGACTCCAAAGCCCATGAGCAGAAGATCTGTCCCTGGAGGGAGGATGGGTGGTGGAAGAGGCAAAGAACACTGGCCCACCTGGTTTTATCAGATGGTAATAGAATGAATATTTTTGGTTACATCTTGCATTGCAACCCAAGACAGTACCTGTGCTTTCAGTTACCAGGGGAAGTCAGACAGTGTCAGGAGTAAACTCTCATTTGTGTCAGGAGCAGAGCAGCAAAACCTTCCTGCCCTCATCAGCTAATAAATACTTGCACACAAAATTCCACAGGTTGATCCTGTTGCTTGATAGGTTCCTGTGCTAGGCTAGGTGTTATCTAGGCAGAAAATTCCTTTATTTTTGTGGAGCCAACAGATTTACAATCAACACAGACAGGAAGTTTTGAGCTACTTTTTATGTTGCTGTTTAAGAGCATGTCCCAAAATCACCCTCATTTACAAAGTCAAATGATGACAAAGAAAAATAGAAAATCCAAACTGAACAGGCTGTTCATTATTTATGGTTTACATTTAACTTAATTTTGTAAGGCCTAAATGGGATTAAGCTACATCCAGGTCGTAGTCATGCAAAATGGTAAAAATCAAGGAATTCTGACAAGTTATTGTCATTTCTCTACTTAACATTGCAATTGTTGTTCTCTTATAAATTTAAATTGAAAGCAAAATGCTCAGAAATAAAAAAGTTGTAAAATATTTATTCTATTACAATATGAGCCATCCCAGCCAATTCAAGAAATTGTTGCCTCACAGGTGATCCAGGTAGGTCTTTCACATGGGCCTGTTTTCAGTACCCCTCTTACTTCTTGCCACCACCTCAAGTGAAAAATGATACTTCAGAAACCTGGAGTTGCAGCAAACTTTTGGAATAATTCTTTTCCCAAGTGTTTTTCAGTGTAGCCTTATATAATCTATACCACACACACATAAAATAGGTGAAAAGCAATTATGTTAAAATCAGTTTTCAATTGTGGAAATAAAATATTTTTCTCATGCTGTACTCCGCCAAACTCTTACAAATGCTGGCTGGATTGTGGTGTTCCCTCAGCATTAGCTGTGGTTTGCACTCCAGTCCTAGAGGAGGACTGCAGTAGGAGCTGTAGAAAACAAAAAAATCATGTCATTATTTTTCATCCCTTCAAAAAAGCTCTTTTTCTCTCAGGTTTCCTCGAGCAAATGTGGTAAATTATTTCCAAAACTCAGAGTCACTGTTTTCTTCCATTCTCAAATTAAAAGCCTCCACTTGTTCTTGAGGGCAAATGTAGCAGCAAAGTTATTCTTTCTATTTATTTAGTATAGAATGATCGCATGACTGCTCAGCCTCTACCTTCAACTAGATTCAGCTCCTAATTAAAAAAGAGAAGAAAAAACTCAACCTTTATGTGTGGAGGTACCTTTTTCCTTTTCATCCCTAATTGAATTCACAGTGTGTTGAAAAAGAAAATGCTGTTATGAATATTGGCCCTTCTGCAGGCTTGAGGGCTGAAGTCTCATCTTGAGCTGATTATAAAAGCAGTGTTGGAGAAAGCTCAAGTGGTGGCTGATAACCTATTAGTTCAGTATTTACTGGTGTGTAGCTTACACACCTCTTCCTTAGCTTTTCTTCCCTTCCCCAAAGCTGACAGCCACTTTAGATTTACGTAGAGATTTCCTGGAAACTTTTTATTTCTTAGCAGCGGCACCCATGCTGATGTCTGAAAGCTTGATTGGAATCAATAAATGTAATGAGCAGTAAGATTAATTCTCCCAGCACTCCAAAATATTTTGGCAGTTGCATTAAACTTTCAAACCCTGTATAAATTTCTCAAGCAAATTTATTTAGTGAACTCCAGTTATGGCTGTCTTGGACAATACATGAACGTAATAAGAGCGTGGTTCAGAAAAGGGAAGGGCTGGGGTGGGAGAAGATGCTCAGTGCTGGTGCCTGTAAATCACATCTCACGGGTTTAATTTAGAAAGAGAATATTCAATGAACTCACTGCAGCACATGGAATATCTTCTGGTCATTTTTCTTTCCATAGAATCATGGAATGGGTTGGAAGGGACCTTGAAGGACATCTCATTCCTGCCATGGGCAGGGACACCTTCCACTAGCCCAGGTTGCTCCAAGCTTGGCCTTGGGCACTGCCAGGGATCCAGGGGCAGCCACAGCTGCTCTGGGCACCCTGTGCCAGGGCCTGCCCACCCTGCCAGGGAACAATTTCTGCCCAATATCCCATCCATCCCTGCCCTCTGGCAGTGGGAATCCATTCCCTGTGTCCTGCCCCTCCACCCCTTGTCCAAGGTCAGGCAGAATAATCTGGCTTAACCTGCCCTCTAGGAAAGTTGCTCTGTCACACAGAACAAGTCACACATAAAGTGGTGTTACAAAACCTGAGGGATTCCATCCCTCAAACACTTCAAGTATTGCTTTTTCTTTGAGACTGCTGAAAATGATCAACTGCTATCCAGTCTGGAATGGTCAGTTTTTGACTGACTCACAATAACTCAGTCCTTCCATTTTGAGTCCAAGTCCATAGGTGGTTCTTGAGTTGTCCAGGAAATGAGGTCTTCCTGAGCTGAAGAAATCCATGCTTGAACAAATTGCTTTGACAATGTGTACCTCTGCATATTTGAAATAATCAGTAGCAGGACGGAAGATTTAAAATCCTGCTTTTATTTAAGCAGCTGTGGTGTTTAAATAGTGGATTTCACATGTCAGGCTGCATGAAAGGTGATTAGAGGCTGATAGCTCTGGAAGTCTCACAGTCTCCTGTATATCTAAATTGTCAAGAGCAATTGTTGCTGTTACCTTGCAATTATAGTCTAGCTTTAGTAAGGAAGGTTTACTATTTATCTTTTTTTAACAAAAGAGTAATAATATTTAGCACAAAAAATCTATTCTGGAAAGATACTGGCTGTGTATTCACTGAAGGTTTTGGTGCTCTTTGTGATTGGCTTGCATGAAGAAATTTCCTTTGACAGTGTTCATTATGCAGAACATAAAATCTATCGTGGTGTGCTGTAATCAGAAAGACAACTTATAACAATATCAATAAATTTAATAATAATGTTAACACATTTATTAATTAAATTAATAAAATAATCCTGATGCTTGTGATTCATTTGTATGATAAGGAGAGGGAAACATAATGGCCTTGGATTTATTTGGATATTTTGCCAGAAGAATGTAAACTGGACGTGTGTATCTTATGACCAAGTACAAGTCTCTCTGAAGCTGCCCAAACCAGCTTGGAGATTAAGTTTCTTTCAGGTGCCTTATAGACCTTGAAAGGTCTTACAAGTTGTCTTCCGTGGCATTTTTTTCTAATTCAGACTGTTGGTGTCACTATTAATAAATATTTTTTTCCAGAAGCAATCCCCCAGCACCAACCTGCCCTAGGCCTGTGCAGTGTCAATTCTGTGTTTCTGGAATTACAGACCTGTCAGCTTCCAGCTGGATGGGGGGGGGTCTCTCTCACACTCAATCAAAAGATTCTGTGATATCCACTGGCAAACTTCTTGAGAAAACAATAACTACCTCTGACAGAAGTTAAAAGGAGGATTTTTATCCAAAAATCTCACCCTGGTAGACTGTCAGAGACTCGAGGGCACTAATTTTGTTGCTGTTGCTGTTGCAACAAAAGAGACACCTTGTCCAGCTGTTCTAATGAGACACATCTGGTGTATTTGTACCCATTCAAGCCACTACCTTTGGGTCAACCCTCTTGGTTGAAGTGTGTTTTTGGGAAGCAGACAGTGGCTGGGGATTTTGGGAGAAGGATTCTATATCAAGGGTTTTTGGCCTCAGATCTTCACCAGTGTGTTTTAAAGAGTTTAGGGGGAACTTTAGCAAAGAAATCCTTCCATGGGCAAATACTGGATTAGAACGTAGGAAATTGAGGTTAAAAGCCTGGGATCAGTCCCCATGAGGGAAGGAGCTCACCACTGGAGTGAGTAGCACATTAGGATCTTTGTTGTTCAGTATATCCTGAAAAGCAGGCTTACTGTGGATGCATGAAGATATTTAGTGATGCCACTAAGATACTTTGGGAGTTCTGATGGTGAGAGCTGACAAGGAAGATCTGCAGAGGACCTCGTGAGAGGGATTGCTGTTAAAATGCCAAGTGAAATTCAGTGTAATTGCCAAAAGAGAGAAGTAATTTTGACTTCATCTCTGAACTGATTGTTGCCATTTGGGAGCAGGAGTTTGAATTTGCAGTAGGTGGTTCCATGACATTGTCCATTCTGGATTAACCAATACATTAAAGATGTGCAGTGTGGAAAGCAAAGAGGAATCAGTTGTTCACTGCAGCTTTAAGGACCTTAGCCTAAGCTTGAGGAGCCAGGGCTCAATGCAAATAGCAGAGGGGAGTTTTCACCCCATTGGGACAATTCCAGGGGATATTGAAAGTTCACACACACTAAAGGGAAGAGCAGATGAGGTTTTGGAGGAGAAACCCCCTGCACGTTACCAAGCACCTTCCCTTGTCTGGAAATGGCAGACAGAGAGAAAGGTTCAAGGATATGTGGGGTTTTTTCTCTCCTTGTTCCACTGCCTTGGCTTGTGCTTTTGATGTGATTGGAGGTGAAGAACTGGTTCTGGGAGGGCTGAGGTTGCTTTGTTCAGCTGGGTCTGGAAGAGACTGAGGGCCGAGGTGATCACGGTCTGCAGCTCTGTGCCAGGGACAGGAGCCAGGGAAGGGCTGGAGCTGTGCCAGGGCTGGGTCAGGCTGGAGCTGAGGGAAAGGCTCTTCCCCATGTGGTGCTGGGCACTGCCCAGGCTGCCCAGGGAATGGGCACAGCCCCGAGGCTGCCAGAGCTCCTGGAGCCTCTGGGCAGCGCTGCCAGGGATGCACAGGGGGGATTGTTGGGGTGCAGGGACAAGAACAGGATCAGTGATCCCTGTGGGTCCCTTCCAACTCAGGGTATTCCATGAGCCCTCCAGGCTGCTCTGGTACAGCCTTTCTAACTCCTGGCACTGTGCTGAGTGTTGCCATGGGATCTGTCTGAACAGGAGTACACCCAATATCCCACAATGCCCATTCTCCACCCCAGCACCAAATTGATTGCTTTTAGCAGGTTCCCTGTCAGAAATGAGAGCGCATTTGGGATGTTCATGCCCCTGCAATTTCCCTATGGAAGTGCAAGCTTAAATAGGATGAGGTAAACTGAGGATTGAGCTCTGTTGATGCAGATTTCAGATTATTATTTCTGCCTGTTGGCTGCAGTTAATGGGAAGAGGTTTGACTGATGTGGAAGTTGCCTTCAGGAATGTTCCCTCCAGCCAAGTGTCTGGGCAGGAGTGTTCCCACCTTCCAGGAGTAAATCCCAAGTGTCAGGCTGGGGTTGGCATTTTGACACACACCTGAACAGCACCTGGGCCTTACACAGGCAGATTGACTCTCCTCAACAACAGGGAAGTCACTGATGTAGCAAATGTCGTTCATCTCATTTAAGCTTTTAGATTCAGGGTGATGCTCCATTGTTTGACATTGTAGAGAAAACCCAGGATTGTTTATACCTTAAAGGTTAAACCTCTTTACTGGAGGATGAATTAATCTTTCTGATAGCTTTATAGAATCTTTCAGACATGACACAAGAGCCTCGTGCATTGGTTTGGTTTCTGGGGGCTTCTCTGTTGCTTGTGGGTCTAATATCAGTTCCTGACAAAATGGGAAATTTGAACTTGTCATTTTATGTAGAAGAAAAGAGAGAAATTTCAAATGTTTTTTATTAAGTACAGTTCCTTCTCTCCAGGGCTGACTGGTAAAGAGCCCACTCATGGAGGTCTTGGGGCAACCCTGATTGAGATCTCTGTCCCAGAACTTTTTATTGGACCAGTTTCATATTTTCACACACAGATCTCTGTTTACCTTAGAAAATAAGCTAAAAACAATTTCCTAGAATGGTTTCAATTGGAAGGGCCCTTAAACATCATCTAGTCCCAGCCTCCATATATTCAATATATTTAATTTTCAAAAGAAGGCAGGGCTTTATTTGTATACCTCAGACCTCTCTTGATGTATCAGATGATTTAAATTCCAGCTTAAAGGAAGTCCCTTAAGCAGGAAGATTTTTCTCTCTACTTCAATTCAAGCAGAATGTCAACAGAAGAAATAGCTCTTCTCACTCTGTGCAATCAAGGTGTAAATCCTGTTGTGTCCTTGGGGGTCTCTTGGCAACTTGCTGAGAGAGGTTTCCTGCAGGAGAGGACTCTAACAAGGATGTATCAAATGCTTCACATGTGCATCAATGAAGGCTCTGAATGTTCAGGTCAGCCAGCGTGGAGCTGGAATATGAAAAGTGAGCTTTTTTTAGAAGTAGTTGTACTGGCAGACATTGTCTTACTGCTTTCCAGAGAAATTAAACGAAATTCTGGATAACAACACCCGTGTACAGGGCTCTGTGTCAGTGCAGCAATAATCTCTTGGAAGTGGCTGTTGGCTTGAAAAGCCTTTAAGGCCTTTCCAAGAGGCCGTGCCTGACTGGATAAGGATTGAACATCTAATGGCTCTTCATTTATCCATGGGAAATTTGTGTTCCCAGATCTCAGACAAGGCGCTGACTTTGGGAGCATCAACCTGAATCTCTTTGGCCCTTCACTTTGGGGAGAAAAGGAGGGGCAAAAGGACATAGTGTGCATCACAAGGGCTTTGTTTGCTGCTGAGCAGCTTGGGCTCAGACACAGCCTGAGCCCCAGGCTCTCTGCTGACCTGTCTGCCACCACCCCACCCCAAACCCCGCAGAGGGGGCACCTCCAGCACACAAGCACTGCAGTCACTCACACTGCAAGCACCTTGAGCTGCTCCTGGGGTTTTTTGATTTCTATCTGGCATTTCCTGTTGCTCAGAATCATAGAACCATTAAGGCTGGAAAAGACCTCATTGAGTCCAACCTTTAATTGAACACCACCTTACCTGTAGAGGTTTAGGACTTCAGCTGGCCCGGAGCACAGAGGCCAGAGTCCCTAACTGGGGTAAGAAATGTGCTGCATTCCCTGCAGAGTTTGAGACAGCTCCAGCCTTCTTGAGGGCATGGAGATGGGAGCAGTCTGGGAGTCATAGAAATGTGCCTGCCTCTAGGATGGGATCTGGAATCCCAGAATCCCAGAATGGTTTGGGTTGGGAGGGACCTTAGAGCCCATTCAGTTCTACCCTCTGCCATGGGCAGGGACAACTTCCACTATCCCAGGGTGTTTCAAGCTCCATCCAACCTGGCCTTGGACACTTCCAGGGACTCAGGGTCAGTTACAACTTCTCTGGGCAGCCTCACAGGGAACACAGCCTCCCCACCCTCACAGGGAGCAATCCCTTCCTAACACCAACCTAAACCTTCTCTCTTTGGGTTTTGAAGCCAATCCCTCCCACCCTGTCACTAGAGAAGAGCCCATGTGTTTTAAGCATCCAAAGATTAGATGTTTGACTGCTTCCCTGCAGGCCAATATTATGTCCATTGGTGTCCATGGATAACTTCTTCCTAAGAGTTGGAGACAAGTTGGATGCGAGTGTGGAAATCTGACAAGTGTGCCCGAGTTATCAACTCCTCAGCAGATGGACACAAAATATTCTTAAATTATAAATGTGGAGATAATTAGAACTGCAGTGTTGATGTTCCTATTTCTCAGCCCATGTTTCCTAACCTTAGCATGGGCTTGAACTAAGATTAGACAGAATGCACTTGGTCCCCAGCTCAGCCACAAATTTAACTGCCAAAGTTCTATTTTTCTGTGGAATCTGTATTTGTAACCTTCAAATCCTTGGCTGTTTTCATGTCTTGCCTTTAGTTTTTGGGTGGGTTTTGTTTGTTTGCTTTATTATTTTTATTATTATTATTATTATTATTATTATTATTATTACCACCTATTGGTTTCCTTAGAAAATTTCAATGCAAAAGCAAACAAGGTGTTTTTTTCTTTCCATTTAGTAAGTGTTACATGTAAGGTTTCAGTGCTCTCCTGAATGGGATAGCCCAAGTTTTCAAATTTGAAATTTATAAGCAACCATTTTGAAGGATGGATGCCTGGGTACATGTGCTCAGATAATGAGTTTACAGAAAGAGGTAAAACAGCTTCTCAGAGCTGATTTGGGGAATGCTGCTTTTGTGTTTACACTGGAATTGTTGCTTTGTTGTGATATGTGTGCAGTTGGGTAAGGCTTTAAATTGTAAAGGCAGAGAGACTCAAGCCAAGAAGGGGCTTTCATATGCAATGTTTGCATTATAGCTGAGAGCTCAAAGAGATTTTGCAGTAATTTACTGTCCCTCTTTCCCTATTTCTCCTTCTGTCTGGAACCCCTGGCCAGGAGGAGTACAGGGACTGTCACAAATACACAAATCTTTGGGAAGAGAGTTCCTGCCATGGGAATCTTCAGTGCTTTGCTCTCCCAGGCTCTGCTCCATGAGGAGACAGGCCCAGAGTTTGCATTTTATTAAAATAAGTGACCTTTTCTGTGTACAATCAATTTATCTTAAAACCAGGAACTTGAAGGATTACATTGATTTTTAGAGGAAGGTATTGTAGTAAGAATAGGGAAAATAGGGGCAGGGAAAAAAATTGTAAGCATGCCCACTTATTTTTGTTGTGAAGACAGCTCAGTCACTGCTGTGGAATCTGCACGTATTTAATGTGCTTTGTGTCTTTAGAGGCAGCTTCAGAGATGTTGAATTTTCCTTTTTACACTGGGACAAGAACAAAACCAAGATAATTTTCCATGGAAAAGAGTTAACAGCCAGGGTCAGAGAAGAGATAAAAGGTGTGCCCAGGCCATGCCCTGTAGCACTGAGGCTTTGCAGCAGCCCTGGAACACCCTGAAGAACCTCTGAAAGCAAATGTGTCACCAGCAGAATCCCAAAGGTGGGATTCTGACAAAATCATTTAAAGCCTGGTCCTTAGCAAGTCCAGGCCAAGTCATGTGCTGCTGCCATGGGGCTAATATGTGAGTGTAATCCAGTCTCCAGGTCTTGATGATTTCTTGTTGACTTTAGAGTTGATTTCCTTTTACCAGTGGCCCTGTTAATGCTTCCCTCAACGTGCTGATTGCCAAGGTCATGATTTTTATCAGAAGTCCAGCAGTAACAGGAATTTCACAGCAATTTTAATCACTTTTTTTGCCATGGAGTGATTTTTTTTTATTATTTCTTTATTGCTGTCATCAAGACAAGGTATATTCTGACATCCACTTTAGACCAAGTAAATGACATCGTTATAATCATCCAAGGTAGTAATGGGCACATAAATTTTTCAGTGAGCAAGCAGTGGAGATGAAATGACATCCTGCAACTGTGTCGGATTTCTCCTGGTATCTAAGGGTTTGGAATGGTATTCACTATCCAAACTTGGGGTGGGTGGCATCCCCAAACATTTCTATATGTTCTCCAATATATAGTGAAAATTATTCTGTTGCACTGAGAATTGCCTTTGCCCTTTCTCCCAGGAGAAGCTTCCTGCCAAAACCCAATTTTTCTAGGGAATGCTGTATTTGTAGTTTTCAAATCCTTGGCTGTTTTCATGTCTTGCCTTTAGATTTGGGAGGGGATTTTTGTTTGCTTTATTAACATCACTATTATTCTTTATCTGATTGGTTTCTTTAGAAAGTTTCAATTCAAAAGCAAACAAGGCAATTTTTTCTTTCCATTTAACCAATATGACCTGCAGGAGCAAGGTTGAGGTGCTCTGGGATAGCCTAAGTTTTGAAATTTCAAATTTATATCCAAGTAATTTGGAGAGTGGATGCCTGGATAAATGTGCTTAGATAATCAGTTTTGGCTGAACTGAATTATAATTAGTGTAAACAAAGACACAAACCTCACAGTGCATCAAGAACATAACTTTTTTAAACAAAAAAAGGAAAGTATTTCCTATGGATGCATTTCAGATCATTTAGTTGGGGCTGTTGTTCTGGGGAGGAAACTAGCATGACTAAGGAAAAATAGGGAGCAGACTGGGATTTCCATTGGGGGAAGGCAATGATGGATTCTTTAAAGAACAAATGTAGGAGCACCAGGGCATTATAATTTACTGGAAATCTGCTGGGTTATTGTACTGAAGGGCTGTATTACCTTGTAATGTGCATGGTTAACACCATACATGTGTTTTTTTTCATAAACTCCTCAAAATGTTCAGTTTACTTCTTGACATGCCCTTTTTAAAGGGATATGCCTGTTATTGCTCATCCCTAGCAGCTTGCCTACTGTGGCATGGTTATTATTTTAAAGACAAGGCATTAATTGAGCAGCTCTGTAATAGCTGTGTCACGGTGGGGTTTTGTATTCTCCAAACTGTGACTTCTCCTACAATGGATGGACCTTTATACCTGAGTTTTTACCTGAGGGTGAGTCACCCCACTGTTTTCCTGCTGCAGTTCTTGGAATCAGAATATCCCAAGCTGAACAGGACACACAGGGATCATCAAGTTCAATTCCTTTCTCCCACAGGATGACCTGAACCTCAATGCTGTGTCTGAGAGAGCCATCCTGGAGCTCTGGCAGAATCAGGGCCATGCCCATTCCCTGGGGAGCCTGTTCAGTGCCCCATGACCTATGGGGGAAGAACCTTTCCCTAAAATCCAGCCTAAATCTTCCCAGGAAGGGAAGGGAGCTCCTCTTTCGTGGATTACTCAGCTTTGCCTCAGCAGAACAGAGTGGGAGAAGCCTTCTCTTTTATGTAGCCCTTCAGTGACCCTGCAACATAGGTTAAAATATTTTGGGGAACAGTGTAGGATTTGCATTGACATTACCAATTGTCCTTTGGGCAGGGGTGAAAGCTGGAGATCCACACCTCAGAACACAGTGTTCCTGCTCATCCCTATTCCATATTCTATGGCAAAGCAGCATGATGACATTCAGATGTGTTAAATGCTGCCTGCTGCCAGGGTGACTTCAGAGCAAAACTGTAGCTGGAAGCTGTTTTGGATGTTTCTCCCCTTTTTACACAAGACTTTCTAATAATAAACACCCCATCAAGAAACAGTTCTGGGATTCTGTTAGGCAGAGGGTAAGGGGAGCAGATTTCAAGCCCATGGAAACTGGATTTCTTGATCATGCAAATGAGATAAAATAATATTGCAGAGATGAACTGGGCAAGCCAGAAATGTATGTTGCTAATCAGGTTTATTTTTCAGTTATGAAGAATTCAGTTTGGGAAGGGGGAATAATAGGAGTGTGTTCCCAGGAGGGAGAGAGAGTTCTTTAGTAACCACCTACTGGAGAAGCTGGAAGTCTCCTTGTCTTTCATGAGTAATGACCTGGAATGGACAGCTCTAATTCCCTCTTTTAAAAATGCGTTGGAAAGTTAACCAGTCCTCCTTGTGCCTGGTGGAGCATCTGCAATTCCATGAAATGCCTGTCAAAAGCTCTGCTCTGTAACCCTGCGAGTTGCTGTTGCTTAAGGAGCTTCAATTATTGAATGCCCAAAGTTTTTGTCCTTCCCTCAAGACCTGAGCTGCAAAATTGCTTTTACAGGCTTTNCAAAATTTTTTTTCCAGGTTTTAAAATTTGTTTGGTTTTTTTTTTTTTTTCTTTCAGTTTTGCAGAGCTTTTAGTACCTGAATTAAAATAGCCATGAAATAAGTGGCATAATGTGTCAGGGAGGATCCTTGGTAGTCAATGGAACATTAGCACCACACACTTCTTTGTTTGGAACGGTGGAGCTTCCAGAAGACTCAAAATTGCTCCATTTTCCCTCCTTTCCAAGCATGAATCCTTTGTGAAGCACTGAAGAAGTGTCAAATGTCAGGGTTGGATGGGGAGGCATGTCTGGGAAGAAGCCAGGATTATTTTTCCTCTCAAAATCCCCTATTCTGTAACCTGCTGTCCAACCCCCTTCCTTCTCACATTAAGGAATTGCTTCCCAAATTCCCAAAACCAGTGACCCTGGGTCCATGGAGCTGCCAGTGTATGTCCCCAAAGCCATAATCAGGTTGGGTGAACCAATTACAGCAATGTGTGATAATTAAAAATCCAGTAGGACTTTGTTGTTTTTCCCTTAAATAGGGCCGGTTTTACAGCTCATTAATTAATTAATATTAATTGGTGGTTCTAATTTAACATTCAGACTGAGTACTTTTGACCACGTAACTGCTGAACACTGCAAATCTGAGCCTCCCCAGTGCCATTTTTTATTACTAAGTTTTAAATAAATAAGTGGAGAATAGAAAGCAAATTGGACATAAACTACTGTTGGAAGCAGATACTTTTCAGAAGCTTTCCCAGAGATCTTTGTGCCAAACACTGGGGAAAAAAAAATAAATCATTTGTTTCCCATAGCACGAAAAAATTTCTACACTTTTTTTTTGTACAAATAATTTATTTTTATTTTAAAATGTGTGACAGGTTTTCAAAGAATCCCGGGATGGTTTGGGTTGGAAGGACCTTAAAGATCATCCAGTCCCACCCCTTGCCATGGACAGGGACACCTTCTCCTATCCCAGGCTGCTCCCAGCCCTGCCCAGTCTGCCTTTGGACACTTCCAGGGATCCAGGGGCAGCCACAGCTGCTCTGGGCACCCTGTGCCAGGGCCTGCCCACCCTGCCAGGGAACAATTCCTCCCCAATATCCCACCTATCTCTGGCCATGGGAGCCCCTTCCCCCTTGTCCTGGCACTCCAGTTCCCGTTGCAAATTCCCTCTCCAGCTCTCCTGTATCCCTTCAGGCCCTGGAAGGAGCTGGGAGGTCTCCACACAACCTTCTCTTGCCCAGGCAGAACATTTCCAGCTCTCCCAGCCTGGCTCCAGAGGGTTTTCTCTCAAAATTTTCCGGCCCATTTTGATCAGGTTGTGGATCATGCCTTTTTTACCATATGCTGCTAAAAGTTTACCACCTGTGGGTTAAATTCATTACTTATGGGCTTTGCCTTATTGGTCATCTGTGTTAGTTTATGTTTGTGAGAGACTGACAGATTTGGAGATTTGTTGTTTGCTATTATCCTTACAGGTAAATATTCTCAGTTTACAGCTCAGTCTGAGTCTCCTAAGCTTTGGTCATTGTGAGCAATCTGTGCCATCTCCCTTCTCAGACCCTTTCTGCCCTTTGTCCTCCTCTTCTGCCACCCTGCCCCTCTACTGCCATGTGCATCATCATTCCAGAATGGTCCTGATAGTTGGAGATTTTAGCTGAGCTTTGTGATGACTTTCCTGAGCACCTGTGCACCTCTGGGATGCTGAGTTGGGGTTTTGTGTTTGGGGCTTTTTGAGATGTGGGGCTTGTCACTGTCAAATTTTCATGAGGTTGGGAAACTTATCTCCCAAATTTCCATTTTTCTTCCAAATGGAAACTTTGAGAGAGGGGATAGAAGAATCTCTCGAAGAAACAACGTCTCTTGCAACTCTGATTGTAAAATATGGGCCCTCACAGCCACTGGGGATTTGAAACAACACCAGGTGAGGAATTTGATCTGTTTGAAGTTTCATTAACCTATTTTTAGTGCCCAGGAACCATGAATGCTCTTTGTCCAGAGTACAATGGTAGGGGGAGAACAAAAATTCTGCTTATACAAAACATTTTGTCTTTTGTCTGCAAAAGGGGTCAATCTCCCTTCCCAAAATTGTTCCAGTTGCTTGAACATCTGCTGAAGTGGACGTTCAGGTCATGGTGAGGGCTGCTGTGTGCTGCCTGGTTTTGAAGGCTTGATCCCCAGCTGCCTATTGATTAATTCTAATAAATTCTCTTTGGGAAAAGAGGCCATTTCATCTTAAATGTCCAGTGCACAGCAGGAGCTTGGTGGTGATGGCAGGAGCTTTCCTCTTCCTGCCTGTGGTTTTCTGTTGTCCCCTGTGTTTCATGGTAGCAAAGGCACATTGTTCCATAGAAAACATAAAAATCAGCTTTGCAAATTGCTGAAACCTTTTCATTTAAACAATTAAGCCACGTAGAGAATTCTCTCCAATGTCTCCCTGAATAGAGATGACCCCCATTAAAATGGTTATTAAGTTCTTCTGAGTTGCATAACCTACATATTCATGGTAAAACTGCTATAATTAACTCAATTTTTACTGGCTCTGTGGCTTCAGAGGGATTTATGCTGAACATAGGGACACACAGCTCCAGGTTGGTGCCTTCCATTCAACTCCAGCAAATCTCAGCGTGGCTCAAAATTGGCCTCTCAGAGCCAAACTTTAAAGGCGATTTTGAAGGAGGGCTGAGAGATTAAATAAAGAGCAGCACAGAGCAGGACTGCCTTGGGTTTGGAGTGGGTTTTACAAAGCAACAGGAGATTTTGGGGCTGTCAGAAATAGGGAGTTTTGCTAATTTCCATTTCTCTTCAGATCAGGAGGATTTCCATCATTTCCTCAGGAAAATATCTTTCTAAGCCATCCTTAGGGCTTTTTTATCACTATTTTACCACCTAGCCTAACAGATGTTTTCTAGGAGTTAACTTATTATGAGCATATGACAAATTTTCTTAAGATCTAGAGGGGGAAAAAAAATCTATGCATGAGTCTTGCAGTAAAATTTTTATGGTAATTGAGTGAGAACAGAGGAAACCCTTCTGAAATATGGAGAGTGGCTGTTTCCCTGATGGACCTTGCACAAAGGGGGTTGTCTCAGTGAGCTGTGGAAGGAACTGGATTTCACAGTGGTCATGCCTTCACAATATTTCCCAAACTCAGCTTTTGGTGAGCAGCTCTCCCAGGGACCAGTGTTCACTTCCCCCTCCTCTGGCTACCAGCAAATAATTCCACAGAGGAAGGATGGTGGTCAGTGACTCCAGTTCCTTCAGGTGTGTGTCATTAGGGGCTGCCCTTGGGAGGCTCCAGGAGTCCTCCATCAGGAAATAAGAAGCTGAGCTGGGACAAGCCAAGTTTTGTGCCACCTGAACTGTTGGATTTGCAGGGCTGATCTTCCCAAAGGACACTGCAGGCTGCCAGTGTCTGCCAGTCACTCCCTAACTCACCTGAGTTCTGAGAGGGAATTTTGGAGGAGCTTAAAAAGTATTTTTGAACTGACCCTTTGTCAGGAATTGTGGCTCCATGCTGGTGGAACTCTGCCTGGGAGCAGAGCCCTTCACTCACCAGAGCAAAGCTGTCTCAGGAAGTCTGTTTGGGAAAAGTAAAATGTGTTAGTGATGAAACTGAATTTATTCCACATGAGGTAACGTGCATCTGTCTGAAATCACATTGGCTCATTGATTTCCACCAGAAAAAGCCAGATTTCACTTATTTCTCCTGATTCCCAAAGTTCTTCCAGTCACTCTGCTTCCTGTTAACCTGACTGCAGTTCTTGCTGTGGTTTGGCCAAACAGTTGATAATGCTTGATTATTTTATTTCTCTTGTTATTTCCAATGGTGAGATATAAAGTTCTGGGAAGCAAATTCTGAGTAATCAGAGCCCTTTATGCACTCTTGCCTCTGAATTTTTCTTTTCAGGTCAGGTGATTCCTAGAATGTTGTTCAGTGTAGAAATTGTTTGAAACAAGCTGTATGAAACAAAATGCTAACCTGAGACCACAAAAAGTATTTTTCATGCCTCTTGGTACAAGATTGGATTGAAAAGAAAATATCCTTATGTTTATTATCATTGTCATCATGAAATTGTCATTTCCATTTTCATGAAGTGGCTCATTTCTATTACAATAAAGTCACTAAGCAGCAGTTGTTTTCCTGAGAGCTTTTCCTGTGAGTGTGGGCAAGGTTCTAGTCCTGGAGGACATTCCTGGGAGAGATTTTTGACTGCCTAGATTTCTCTGTGGAAGGGAGTTTTGTACATGAAAAAAGAAGGAGGTTGCCTTGCTCTTCAGGAATCCTTCATGTTCCTGAATGTCCTCTGCATGTACAGGAAAGGCCTGGCTCAAAGCAAGCCAGCCCTGGAACCAAAGGTTCAGTTCCAGGAAAGAGTTTGTTCATCCTCTATGTGGAACATACTACATAGTAGGAATGAAAGGAGATAATGGGAGGTATTCAGGGCACACGAAAGAATAAAAGGAGAAAAAAAAATGTTTTTAAATGGCTCCCACCCCCTCATTGAGAGTAGTCATACCGACTGAAGTCAGATATGAAAATTATGGGGTTTTTTTTGTTTGAATTTCTTCTGCTCTGAGTCAGCAATAGGTTGGTATAAAGTAAAATTGTCTGTCAGCTTCTCCCTGGGTCACTAAAATGCGCAATTCTGTAATTTTCAGAAATGGGACTGGAGAGAACCAGTTCTTCTGTTTCCCCCATTGAGGCAAGCAAGGCACACAGAGATGTGCATTCACTTTAGCAAATTCAGCATAACCACAGCTCTTTTTGTCTGCATTCCTGATTATCTTGCATGCCTGGTGAAGCATATACTCAGCTACCACAATTTTTTTGGATGAAAAAGTCAGTTGTAAGATGTTGGCAAGCTTGACATTACCAAAAATGGAGTTTGGCAGAATGACTGGGGGACAGTTGTGGATGACCATCGACCCTCTTGCCAGGGGTAATTACCAGGGCTAGTTCTGGATTTCTCCACTTGTGGCTGTCCCTGCCTGCTGGCATTCCAAGGTGAAGCTGCTGGAGCTGCTGTGCTGCTCTCTGACATTGCTGTCCTGCCAAATGGAGTCTGAGTCCTCAGCCACCTGAGGATGGTGCCACAGGTGACATCTCAGACATACCTGTGCCCATGGAGAAGACAGCAGATAATAATCAATTTCTTGATTGCTTCCCTAAAACTTTCCAGAAGAGGGCTCTTGTGGCAGTGACCTTCAGGTTTGTTTCTCTGTAAAGAATCCCTGTCCTCCCACATCATTCACACATAGAGCTACCAAGAGGTGCTTTCAATACCACAAAGCACCAGCACAGGGTGCCCAGAGCAGCTGTGGCGGCCCCTGGATTCCTGGAAGTGTCCAAAGCCAGACTGGATGGGGTTTGGAGCAACCTGAAATAGTGGAAGGTGTCCCTGCCCATGGACATGAATGGATTTTACGGTCCCTTCCCACCCAGACCATTCTGGAATTCTGGAATTCCTAATGAGCTGGGACTTCTTGAACCAGGGTTCCAGTAGAAGTAAGGCAGGGATGGGGGGAGTGTGGGGAGGGGGAGAACAAGTAAATCCAAGAGGCTTCAGAGAATATTGGATCTCTAAAATAAGATTTGATTTAATGAACTACAAGCAAAGCTCTTCTGATCATATCATGTGTATCAATATCCTCTCCTTAGACCCTCCCCAATCCAACTTTGTTCAGATGATTCTATGAAATATTGAAGCATAAAGGAAGCTTTACCCTTTTTTATGCTAGAGATCAGAACCAGGGTAAAAACCTGCCAGGATAAATAACACAAGTATTGTTCTATTGATTGTGAGTGCCTTTGCTCCAGCCTGCTGTCCCCTGTCCTTTAGCAATTTTCCAGGACAGAGAACTAATTCTGCCAAGATCCCCTCCCTGAAATGACAATTCCACAGCTTCCTCAGGGGACAGCCAGGAGTGCGACCAGATTTGCAATCTGTAAACTCTTATTGATTTGCTTTCTAAAAACTTCCCAAGAAATCCCACCTGGGCAAGGAATTCCTCTGAACTCCATCTGCCTCTCTAACAAGTTCTTCAAAAGAATTATTATCTTTTAAATAGGACTGCAAGAGTGTGTTCTTGAAAGAATATGAAATTAAATTACCTGAGCTGGACTGCAGTTATTAGAGGAGGTTTAGGATGAGGCATAAAAATAGATTATCTGTCTATATTTAGGATATATACATGTATTAGATAATTAAAAATCATGTACATCTTCCTGGGTTGTTTGGGGGGTTTTGTTTAATGATTGGAAAGTCAATGGGATTTTAGGGCTTTTATTCCCATATCTGTTAATACAGATACAGATTGTATTGGAAGCCATTTAACTACAAAGAAATGGGTATTAGTCCAAAAGTGCCATCATTTTTTAGGTATTGAGTTCATATATACAAAATTTTATCCACTCCTTGTAGATAAAGAAACGTGGTGCTCCTTAATTCTGGCTGTAAGAGTTGGATGTTGCACTCCAGAAGCCAAAAGGGGCCTGGCTTCCCTGCAGAGCACAGGAAAGTTTTTCTTTTTACTCAGTCTCTCTTACTCCTTTCTGTACACCAGAATACCTTACCATTAAATCCTGCATCTGTGGTTACATTAATCCTGATTCCATTCAGTAGGCACGGGAATGAAAATGGGATTTAAGATTAGAATTGGGCTTTGCTCATTCTCAGTGTGTATGAAATAGAGTTTTTCTAAGCCCTGAGCACCATCTTTGCTCAACCCAGAGCATCAGCCCCTGGCTCAAACGTTGCACTGGATGATCCTGGAGGTCTTTACCAACCTTATTGATTCTGGGGGTGAAACCACAGCTGTTTTCAGGGAGGTTTGGGTCTATTGAGATGGGTTTAGTGTTTTGATGTCAGAGTTCTAAGGAGAGTGCAGTCCTGGAGCTGTGTCTGTGTGCAGGGATTGCCTGCACTTCCCAGGGGATAAACCCAGCCCTGAAAGGTGAGCAGGGCCTTCACCAGCACCCTGAAAGAAGGCTTTGGGAGGTGCCAGAGAGAGTGGAGAGGAGCCAGGCTTGGAATATTGTGCCTTGGCTTTGGTGTGTGTTTGTTTGACTCTGAGGAAGAAGGCTAAATTTGTATGCAAGTAAGTAGGGGGGACCTAAGTAGGAGGGACCTTTAGGTAGGAGGGACCTGGCAGCAAAGCTGAGCACATCAAGTGTAAAATTTCTGCTCTCAGTTCACTGACAGAGATTTAGATTAGGCTGAAGAACGTTGATCAGGAGGTGTCAATGTGTGACACGGGCAATTTGTGACTGTGAGAGGGGTGGGAGGGTGGTGTAGTCACAGGTTTGTTTCAGTGACAGCCCTGTCCACCAGCATATGTCAAATAAGTCTGGTTTGAAGCAGACAGAAGAAGAAAAATGCTCTCATAATTCAAGTTTCCGTAAGTTATCGTCACTGTCTGATTCCTCAGGTGGTCCCATCGATATCCTTTGTGTCCTGGGGGATACCAAAAGATGAGGCAGAACAGCTCTTAACAACTGAGGGGAAACAAATGTAAAAACACTCAGCTTCGAGTGCTATAGCACATGAAGTTTTGTAGGATTTTTTACAGCATTAAAGAATTTGGTAATTAAAGAAAAATGTCTTTTTGTCAAAAAAACCCCTTTTCTAGTTTTGAAGTGATTGGAAGATGCAATTCCAGAAACACTGTGAGGAAAGTGCATTTTCCTGTTTTGCCAAGATACAGCCCAGAAGGCCACAGGTGACTGAAATATAAGTAGAGGCAGAGGATGCCTTTGCAGGGGAAATGAGTATCAGAAAGGGAGCAGAGAGCAGGGATTTATTTATTCTGTACAGAAGAATACGTGACATTCAGAAATGTGACAAACTCTGCCTGAACTGATGTGAG
>VYXF01010857.1:4119-15333 GCA_013397295.1 Polioptila caerulea | reverse complement strand
CCCCGAGCATCTTTCCAGGCCAGCTGCTTTGTCAGCTTGGAGCTCTTGGAAAGAAGAATGGGATGATGTTTCTGCAGCAGAGCCAAAATCCAGCACGCTCAGCTTGGCTGCAGTCCGTGCGTGGGGCCGTGCTCAGGCCCAGAGCTGGATGGAAATGCCTTCAAATGTGGATCTAAATTGGATCTAAAGCTATTTCTGTGCTGGGGGTGAGCTCAGGGAAAGGGGAAAAAACCCCAAAGATTGCTACTGGCTCCAATTGAAAAGATTCATATATATTTATATATCTATAAATAAATGGAAATGTTTATCTCTATTTGTGTTGAATGAATCCCAGATTTTATGGATCAGATAAACCTGATGACTCCACACGTTACAGAATCCCAGGATGGTTTGGTTTTGAAGGGACTTTAAAGCTCATCAGTTACAACCCTGTGCCATGGGCAGGGACACCTTCCACAATCCCAGGCTGCTCCCAAGCCCCATCCAACCTGGCCTTGGACACTCTCAGGGATCCAGGGGCAGCCACAGCTTCTCTGTGCAGCTGGGGGCTCATGGCAAGGAAAAAAAGGCTCTGATGTGGCTCCAAGCGCTGCCATGTGATTTTTTGGGCAGACACACCACCCTCTCTCAGTTTGTGGGAGACTCAGGAACTGGATCTGGGCATTTCTGCCCTTTCCTTACACGAGTGTGAAGCCTTGGGAGCACCTCCCCATCTCCCAGCCGTGTCTTCCCTGCACCAGCTCCCCTCTTCCCAAAATATCTCCTCCACAAAGCTCTCACAGCTCAGGCTGCCCCAACAGCGTTCTCAGGGCGTTGCCTGTGGGCCTTCCCACTGAATTATATATAACACTTGGGTTTGGGGTGGGATTTTTGGGAAGGAAATCTGTTGCCAAGCAATGGAGCTGTGGCCTGGCTCTCTCCTCCCAAACTGAGACTTAGAAGTGTGTGTAAAATATCTGAGACATCTCAAGTGGGGTTGCAGGAGGCTGGATCACGGGAATGTGGTGGAAAAGCTGCTGCTGGGGTTGGGAGAGGGTTTTCCTACCATTTTCCAGAGCCAAAGCTGGAAGTGAAGAGTTGTTTGATCCCAGAAGCAACAAGAGATATGGGGGATCATGAGAAATCCCCCAAGGGTCCTGTGGGGAGTTCTCCCCATGGATTTACACCCTGGACAGCATGTATAAAAAACATTGGGTTTTCTCCTCAAAAGGAAGGTGGGATCAGCCCCAGCACGGAGATGTTGTGGGGGTCAATCTCAGCACCACAAACAGGAGCACGAACTTCAGCACCTGATCATCAATCCATGGCCCCCACAGAGGGTGTGGGTGAACCAGAGGGTCAGTATTGACCCACATCCCCCAGCTGGGGGGCTGGCAGTGCCCGCTGGCCTCCCTGGGATCGCTCCAGTGCCAATGCAGTGCCTGACTCCATCCCGATGCCAACGAGCATCGCCCACGCCGCAGCCCCGAGTGGGAGCCCCTGGTTTGCTCCAGGCCTGGAACAGCCTCACAGGAGGATTTCAGCTGACAGCAATCCAGAGGGATGCAAAGTTTTCCTGATGTTTTCCCCAGCTGTTCAGCTCGGGAGGGAAATCCCAGCGGCGTGCTTTCCTCATTAACCACTGTCACATTTTCCAGGCACAGCCTCGGTGTGCCAGGCGCTGATTTGCATCACCAGATCACAAGGATGTGACCTAATTAAATTTCAGCTCTTTTCAATATGATTTTCATATTCACACAGGGGTTTTTTTGGTTTTTTTTGGACCTGTGGAACCAGCTGTCTCGGCAGGGATGTTTCAGGCTTGGAATAGAAGTGGAGAAAACATCTAATTTCCCACTGGGAGCGGCTGTGGAGGCGAGCTCTGGGGTCTCTCCAAAGCCTTTCTCTGCTCCCAAAGTTGGATTCACAAGAGTGAATTGTGTTATTTTTTTAGGGCAGATTTTTTTATTATTATTTATGCAGAGGGGAACATGTTACTCCCACCTCTCTTCCCATACAGATGGATTTAGGTCATGCTGGGAAGAGGGGTGGGAGGACCTGGAGTGAACCACATCCCTCCTGGAGCAAACAACCTTCCCAGGGCTCTTACAAGATACCTCCAGTTAAGACAGGTCCCACCAAACTCCACCAAGGCCCCTTAGCACAAGGCAAATCCAACCATTCCATGCACCCAGGCCTCTCCAGGAGTCTTTTAATCCCCCCAAAATATTATTTTGAGTCTTAATTTTCCCTGGGAAGGACCTGTTCACCAGTGAGGGTAACACAGGAGGGTATCCTGGCTGGTTTTTTGGCTGAATGAGCAGAATCCCCTGCATTTTCCCGTTGCTATGGCAAGGGGGAGAGCCGGGATTTTTGTGCATGGGTTGGTAAATCTGGCTTGTTCTGCACGGCTGATTTGCCCTCCAATTAATTAAGGGCATTCTTCACTTCCCCTCGCAATTAACATAAAGAAAACCCAATTAACTCCTGCACAGTGGACGCCGAGCACCGCCTTGGGCAGCGTGAAACCTCCCTGCTCTCCTGCAGGAAAAATCCAAGGATTGTCAGGCTGAGCACAGACCCCACACCAGAACCCAGATCCTGGTGTGTTGCCATCCCTGTGGAACCACTCAGTTCTCCCTGAGTGAATCACATCCTTGGCTTTGCCAGACCTGTTGATGTTGGGGTTTGGCTGCGAGCTGGGAATCGGAGTGGAAAAGGAGATTTGGGCGGAAAAGGAAATTTCTGGTCTTCCTCAGGCAGGCTGCTGCCTCTTCCCAAAGCTCCTGGGCCGTGGTGGTCACATTGCTGAGAGCAAAGTAGGCACACAGGGTGCTTCTCCTGATCTCTTGGCCACTCATCCTCCTTTTTACAGCTGAAGCCATGGTCTGGCAGCAGTCTGGGAGCACAGTCTGGGAGCAGAGTCTGGGAGCAGAGTCTGGGAGCAGAGTCTGGGAGCAGAGTCTCCCAGTCCGTGGCATCCACGCCCCGGTGGCCGCGCCCGTAATCCCTGCCAGGAGGTGCAGCAGGTATTTCCTGTTCCCGGGCTGCTCCGACCTGCCCTGCTCGGCTCCGGCTGCCCCGAGCAGCTCCCGGCTCTCCCAGAGGGATGTGGGTCCTGCAGAGCAGTGTGGCTGCAAGGACGAGCCGTGCTCTCTCCAGTCTCCCCAAATAAATACGGGATGAGGGAGGGGATGGCAGTGCCCTGCCAAGATAAAGGGTGAGCGGTGACACAGTCTGAGCTGGCTCCTGCTGCCTCAACAAGGCCTCGGGATCTGCCCCCAGGATTTGCCTCTGGAATTCCCACAATGCCACGACATGTTGGATTTGCCTCATCCAGGGGATGCCTGGTCTCTGAGCAGAGAGGTGACTTGGGCACTTCCAGCTACTGTCCTACGTCACGTTCTCACCTCCACTGGCTTCTGAATGGTTTGCTTGGATAAACCATGCTCTGGCTGCTTTATCAGCTTCAGCCCCAGATGACCTGGAGCAGATCCAGTGTCCTCCCCAAGACAGGAACTGCCAAAAATCCCAAGTGCTGGCACTGGCACCACCATGCTTTTTTTTTTTTTTTAATTTTTCCTAGTTTAACACATTTTAGGCGTTTGTGTCCAGTGCATTGGGCAGACCCCGGGTTTGGATGAGGACAGAGCATCCTCCTTCCCACAAAGGCACCTGGAGCATCCTCCATTTCCAGCACCGAGCTCTAAGCCTCAGGACAGCTGCAGGTTTGTCCATGGACGGCGTCATTCTCATGTCCCCCACACCCTCCCCAGGGCCACCCACGGTGCTGTGACAAATCACACCAACCACGGTTACACCGACGGCAATTCCTGAACATCCAACCCTGCCCACGACATCCAGCTCTGCCCTCAGCCCCTGCCAATAATCCTCGGGACAAAAGACCCCGAGGGCAGCTCCCGCCCCCGCCTGTAATTCCTCCCCTTCACCCTAATCCCCGGCCCTTCTGTCGCAGCGGCCAAATCCAATTATCCGTGCAAGGATCGCGCTCCACCCGCGTTCAAATGAATCCGCGGGAGCGCTCGGGATGGGAGGGGTGGGATGGCAACGCTGGGGGTGGAGGAGCCATCCCTGCCTTGAGAGGGGTTCATTCCCCAAAAAAGGCCTTCTGAGAGCAGGGAGTTGTGTCTGGGCAAGGAGTGAGGGAGAGGACACCATGCTTTACTCAGGGCTGAGGGCTGACTGGGACTCTTCAGCTGAGGGTGGTTGTTTTTTCCCAGTTTCCCAGTCAGCTTGGTTGTGGTACCAGCTTCCAAGGCCCCACTCCAAACACCCACGTGAGCCCCACTCAGCCTCCAAGACTTAATATCCACTTGCTCAGGGTTTGCCAGGAGCCTCTGAGATCTGGTTCACGTCTGCTTGCAGAGGAAGATGCTCTGGTCCCTGGGACTCCTGGCATGGAGGATGGCTGGGGATTGGAAGGATGTTCTCCAACCTGGCCACACTCCCAAGGGTCCCAATTTTTTTTCCTATGATCTTGTTTGCCAAGAAGAAAAAAAGACTCAGCATGGAGGTAGCACAAATTCAGGATGGTCCCAGTGAACCCCCACTGGGACCAGAGCGCAGCCAAAGAAAAATCCAACAATTTGGATTTGCAGCCTTTGCCAGGCTGAACTCAAGCTGCAATTGGGATGTGAAACCAGATAATTTTGGGATAGTGATGCTCCTGGGACAGAAAGGTGGAGGGGGACAAGGGGAACTGGAGGGTGCAAAGGCAGCAGAACAATGAGGAAGGGCTTTGGTGGGGGCATGGAGGATGTGCCAGGGAGATGCTGCTTTCCTGGGCACAGATTGGGAAAAAGGTGAATTAAAAAATGATGGTTGGCCCCAGGAGCTGCAGAAGGGCCAGGCCATGCCTTGAATGAGGAGAGACACGTGGGAACAGAGGCTGAGCCCAAGGGGACGAGGTCCAGCCGGCCAGGGGACGGCTGCAGGCAGCACAATGACCACTGGCAGCTGCTCCCAGACCTGAGCTAATGTTTAGCTTTGGACTTTGCCAAACTGTCCAAGGGGCAGAGCAGCAGGAGGAGGAGGGTGAGTGACCCAAGGGGGGCTGAGGGCAGCTGCAAGCTTGGCCAGTGCCCAGGGTTGTGATTCCTGCACAAGCTCTGGCTCAGAGGGAGCCACTTCTGGGTGTAGTTTCTGCTGGTTTGGTCCTGGTTCAGCAGGACATTCCCTGACAAGGCCTTGCTGAGCTCTTCCCTTTAGCTCAGCTCTTCCTGATGTATTTTATTCCCAACACACTGGGCTCCAGACAGCATTTGCAAGGGCTGCACTGAGGGGACACTGTTGTGGATGGGCTGAGGAGCGTGGTGGCATCGCTGACAAGGCTGCAAACGTGTCCCCAGTGCTGGCCCAGGGCTGAGCACGTCCCATTGGCCTGGATAACCCACTCTGGCAGGTGCCTCATCTCTATTTAAACCCCTTCTCCTGGGATGTAATTAAGGACGTGTCTATTAATTGCTGTGTCACACCAGCACGGATCGTCCCTGCCACCACTGGTGCTCCCTGGGCAGCTCCCACTGGACCATTGCCAAGTGTCTCCTCTCCATGCCCAGCACCTCTACCCTGCAGCATCCCAAACCTTCACATTTTGAGTTCCACCTTCCCAGGCAATTTTGCACAGCAACACTCTCCAATCCCAGATTATTCTAATGACACTGTGGAAGAGCTAAAAATAGCAGAAAGGCATTTTCTGCCTCTCCCCCACCAGCCTCTGCCAGAGCGTGGGGACGGCACCAGCAGTGGGAGCCTCCGAGGTGTTTGCAGGGAGCGTTTGGAGAGTATCACACCTCCTCTTTCCCTTCCCAGCCCTGGATCTTTAAATATCTGGCCCAAATCCACACAAGCCTGTAGCTGCTTAACTCCTTCCTTGCACTCTGATCCAAAGGAAATCGGGGATCTGGATGGGATGGAGGACATGGGGTGGTGGGTGCAAAACACTCCCGAGTGTGCAAAACCTGCAGGAGTGACTCAGCCATGCTGTGGCTGGTGGGATCCTCTTGGCTTCTGGCTGGACCTCCTGGCTCCAGTGGGGACCTTCCAGCTCCTGTGGGATTCACAGAGCCCACCTGCCCCATCCCACTTGACTTCCTCTCCTGCCAGGGCTCTTGGATGTCTCAGGGTCCTGCAAGTGCCAGAAAACGCTGTGGGAAGCAACATCTGAATCCACGCTGCTATCCCTAAAATGCACATCCCAAAAAAGGGATGTACTCACCCAAAAATGCTCTACTCCCAAAAAAAGTGACATCCTGCCCCAAAACCAGCCATGCTGGATTTAGCACCTGAACACACTCAGCAGGGTGAAGCAGCAGCCTAAGGGCAGATATTCCAGGTTATTTCTGGTTTGTTTTTTTTAAATTGAAGGCATTGTATGGGATCCTGCACTCAGCAAGGGCAGCTGGAGCTTGGGAATCCACAGGGAAGTGTGGACAACATTCCTCCACACATCCCCGCCAGCCCTCAGAACCCACCAGGCGTCAGCTGGGTCAGGCTGGCACTGTTGGGCTGGGCAGGGGCAGCAAAACCCACAGAAACTGCCACCAACTCCAGACTGGATTCCCAGAGCCTGCACCGGGAACGGGCCCGTGCACCTCTCTGGGAACCGGTGCTGGCATGAGGGCACGGATACACAGGGGGCAGGGAGCAGCCAGGGAGGGATCCCGCCCCAGCACGGCCACAGCGGCACCGTTTGCCCTCTCGGGACGCAGAGATCCCGACGGAGGGGATGAAGCTCCTGCTCCAAGGATATCGGGCCGGGATCGTGCTGATGCTGAGCCGCAGGATGGGCTTCGAGGGCCGGGCAGAGCGGGAAGAGAAGCGGCGAGCGCTGCCGCCCGGGGGGAAGAGGAACGCCGTGAGCCGGCGGCCGCCACACGCCAGGGATTGCGCTGGAGCGGAGCAGAGACGGATGAGTCAGAGGATTCGGGCACAATGGGAAGCGCGGGCTCAGCAGGGCCGGGACACGCCGGGACAGGGACGTGCCGGGATGGGGCCTCAAGGCTGCCAGCGCTGCATCACCCTGAGCAAATCCTCCTCCAGGGCACAGGCGGAACACAGGCAAGAATGTGGCTTTCCCCCGCCTGGTCGCAGGGAGAGGAAGGAAATGGGTGAACTGTGGGCAGCGCGCATGGAGAGGGCTCTGCCACGCGTCCTGCCCGTCCTGCTGGCAGCTGGACACGGGGCTGTCCCGCACTTCCCAGTGGCGCTGGCAGGGTACCAGGGACCACAGCAGCCCCGCTGCTTCCCCACGGCACCCCCACTTCCCTCCTGCCCACTGCTGCCTTCTCACTTCCGCAGCCTTTCCCGTTTTATAGATTTCCTTTTTTTATAAACCCCCAAGAAGCAAATCCAGCAGCACAAGAGGAATAAAGAAACGGCACGCCAAAGTAGGAGCCCTGTTTCACCTCCTGATCTGTCACCCCAGTAAGCCCTCGGCTGCTCCCACATTCCTCACGGGAGCTGGTGAGGGCAGGAATAATTGGCACAGGATAATGACAGGGCTGAAGATGGAGGTGCTGCCTGGGCACGAGGTCCCACAGCTCACAGGGATGGGAGAAACCTCCCACAGCAAACCCAGGGTGGACTCAGACATCCATCCCACAGGAGAATTTGGGAAAAATCCTCCAAAAATGTCCCCACAGGCCAAAACAATTTGACAGAACTTCAGCCACCGCTTTCTCTGCTCATTGTGATCTTCCACTTCACGTGGGGTGCTGGCTGGAAGCTGCTGACCCTCAGAGGACGACACTAAACTTGGACACAAACGTGCACCACCATCACCCTGGAGGGCCTGGTCACTCCCTGGGCTCGGACTCAGGGCTGGAAACCACAGCTCTGGCTGCCCACGAGTGCAGGAACAGGAGCTCCAGGGCCTCTGTGCTGCACAAACCTCATGGTTTGCATGGCCTCAGAACAGAAACTTTCTTTTTTTCTGTTTCAGGATGTGAAAGGAGACCACAAGACTGCAGTCCCACGGCTTCCCCAGCCCGGGATGACAGGACACTGCACCAGCAGCAAGCAGATCAAGCTGCCACCATTTCAGGAGGGGAAGGCTGGGATCCCTCTCCTGGCATCCCACACACTGCACACATCGTGCTGGGAACACGTGCTGGGCCAAGGAGCCACATCCACACCAGCACTGCCACCAAGGAATGCCCCCATGCCCCAGGTCAGGCTGCCAAAACACCTGGGGTTTGAAATCATGAAATCCCTGAATGGTTTGGGGTGGAAGGGACCTCAAAGGCCAATCTGCTCCACCCCTGCCATGGGCAGGGACACCTTCCACTATCCCAGGTGGATCCACAAGCCCCAATGTCCAACCTGGCCTTGGACACTGCCAGGGATCCAGGGGCAGCCACAGCTTCTCTGGGCACCCTGTGCCAGGGCCTGCCCACCCTCACAGCCAAAAATTTCTCCCTAATATCCAGTGTAACTCTGTCCTCTGGCAGTGGGAAGCCATTCCCCCTGGCCCAGGCCCTCCCTGCACTGCCCATGAGGTAGGGGCAGGGATGGGAGAGCCCCCAGATGTGACCTCCTGCCACTGAGCTGGTGAGTGACTGCCACCCTGTCATTGTCCCTGTGCTGTCTGCCCCTTGGCTGGGGCTCAGGAAACGGCACAACAGCAGCAGCAGGCACAGAATCCACCCAAGATTAACAGAGCTGTTTGCCCATGGACCAGCAGCCCACTGCAGCTGGGAGGAGCAGGAGCAGATCCACAGGAATAAAAACCCTTTTCCTCCATGCTGCAGGCAAGAAGTGTCATGTTCTAGGAGAATCCATTTGTCCAGGACTACATGCCATGGAAAGTGATTACACAGCTGGGGAGGACACTTTCCCAAGTGAAGCCAGCAGCCCTGTGGGATGTGTAGGGGCAGGTCCTGCCCCACACAGTCCCAGGGGCCCTGCAGCAGCACTGGGAATCCCTCATGGATGGCTGGATCTGGACACCAGCACTCTTTGTGGCAGCTACCCTGCATCTCCTGCTTGTCCTAGAAAAGGGGAAAACACCCATGGAGCACCATGGGTGCTGCAGTTTGTGACTGACACCATGACAAGAAGCCATCAGTGATGGATGTGGCTGGAGCTGAGCTGGCATCCCTGTGTGCTCCCTCCTGGACTGCGTGCCCTCGATCCGAGTGGAACTGGAACAGCCCCACTGGCTGTCACAGCCAGGAGTGAGCAGCCCAGCAAAGCCCCAGAGGCACCCCGGGATGGTGGCACGGCCACTGCTGTCACCAGAGGCACCCTCCAGGGCTGGCCAGCACAGGAGCACCACGGCTCTCCCAGGACAATCCCGTGTGACCTCCACACCCACAGCCCACGCAGTTTCCCATGGCTTGAGCTGGCTGAAACCATGCCAGAAAATTATCACAATTTAAGCATGACTTTAGGCAAACGCCTCAAACTCCCAAATGTCTCTGCCTGTGACACCAAACCAGCTCCCACAGCAGCAGCACAGGGTTTCCTGCTCTCTCTTGTGAGGATGTAACCAAATCCCATCAAGGTGAGGAACAGGGAGGGGACCCAGCCGGGATGTGGTGGATTTGGTGCTGCTGGTTCCCACCACAGCCAGCCTGGAGGCAGAGCCCAGGGATGAGCTCTCTTATGTGCAGAGCTGGGACAGATTTGGGCTGGCATGGCAGGAGGGACTGCCAGGGACAGGAGTTCTGCAGAGCAGCTGCTGGGCCCCAGAGGCCAGGCAGAGCCTGACTGTCACAGCCAGACTTCTCCAAAGAGCCCCTGTGTTTAATGGAAGTGGCACCAAAACATTCTCTCTCCAAGGAATCAGGACAAATCCAACTGGGACAAACAGGACAGGTGAGAGAACAGAGAGGCTGACAAGAAGCAGGATCACCACCTCCCTCACATCCCATTTTCCATGAGGGCTCCACACCCTCTTCTAGTCCAGAGCAGGCAGCCACCAGCCTCTCTAGACACTGAGCCCCATCAGGATCCTATCCCCTTCCCAAAAGCCCTTTTTTCTCCCCAAAAAGCAGCTGTTTCACGTGGTGGCTCTGGGGACAGGCAGCCCCTCCGTGCTGCCCTGGTTAGCAGCAGTTTCCTTTCCTCTCCACAGCTGCAGAGCAGCAGTTGGGTTTTACATCCCCCTCGCCGGCTGCAGCTGGTGACAGGAGGTGATGCAGGGGGTGACACCACCCAGCCCCCTCCCACGAGGTCCCTGTCACCCAGGGACAGTCACAACCTGAGTGATGCAGGCCCAAAGCTGAGGGTGTGGCAGAGCAGCAGCCAGCAGGGAAGAAAAAGCACAACTTCCTCCTTTTTTCTTCTGCGGAAGAGATCGGAGCCCTGTGCAAAAGGAAGTGCTCATACCACTGTAGATAAAACAGTTATTCCATCAGCTCCAAACCCTTGGGAAAGGCTGGCTGCTCCCCTCTGCATCACCCCCACCAACAAGCAGGGTGCCAGAGTGTCCCAGTGTGACACCAACCCTTTGCGCTTTGGGACATCATCCCCACCACTGCTGGGATTTGGGGATCTTCTCCTCATTTTTATGGAATAAGAGATTCCACCCAGGAAGCCACGTTGGTGTAAACATTCCAGTAAATCCCTTCCTGCAGGCCACTGGGTAATTAAGGAGCTCTTTTCATAACAAGGTAACAAATAACACGTGTGGTTTGCCAAATTAAGTTCTCGCCTTCGCCAATCATCACCGCCACGCTCGGCAAGCCAGGACAGAGTTTGAGGATGTGGGAAGTTTGCAAGGAATTCTCTTACTGGAGATAAAGGGAGCCTGAACTCGGGGCAGGTGCAGGAAACTCCTGGGAGCCTGCAAACGAAGCTCTTCCCAACCCACCAGTATTTTGGAAAAATTCAGCCACAGTAACTCATGCCTCTGTCACAGACCCAACTTCCACAGCTGCTTCCACCACAGAAAAGTGAGAACTCCTGCAAAATTCCTCCTCTGAGCCACCACCATGCTCCAAGAGGCAAAAAACACTGGCAGCCACAAGGAACCTGCTCACCAGAACAACCTGGAGGTGTCAAACTTGAACACTGCAGATCTTTACACCGGAAAAGCACAGGTGAAAACAGAAGGCAGAAGGATTCTGCACAGGCGCCTGTTAGCTGTGCAGGAACCACCAGCACCACAGCCCCAGCTCCTGGAACGACCTCAATGGAGGGAATGAACCTCCCAGGAGCTCTGGGAATGACACAGGAACCAGAGGAGGAATGAACAAGCCACCATGTGAA
>VYXF01010855.1:39384-66170 GCA_013397295.1 Polioptila caerulea | reverse complement strand
AAGAGAGCCACTCTTGGCTTTTTGTGTCTTAAAAATATGTGTTCACAAAAGGCGTAGCCACCCCCAGTTGGCTCAATTATGTGTCAGTATTGAAGACTGGCTACTGACTGGTTCTCTGCTACATCCACAAGGTTCCAAACAGGAAATTACTCCACATTAAAAATTGAATCAATGCCAAACTAGGACACTTAACTTGAATTGGACTGGGCACCTGAAAATTATTATCAACTTCCCTCTTTTTCTATGAGAACTTGGAAAAGCGTTTTTCTTGTTGCAAAGTGGGTCTGCTAGCAAAATCTGAAAACTAAGTTGTTTGGAAAAAACTCCCCAACACAATTCCCTTTATATCTTATATAGGAATACTTTTGAATAATTATAGACTAAAACATCTTAGTCATGGAAGTGGCATCCATCTAAGGATAGTGGAAATTATGTTTTTTTTATGTTCAAACACAACACTGCTATCATAATTTTGATGGTGGAGATGTTATTTACATGTCTAAATATGCAGAGCAACAACCATCCACCTCCGACCGCCCTGCCAACCCCCATCCATATTTAGTCAAATCCTTTATTACTTTGTTTTGTCCAATTTTTTTTTATTCTCATGACAAGACAAGTAATCAAATGGTCTAACACATTTTTTAATTTGGAAAGGAATGCATTGAAACCTCAATATTAATATTGTTGTTTGACTATAAAAAACTTTTGTATTGCTAAAAGGCTTCCATTTCTGTTTTCAGTTTTTCCACTTGAAATCTGTCACCTCCACATCCAGGTACTGTTCTGGGGCAGCTGATAATCCTTGGAATTTCAAGTGATGCTATTGCTGTGGCTTTGTCAGTCATTGTTATGATTAACCCAAAGAAATGAATACTTTCAGTATCCAAGGCATCCTGTCTGCCCACAGTCTTCTTTCTGCGTTGCTTTATAGTTTCAGATTCTCACAATGCTCCTAGCTTCTCCTTCACCCTTCTATCTGTAGAGTTCTAGGCTGTTCCATACTACAAAAATAAAATATTTATTAAGAAAAAAACAGTAATTTTAACATCCAGTCTATATTAAACAATAATAAATACATTTAAGGTCTAGCAACCATGTCGTACACAACAGTTGTACCTGGTTAAACATCAGTCCCAGCTGTGCCATGAAACAAAGACCAACAGAAAAATTGAGTGTCAATAGAAGGTGTTATTCTATGAAGGGAAAAGTGCCAGGGTATTTCTTGTTTGGATTGGATGTTATTTCAATTCCAATTATCTTGCTGCAGAGGAGGAGAACCCCAGGAGAAGCTTTAAATTGGAAGGCCTTTGCTACTTCCCATATGACCCCTTCCTATCCCTTTTATTTTGCAAGATGACCTTGAATTGAATATATCCCATTACAGAGGACTGGGAATACAGCTTTGTGTGTACCGACCTTCATCCACTTTCATTTATGAACAAGATTATTTGTATATTGATTTATAGAAAGGGAAATGAAAGAAGTTGAAATATTAAACTGTCTCACTTTCATAAATGCTGATGAAGGAGAAATAATAGAAATGGCTATTCTCTTATTTTGACAATAACATTTTCTCTTTTCTTAATGGGCTCAGCAGACTAGAATTTATTTAGATTTATGTCAAAGAAATCATGGTACTAAGATTTTTAACTCTCAGTGGAGTGAAATGATCAGTCAAATTTATATTGTTCTGAGAATGTGTATTTCATGCAATATGTTTTGAAAATATTTTAGGTGAATAATATTTGCTGCTGTGTGAGGTGAAAGAACAACTTTTTACTAGATAAGTATGTAATTGAGAAAAATGATTTCTTATATATTTCATAATGAAGGAGAAAATTATCGCTCTCTATATATAGGCAATTATATATAAAATTTTATCTCCAGAGAGATTTGAAAAATCTATATTTTTTCTATCTTAATGTTTATATTGTAAATGAATCTTGTTCTTACCTCAGAACCTGAATGTGGCGTTAAGCCACAGAATCCATGCAGACCTATAGCCTTCAGTTTTTGTTCCGTTCTGGTACGTGAATGAATTTTGTAGAGAGAGTATGATATTTTATTTATACAGCTCTCACAGCATTAAATTTTTGTTTTCCTCTTAAATTCTTGGTGTCTGAATGTTTTCAGACTTGAAGAGTAAACATTGTGCATTTTGTTTCCAAATTAGTTTCCTAGCATCTAACACACTTTTATAGTTTTTTTGTTTGTAAAGTCTTTATCAAGATTGAATTTATTTTTCTTACATGATTTTAGATACATGCACACTAACATTGACCTCTGTATATAGACTTCACCATTATGCTTAAAATAAGCAGCAGTGTATTTTTAATTTCATTGTTTAGAAGCTTAGTTACATAAATTTAATTTTAAATAGTAGGTGTTCCCTTTCTAAATGTAATCTTAGTCAGCTTCCTCAGAGTCTTCCTTTCATTTGGTATAAAACTCATTGTTGAGACTGTAGATAAAAAGAAGCCTTGAGAATGATCATGAGGGTGCTGGCTACCTGGATCAGTCTCCTGATCAGTTTATGCCTGAAACTGGCTATTGAACCAGAATAAGGTTACAACTGACCTCATAGTTATTGCTTCCTCCAAATTTACATTTTGACTTACAAAAAAATATCAATATGATTAGGCAGCTGCTCACATTGTTGTAGCCTCTTCTAATGTCATGTCCAAAAGATGTGGAGCAACTTTGGAAAATTTGTAATATAATCTGTGAAGAGAAGAATTAGTTTTGAGTTTCATTATATCTGTACACTGAGTGTGAAGGTATCTTCTAATAATGCTGTCTATGTAAGACTTCTACTAAAGAAAACATCATTTGGAATTAGTTGTGTGAGCAGCTTTCTCCACAGCATGTGTGTTCTGATAACATCACTGAGAATTATATAGCAAGGGAGCCCTTTTGGTGAAAATATGCCTCAGTTTCAGCTCTTTGTCTTCAGTCCTGGTTTAGCTTTGCTTCAGATTCAGACATAGTAAGATTAAAAGAGCTCAAATTTTCTGGTAAAATCTGTAATTTAGATTTTAATACTGTAGTATTTTTATGTGGAGTCCCGAAATTTAATCCTTTCAACTTTGTTTGGATAGGATGTAGTTTTCTATGAGCAAAAAATATTGTTATTTTCTGTGCTCTTTATTTTTAGACATGAAGTTTACAGAAAAAGGACACATTTTGTACATCTTATTTCTATCAGTGTACATATATATATATATGGGATTTTTTCCCATACAAATCCCACTAATTGCCTTGTTTTCTTCATTCAGCTACTTACCTACAATTCAGACCAAAACTGCTTCTATACTAAGGTAATATTTAAATATTTCAAGCATATGAACCAAAAAAATTCTGGAAAAGCTAAAGAAAATATGTCTATTTTACACTTTTTCTTGTTGATGAAGTTAACGATGTTGAAACAAACAATGAAACTTTTTTTTACTGTTTTCTACAACATGAAGAAAAGTCAATATCAAATATATTTTAAAGAAAAAAATACAAAATCAATCTTGCATTGAGTTATCAAAAGATAATTATGTAGACTAGATCCTTTTTTTCCCTTAGCCATCACATTCCAGTGGGAATAAAATCTCTTTACATAAAGAGTTTTATGTAAAATACTTTCATTTCTTGTACTTTGTAGATCAAATTTTTGCATTCAAATATATAATGTATGCAACACAAAACCCATCTATTTCTCTCTGAAATAATTTAGTATTTCCTACATATTTTTTTCCTATTTTAGGCGTGAAAAAATGGCCATTAATTGAACAGACTGTGAAAAGTTTTTCTCGGGTTTTGAAATTTTCCACTCGACTAAAATCACCCTGACTATGAGAGTCATGACCATGTTTATGCCAGCTCTTGCTCTCTCCTGGATTAAATGAGATAGGAAGTATTTTCCCTGAAGAGATGAATTCAAATCTAAGGACTCAAGTAGAGTAATCTATTTTCCTACATTAAGAGAGTTCAGATTTGAACTCTGTGCAGCAGATACTAGATATTGAAGATGGGAAAGGGAAGAGGAGAAAAGGAACAGAGGTAAACACCAGATGGTAATGTCTTGTTGGATGCTTAAGTTTAAATATCAGGCTGACATCTTTTTACTATGTTAAGTGAGGCAAATTTGGTAGAAGGGCAGACTCACAAATGAAACTGATGGAGTCTAATAGTTTGTCACATCAATAGATTTCCTAATTGAACCAGCAAGGACCTCAGATGCATACTGACTGAAGATTTGATCATAAGGGCAACTTATTCTCTATTTTTTGCTGTTATCCAAAAAGAGCATACAAAAACCCTGTTGCACGGATGCAGGGATCTAGCAGAATAGTTATACAGTAAATGATTTTTGAATGGAAAATTTTGCTTACGCAATTTATATTTTCATTGTTTAGTTTATATAGAGTCTTATCCTTTAGATAAAATATTTCAGTATTAAAATATTCCTTGATGGCAAAATCATTGACATTACAGGTTCATATACACAAGATATATTTTTATTTGCTTGACTTTTTCTGCTGTTGGTTCTTTTTTNTTTTTTTTTTTTTTTTTTTTTTGACCTGAAGCATTGTATCACTTGGGATAAGATATCTCTACTAAATTTTGTTAAATACAACTATGATAGCTATTTGTACAAAGCCCACAACACAAGTTGTATCTGAAGTCTGTGCTAAAGCACGGTATTTGTGCTGATTTTTGTCACAGGAACAAACAGGTAAGGATTGTAACTTCTCCCAAAGATGTTTGTTTGGCTGAAACATTTTTTTCACCCTGTAATTCAAATGTGAATTGGAGTATAATTAGCTGTGAGATTTGTTTCAAACTAGAAAACAGGCAGTTAATTTGTGTAGCCAACTCCGAACTAAATACAAACAAAATGTTCCAGTTCCTAGGTTGAATTTCCAGCCCACACTAGTCCATATATCATCATAGATATGCAATTAGTCATTAGGATAACTCAGATATGTCTACAGAAGTGGTATTCAAAGATCTGAACTGTTAGATAAACGTCATTAATTATATTGACCTTCAATAGATGTAATAACTGTGAAGCTAAAATTATGATCAGTTTATGTGTATCTTTTTCTTGGAATATGGAAAAGTGTAAAATAGATTATATTAATGGTGTATGGCATGCATGTATAAACATAAAGTTACTTGATGAATTTCTAAAGGAACTAAAACTAATACAGTGTGGGTTGAAAGTTGATAAATGACAATAAAACCAAAGCTATTGCTGTGTACAGATATCATTTGTCAATGTTTTACTGTATTGATGGACAAAATTTATAGCTGATGATTGGTTTGGTGAAGTGAAGGAGAGAAATATGTTGGTACTATTCATAAACATCTTGATGTGTTCCAATATGGAACTTGTTCTGGAATTCAATAAATCAGAATAGAACACGCAGGAATTAATACACCTTCCAATGTCTTTGACAGTGAAACAGAACTATGCAAATAAAAAGGGGTCATAGCAGAGCAAGGTAAACCTGTTAAAAAATGAAAAATATTTTTCAGTCAGGATTATTTTTGGAAGTTATGAGAAAGACTACTTCTCAGGACTTTGCTCAAAAATTTTATTGTTTTTCTTGAACACAGCTGAACAGTAGCTTTTATTTTAATACTAGAGTATAAATAGCCTAAGTATGAAGGAACTGTGATTATAATATTTTGATTAAAATTTCATGGTTATGGTCAAGATGAAAATAAAAACCTATGCTCCAGTTTCTCTGATCAGTTTATTTTGGATATTTATTTCTCCCAGAAAAATTTCACTTATTTCAAAGGGAGAACAATCTTTGGGAAACTGTGTAGTATTTAGATGCTGTATAAAAAATAGCCAGTCAATTACTTGCCAATATTTTAATATGCTCTTAGTAATTCTGTTGAACTTTATTTAATTAGTAAGTTTGCATTTCATTAACATTTGAGTGTTAGATTGATCTATCTAATAGAGGTATCTCACTCTTCCCCATCTCCTGAGACAATAGGAATTTCACTGAGTCTTGAAAAGGAACAATAATTGTTCTCTTTAAATTTTTCTTTATAATCACCAAGAGGTTTTCAGTGATCCTATCTTAATCCTTTTGTAGTTGTCATGTACAGATCTCCAAAAATAGTTGCAGCCTTTTTGTGCTTCTTTAAGAAACAAAATGAGCAGCTATATTCTGAGATGTTTTGTCATGGTTCCTCTAACAGCAGAGAGGAAAAGCATTTAAATGTTCAAAACAACCATTCCTTTCTCCCTCACTGCTTTCCACTCTTTTTCCCTTCTCCCATCCCTCATTAAAATCCAACACTGTCAACCTTTTTAGCTGGAGGTTAGAGGCTATGTGTTAGCCACAGGTGAAATATGATCCAAAGCGAATCTTGCAGTCCAGGTTTATTACACCCTTTCACGACTATCAGTCATGATGAATGGCACTAGAATAATTTGTTTCGAAATATAGTCATGATTGTACATAGTTGACACTATTTTCAATTGTTGTGAAAATCTTTGTAATGGTAACAGGTTTATGACATTTCATATTTGCTGAGATAACTGTAAAAACTGTTATATAGTCCTTGAAAGATAATAGGAAACAGAATTACCTTTAATTCTGTTAGCTTTTTGAAATTTCGTTTGCCAGTGACAATTTTTCATTATTAAGGCTTTAGTAATCTGCAAGCAAATACAGACAAAAACAGGCAAAAAAATGCAGAATATTGAAAAGGCTAAAGTAATATGTGAAGACTGCAGATACTGTAATTTCTCTTCAATTTTAAAATTTAGGTTTCAGATCCCATGACTGAGGCTATGCTCCTGTGAGTGTTTTATTTGTATCTAAAGCCATGTATCAGGCTATCTTATCTGAGAAAAATAGTATTTTTTTTGTCTTGATGCCCTTTTTCTTTGCTTTCTTTCCCACGCACATGGTGTTTTGAGAAGCAACAGTGGATGATAAATTCATAGTTTAGATATAGCGACATTCAAAAGAGCCAGAGGTGGCTTAATGTAGTAATGAACTCCTTTAAGGCCTTTTACCTCCAACATATATTCACATATGAGTGATAATCTCAATTTGTCAGGGCTGCAGTACTTTGTTGATCCATTCCTGTAAAGAATATTTATGACTTCTGTGAATTGTTAGGATATGTCTGAGTGCAGTCCAATATCAAACAAAAAACGGATTGTAACATTTTTACAATCTTTATATTGATAATGTTGAAGCCAAGACTGTCCTTTTTTGGAATATCAAATCCCTCCTGTTTCTTGTATATTTTTTTCATTTTCTCTTTTTTCCCCCCTTATATTTCAAGATTTCTTTCTGTTCTGTTTCAAGATCTAGTACTACAGTCAGAATTCTAGAATTTTAAGTCACTATGCATATCATGAATGGAATTATGGCCTACTAAGTTGATATTGGTCATAATTTTCCATGCTTTCATAACATCACACCTTCATGTCTGACACTTGTTGGCACACTGTTTGATAGTAGGGACCCAGGGAATACAGAACAGAATGTAGCTCATCACCATTCCTAAAGTTAGATTTTATTTATCAGTGTGAAATGAGGTCTGCTTTAGAAAATGGCAGCAGTGCTCTGCTGAAGACATAATTAATGTCTGTGCTAAAATCTCTAGGGGATGAGTGTTACTATCTGAGTACTAGATGCTGACTTGTTCATGATATTTATTGGTCTTCTGTCTTTCATTTGCTTTTGGTAACTAGGACTTCTATTGTGCAGCTGCGAGATAATTTGGAGAGTTGTTGATTTACCTTGGTCTTTTGTAACAGAAATTTATTGTGAGCCATTTTATTGCTTTTGCTTGCTCAAGTGGAATACAGATAATGCAATCTTGTAAAGTACTTGGTTTCAATTCCTAGTCTTTGTCATAAGTCACTAGAACTGTGAGACTTTGTGGGGTTTTTATTGGTTGGAGTTTTTTTAAGGATTTGTTCAGCCTTCTATATTACAAGCATAATGTTATCTAAATATATAATTTTGATGATAGTGTTGCTATATGATAAAGGTTTAATGGGAATGAAGGGGGGAGGAAAAGAGAATTCGCGTGTGGAATCTTGCAAACTCATTGTCTGTCATGTTCCTGGTTTGGTTGCCAGGATAAATTTTCTGTTTTCTATTGCTGAGTGTTTTAGACATGAAAGAAGTGAATAATTGTGATTTCAAACACAGATAAGGAATCAAGAAATATATTTCTTATCTTTTTACTTTTCTTTGTCTGCAGTTGATCAATGCCACCATGTGATCACATGAACTGTAACAGGATTTAAATCGAGTTTGCAGAACTGGACACCATCCTGAAAGACTGAATTAAATTACATGGAAAAAAGAAAGAATCAAAACAAAAAGAAGAGAAAAGAAGAGATTTCTCAGACTTTATAATTTGACTTAAAAAGTCAATATTCCCTATCCATTTTTTGTTGGACAGGCCTCAGGATATTAGTAAAAAACTTACTATTCTTCTTATTAAAGCAATATTACATTTTCAATTGATCAACACTGTGAATATTTCCCTAAAAACTAAGTAGATATTGAAACAATTTATTTTGTATTGGCTATCAGAAAGATTGACAAATTGAATGTCATTAGTTAGTGGGAATAGTTGGAAACCCAATGCCTGTTTAGACATTCCTAATGATTTTCAGAGATCAGATTTTTCACTAAACATGCAAAGTGTTGTGCATTATAACAGGTTCTTACCTACATAGCTACTTTGAGTAGTAGTCCAGTTTTATTCTGCAATGAAAAATAGATATTAGGCATACAGTAAACTGTCCTGAATACAAAAGTAAGTACTCATTGTTAGCATAAAAAAAAAAAAAAAAAAATTAATTTGTACCTGAAATTAACTATTCTAGTAGACATTGACAGAATTTTAACCTAAAATTACATTTGGGATGTGGAAGAGCTTCAAAATCCATTTCTTATTTGGGCTAAAACTGCACATGGCTTCACAGCTCCACTGGAGCTGTGTTGGGTAGTCTGATGATATCCACTTCAGCAGGAAACTTATTGTGTCTTATCGTGAATTCTTCTGAGAGGCTCTTAGGCCTGTGACGCTCCTTACATTCCTTATAACAGCAAGTCTCAAAGCATTAAAAAAATAACTTTGTTAGGGACTCTATCTCTGTGATGGATGACACCACCTTGTTCTTGATGCTCATAAAATCACAAGAAAAGCATTTTGAGTCACAAGATTTATCGTTTAACTCACAAGATCTTTTGCCGGTGTGTAAAAAGAAGATGTGAGCATAAAAATTTCTTTATTAAGGATATAGTCCAGCAAAGTTGGTAAACAGACATTTAACTTAAAGCAGCTGGTTAGCTCTACTGATGTTAATTGAGCTTTCTTACATAATCGGATATTCAGCTATTAGGTGAAGGACTTAAGGACTTAACTGCACTGCTACATCTTTTATGTATTCCTCTTGTCTAATTTCTGCACTAGAATGAGAATGTAATTGGGATGAAAGTCAGTCATTTTCCTGTCAATTAAAAATTCAAATTAGAGTCATAAGAATGCAGGAAGTGGTCCTTGATACACCATCTATTTTAGTTTCACATGCAAAATACTCACCAGAGTGCCTGACCCAACCTGACTTCAGCCATGCTACCTCAAGCAGAAGGAACTCCTTTACCCTGGAAGAGATCCCTCCCCTCCTTGCTCCCCTTGCTCCCTTGGGAAATGACATGAGGTGGTATGGAATCATCTCTGGGTCCTGACTATGCCTCCTCTTGGATACTACAAAAATTAACAGAACCAAGTCTCTTCTCTCTGGCCAGAACCAAGACAGTCAAATCCTTTGCTCACAGCGGTTGAATAAATAAAATGCCCCTGTATCTATTGCATATAATTTTGGACAGAGACATAAATCAATAAGAAATTCATAAATCTTTATTACTAACTGCAAATATTATTCTGTGCTTTCATTTTGGTCACATTTTTGATGATGATTTAGTTGGAGGATGGAATACTTCAATGGCTGTTACCTGGCAAGAACAAGAGGCATTTTTACTTGAGTGCACATAAATTATCTCACAGCTCTATCATTTTTCATAATTTTTACTCTTAACATAATTGTATTGTTGTCAAGATTTTTAGACTAATAATGAAAAAAACCCTCATTTCTAATTATTTAAATTAATCTCTCTGTCCCTTTTATATACAATATATCTGAAAACTCATAAATAGTTCTCATATGGTTTAATAGGACTTACTCCACAGTTGGATAGTAATACAATTATTACTTAGATTTAAATTTTATCCATGCCTATGAAGCGTTATGGAAAATAGTGAGTCAAAATTGTTAACTGCTAACATCCATGGATTAATTTTATGACAGTTTTACAGTTCTGTTTGCTTTAAAATAAATTAAACAGTATAAAGTACAAAGAAGAACTGCAGTACTTTAAACTGTTTTGAAGAAGAGCTCAAAACGTGGATTTGGCTTGATTATGGCTGAGGACTGTCATTTCTGTATTCTTACTAGCATCCTTTTCCTCTGGCTCCTCTGCCCATGGAGGAGGCTGCAGCAGGCAGCAGAAGGGATTCTGTAACACCATGGTGGTCTCCTGTTCTTCTAAGATGGAGCAGCCTCCCTTGCCCTCACTGGCCATCCCTAGTAGGTGTTGCCTCCAAGACTGGCTCCTGTACCTGGCCCAAAGGAGAGGCAGCAGTACTGCCAGCAAGGAGCAAGTGGCCCTGGGACACTGCATTCCCATCCCCTCTCTAGTCATGTTGGATCAGGTTGGGATGGAAGCACACAGAGCAGGGAAATGGGAGAAAGGCAGTGCTGCAGTGCTAGACTGAACTAGCAGCAGGAGTGCAGAAAAGGCCATAACTGATCAGAAAAATGTAAATACATGTATATGAAAAAGGTCCTTCCCCACCTCCACCTTCCCAATTGACCCAGAATTTGTGAGAAGGGATTTAGGAAATGTAAGAGCCCTGTTTTGTACATGCATCCCAAACAACAAAGGAAAACACATTTTTAAGTATGTCTTAACTAGTACATTGGAAATTTCAGCAGCATCCTCTAGGGTTTATAGATTCCTTAACAAAACAGTACAAAATTTGAAAATAAATCATGAGAGTACTGAATATACAAAAGACTTTCTCTGCTGTCTGTAAGAAGCAACTGGAAACCAAATGGGAATAAAAAAGAGCCTTCTTTGGTTTTTCAACCTTTCCTTTGAAGTGTCATTATTGATTATTTGCTACTGGAATTATTCAGGGCAGTGTTCTTTATTGTCCCTTGGGTGTACACATGTTTAATTGTTTCAATTACATTTACAAATTACCATTTAGAATTCTTTTTCAGGATTCACTCCTTTTTTCAGATTCTTGTCTCACATACCTCTGATGACATAGTTATTTTCTTTGAACTGTTCTTGCTCTCAATAAACCAAAGATATTTTTTGTCTATTAAAATTCAACAATAAAAATATTAAAATAAAAATACTAGTAAGAATTTAACTCTCACTTGGTACACCCTTCACTTTATCCAGAATCCTAAATGCCTTAATGCACATTTCTCTGAACAATTGCTCTTCTATGAACTATCTTTGCTCAAAGCAAGTGTTTTTCATTGCTGAAAAGTTGTTTTAATAGTGCTGAGACTGCCCTTTCCTAAGTAGTCAGTAAAATGACATGAGCTGGTAAAGTACCTCTCAGCAGCAGATTCCCTGAAATCTTCTATTTAAATTAATCCCAGTGCAACTTTCAATGTTCTTGATCATTCTGTCTTTTAGGGCAAGTCTATTCTACAGTTAAGATAGTTCTGCTAATTAATGATGTGGATTTAAAGAGCATTAAATTCTTGTATGGAAGTCTTTTCACTTCCCTCAAAGTGATGAAGCTAAAGCAGATTAACACTACCTGTCTTTTGAATAAAATAATCAAGGAGGTATTTAGTGCATTTTATATTCATATCTTTAGTTACAACAGATTAAGTTTCTTTAGAAAAAAACCCAATGTATTTGTAAATTCTAAACTTTAAGCACATTATGACTTCCATAACTAACCATTTTTCTATTACATTTAATTAGAAAGTGTTCCTAAACTGCATTCTCTATTTTATCAGTTTTTTTTCCAGAGGGATATCAAGATGCTGCCAGCAACCTCACTTTATGTGAACAATGAACTATTCTATTCTTCTTTCCTGAACTTATTTAATTTTTCCTAAAATGTTTCATATCAAAAAGAAATAAAATTCAGGCAATGATGAGATCAGAGAAATGTAGATGAAGAGTGTAGTATAGTGGCACAAAGAAATTGCAGTAGCCCAAGGGGTGAATACTACTACAAATAAAAGGAAAAAAAAATGAGGCAATTTTAATTAAAATCAAAAGTACAGACAATGTCAAGACAAAGATTATATTCACTATCACTTTTTATTATGTTACCCTTGTAATGTAGGATTTTATTATAGAATAATGCATTTAACATATAATGTCATTTTTGTCTGAAAGCAAACTAACAGAAAATATTGTAGTGATGCATTAAATTAAAAAAAAAAAATCTTCCTTATTTCTTTTAAAAATGTTAGTTCTCAACCTCAGATATATTTCTTACTGATGACTGGAGATTTTTTACAGATATGTGTAAAAGCCTGAAAAGTATAACAAAATCAAAGAGTAAATGGAAATGCAAGCACCTTTTCCAATGAAAATGGAAGAATGGAAGTAGGCACTAAGATAGGACAGAGAAAGGACAGAAAGGAAGCTGCAGTACTGACATGATTTTTCTGAAATATTTGTTATTGGATAGAAAGTTCTAGAGATGTATTGCCACATATTAGCTTTGGAAATAGGTATGTTTCTCTGGAGAGAAAAAAATATTATGCATTTAAACTGATATTGACACTTCTATGTTTTTTCCTGTTTCTTTTTTTTTTCCCCTCCCTTGTTCATTCCTAAAGTTTAAACATGTTTTAAACTTTTTCTGATCATGTTCCAAAGTAAAGGGAATACCAGTATTAATGGTTACATTGCTAATTTTCCTAATAATAATAATATCATGGTCCCCTTTAAAAGGTGAAGATGATGGATAGACATAGTATCAGAGTGGTTTCAGAAGTTTCTGCTGCAATGGCTTTCCTGAAAGGGTAGGACCACATTTTATGAATTGTTCATATACTGCTGTCTCTGTGGGGTTTTTGTGTTCTCACTCTCCTTGTTCTTCCTTTCCAGATGAAACCAGCATTGCTTTTTCTAGATTCTCAAAAGGATTTTATGTAATTCAGAGCAGTACATTCATAGAGAAAAGTGGAGGAATAATGCTTCTAAGAATCCCAATTTTCAATCTGGTCAAGTATGAACAATTTAAGTTTCATTGAAATTCAAGGGGCAAGGAGAAGTAACAAGATACTACAGAATGAGTTTCCGGGGACAAGAGTGGTCTTCTGCACAACAAATAATTTGCATAACCAGTTTCATTTTGTGGCTATAATAATAATAATAATTATAAGCAGGTACCTTTAGTTAGTTTAATTAAATTGAGGTAATACAACATTGTATGGGACCAATGTCATTTGGTGAAAGTTATCCAGTACTTATAGCTTATTCATATATTGATAGTAAATTCAGAGTGTGCTGATTGTGAAAGCTTTAAAGCTGAATAGAACCGAAGAAACTAATTTTATTCCAAAACTCTTCTATAATTGTTCATGCTAGAATGCTGAGTGAAATCTCTTTCCTTCCCCATCTATTTATTTTTCATGGAAGCCTAAAACTGGCCCTCTGTGACCATGAAGACTGTTCTTTTTAAATTCTAATGTAGTCCTATTCTTATGTATTGAATTATGGACCCATCAGATCAGCACCCATGGAGTGAAGAATTTAAGATGATTAGAATTCTTAATTATTTGCTCCACAGTGTAAGTTCTACTATGGCTCATTTTTATAGAAAAATGCTTCTGATGCTCAGCAAATGCCCTACTGTTGTATTTTAATGAACTGAGTTTTAACTTCATATAGTTTTAAAAAGTCTACCACACCTCCCCTCCAGAATTTTTAATGGAATAAAGAAGGAATGAGGGTTAAAATTTTAGCGTTCTTGTCTGAATTCTAGAATTACTTCTCTAAGGGGACTAAATATTAAGGACACATTTCACTCATTTACAGTTGGTAAAAAGGGTGCATTATTAAGTGCTCTAAGCACTTCCACTAAGCTAGTTTTCTATCATAAAGGGCACATTGGTGAGCTGTTTTATTGAAAAAGTATAGATTTTACAGTATTTGATTTTTCTCCTTTTCAAAAAAAATGCAGAGTAATGCTTAATTTGAGGACCAAAAATAGCTTTTATTTATCAATTATTTTTCCACTTTTTTTCACTTTTATGTGTATTAAAAGTATAAAAAAGGTGATTATATATATGTACATGAGGTTTTCTATGCATAAATATATAAAATATATTATATAACCAAGTAATAGATTTATTTTTTAAATTTAATGTGTGTATTATGTAATTATAATATACAAAAGAATATTCAAAGTAGACTAAATGGCATCAGATTTTCTTTTTTCATTCATTTCAGTTTTCCTATGTTAATTAATCTTCTTTTTTCCCAGGTTAAAGTTTGTACTAAAAAAATAAATTTAAAAAAGTTTTTATTTAAAAAACCTCATTCCCTGAATTACTGAATCTACTTTCCCTCATTTATGGCAATACAATCCTAGAGTTCACTGATTTGCCTCAATGAATAGAAAAATTGACTAAAGCAATTGAGAACAAAATTTCTTACCCTAACCTTCCTAGAAGTCAGTTTAATTTTCCAGTGTTAGGAATTTTATGGCCCACATATACTTTAACAGTTAAAAATATTCAATTAAGTGTATTTCAGTGACTGTGATTTTACTTTCATTCAATTATCCTTCCCTTCACAGTTTCTCCCCCCACCCACTCCACTTCAAGATCTAATCTATAAAAGTACTGCTAATCTGTAATCAGAAGGTACTGCTGCACCTGTTGGCTCACAGTTCATGCAGGTTGTCAAATGTTGGGTTCGTGATCAAGTTAGGTGCTCAGTGCTTCTAGGAGAAGAAATCATTTGCTGCTATAAATAAAAGCTGAATTAGGCATTCCTCTCTGCCCACAAGACTTACGCTTTTGTCCAGCCTACACACAGTTTTCAGTGATCAGCTCATGTAATAACAGCATTAGGAAAGTGTAAAAATAAATATGATGTCTTTTGTGCAACTTGATTTTTGCTGTTCAGCACTGTAAAGCCGTTGGGGAGCTAAATATTAAATAGGGAGAAGTGAGCTGGCAATGCTAAAAAGTTAAATAGGGGAAAATCAGACCCTTCAGAAAAAATCTGCAGAGCCTCTGGAATTCTCGAATTAACTGTTTCAAAACTGAATAACGAAATAGATTCTAGGTAGAAAGTCCAGTATGACTCTTGAAAGTAAAGAATATTATTTGAAACACTGATATGTCTTTGTGTAGGTGTCTTTGTGAAAGCAAAAGGCTCTATTCAGTTTTTTATTGTGGTGTGTTAACTCCAGCCAGCACCTATGCAACCACCCAGTCACGCCCCACTTCTGCCACAGCAGGATGGAGGGGAGGATCAGAAGGGGAAAAGCTGAAAACTTGTGGGTTGTGTTAAAAACAGTTTAACAGGCAAAGCAAAGCTGTGAATGTAAGCCAAGCAAAATAGGAATTTCCTTCCTCCTTCCCACCAGCAGGCAGATGTCTAGACATTTTTTGGAAGTCAGGGGCTTAGTATGGGCCACTGTTACTTGGGAAGAATAGTGTCATAATTACTAATGAGCACCTCTTTGGGTTTTGTTGAAATACCTACTTATAAATCCATCTACTGCAGCATGAGACTAAAGAGTTGATTTGAACACAGCTAAAATCTGGACACCTAAATTTCAGATTTTTATGTGAGTCCTCTTAAAGATGTTAAATATCTGCTTCTAGAAATTTTATGTGAGAAATTATATTGACTATAAAAAGAATATATCACCACATAATTCACAGAAGAAAGGAGCAGAAACAAGAAAAAGGGAAGATTACACTTAAACAAACCAAATAAAAAAGTTTAAGCGTGTAAATAAAAAGATTAGACATATATTTTCCTCATTTTATTTGCAAGATGTAAAATGAATCTCACAAATGTTACCAGGTTTTTTCCTCTATTTTCTCAAATCTTTTCTAATTGGCCAATTCAAGCACAGTTCAGAATCAAAAATGCCATACATTAGTGGGTTGTTTTTTTTTAATAGTGCTTATTTTGAGGAATGGGGTTTGTAAGTTACACAAGTGAAAATTTTAGATGTCCAGATGCAGACAGAATAATAGAAGCCCTAGAATAATAACCTCAATTTATTATTAATCTATTTTTTTCACTAATCTGGATTTTATTTAACCTTTTTTGTACTGTCTTCTTTGGTTTTTTATTCACATAATTTCTTTTGCCTTCTGTTTCCTAAACATGTCTCATTATAAATGATTTGCTGTCTCTATCCATTTTTTTAATTCTTTTTTTTGGTTAAGTGTATATTAGTTTCCTGTATCTATTTTTGTTTCCATATTTATTAAAATTGTTGTTTTTTTTCCAGTTTAAATGGTCTCTAGCTATTTTTCCTTTTAATCTCTTCTCCCTCCAATATCTTTGGCTATGTTTTTTCATTTCTCTGTCTTTCATTCTTCTTTCCACATACAGGTCACATACACATTTATAGAGATAATATATCTTTTTTTTCTCCTGGAGACAGTCTCTGTTTTTCCCATTTTCTGTTCAGATGTGTTGTTCTGTGATTGCTCTTTTCACTAATGAATAGATCATGAGATTGTATGTTGAAAGTATTCAAATTCCAGTGACTCTTTTTCAGTCTTGTACATACTGAATACTAAATTGATTCAGGTCTTGCTCTCAAATTCAAGCTCCAGTGGGATTCTTCAGCTGCAAAATAAAGAACAGAACCTGATGGAACAGCCAGCTGAGATCTGAAATACAAAGAGGTAACCTTTGCAGACAGCCTATTTTAATAGATATCTTGAAATATTTTTCTGTGATTTTTTAAAGGAATGGCATGCTCATCACAGTTCTACAGCTTAATATCTTGATGCAGTAAGATAAAAAGAGACACAGGATAGCCAGCTATCTATTACTTTGTCAAAAGGAACTTTTCAAAAAGACAAAATGTCTGAACTCTATGGAAGTCTACTTTCAGCTTTACTTTTAAAAGATAAGATCAAGCATCTGCCAAAATACATTATTCACAGTGAAAAATTTCACTGGTTCTGTACCCGAGATACCTTGAGGTCTGTATCTTCTGGCAGTATTACTGCAGCAACAGAACTGACAAGAGGGAGGGATAATTTACAGTCATTGGGAACAGCTCTTCCCTGACGATGGGCAAGCTTCTGAAACCGAACTTGTATACTGGAAAATTGAGAGAATTACCTATACATGTTTTATCTCAAAGGACAGCAGAGACTGCAGTGAATATTTTTCTTTCTCTGATTTTGCTATCTGCTGACATGACTTATTTAGTTTATTGTTCTTTCTTTAAAAAAGAAACAAATGAAAAAACCCATGCAAAAATCCCATCTAAAACCAAAATCCAATTCCCACTTAAAAAATTAAAATCATTAAAAAATAAAATCACTCTCTTTTACATCTTATAATATCTTCAATAAGCATAAATTCACCTTTTTGCTTTTCAGTGTAGAAAAAATTCAGTGAGATGGAATAGATCTCCAACTCTGTCTAAAGTCGAATTTAACTCTTGGTTGTGGTGTGTTGCTGTGAGTCACTCACAAGGACAACACACGACACGCATTCTCGAGAAGGCTAAAAGAGATTTATTATTTATCTGATTCCATGTTATATAGTATTTTCATATAGACCAGGGATTGGAGGAGAAGTTGGACACCTTTCCCATTCCATTGGTCAAGACAACTGCCTATCAGTTGTTTTCCACTCCCAGAGAAAGGAATTTCCTACAACCTCGTCTTAAACATGTTCTAATTATAGCACCCGTGTATGGGAAAACGAGCTAAGAGCTACAAAACATTGAGTTAGAAAGTGCATCAGGAAAACTTGGAAGAATTAGGGCGACAGTGGTGGATTTTCAAAATTTAAGAAACAGGCAATGTAAGTTTCCTCCTGCTCTTATCACCTGCGTGAGGTATCATCTAAGACCCTAAACTTTTCATGAATTTGTAGAGGAATCTAGAGACTGAAAAAAAATAACTACAACAAATCCTTAACCATTTGGGGAAGAGTTAGCCATTGAATTCTTCCCAGGTTCTTCTTGAAAGGTCTGACAGTTCTGGAATCCTAGGCTGATCAGACAGCTGAGGTCATACTCCTTAAATTTTAATGCTTTGAAAATTGTTTCTGGTACTTCATTCTCATTGGCTATCGTCAGATTTTGTTTTTTCAAGAAACATTGCTTAAATATTGTTGCTTTATGTTAAATAGACATCAATTGCAGTGTTGAATTTGCTTAGGTAATCTCTATATGTCGATTATAATTGAGGACAAAATCAACTTTTGTGCCACATTCTATACCAAGGTTCTCCAAAATACGGATGATTTCTATCCTAAGTATTTTTATCTGAAATGAAATCGAAGGTGAAACAAACCTTCACACAGAGTGAGCACAGTTAACACTCTAATGGAGCCACCCTGTGAATATATGAAGCAGGTAGGATGGAAAATTCATCCAGTAAGTAACCTTAATATTACTGAATAATATTCATATGAGCTTTTTGCCGCTGAGTGATGCACTTATACTTTGACAAAATAATCTTTTTCTTTAAGATAACAACATTTTTCATTGCTTAAAAAAAATAAAAATCCCAAACATCATGGCATAGATTTTGGAATAAGGACTCAGTGCTAATTACGGACTTGAGTGTGCTTTCCCTAGTGACTAATGTGTGATTCCTTACATTTTTTTCCACATTAATTAGTATTTACATATCTTGTCTTTCTTTTGGTGAACAAATATTCTCTTAGTAAGAATTGAAATTGACAGCCTATATGTTATAGAATGCAATGTTCATTTTATGGAAGACACATTGTAGGTTTAAACATTTTGTAGGTATCCTACAATCATATATTATAGTGTAAATTGTGCTCAGGAATATAATTTTCCTCACACGAAGGTTGCTAGGCAACAACACTCACAATATTTTTGTTGACTACAAACTTAGCTCTGTGTGTTCTCTGAAAGAGAATGCATTTTCATTTTTCTTTTTAGGAGAAGATATATATTAATTTTAATCTCCTTGGAAAAAGATATAATAATAATAATTAGACATAACTGACAGATATTTAGCCAAATTTCTTCACTTAAGGTACACTGCCTTTACCCCATAACAGTGCTACAAGACCATTATTAGTGCAGAAAGGGCTTGGTATCAGGAAAATTCACCTTAAGTTTATGAGAAAAAATTTATTATATGTTTGACTGTTCATGCAATTTGATCTTTCTAAAATGCTTTGGTCATCTAGTGTGGTGGAAGAGAAAAAGCAGCTTTGGATTAGAGTATGGCTATCTGTTATGGAAAAACATGTTGAAAAATGTGTAGGTAAAATCACCCAGACACACATAGCTTTTATAATTACCTCCACCCAGTCTCCCTGAACTTGAATGCTTTGCGGATCACCAAATCCAGAACTGACCCCAAACTCTACCCCAGCTCTGTATGTGACCTTTAACAAGAGTTAGATCTTGCCTCAGCGTGGAACTGACTTTGCCTTCAAAATCCTCTGGCTGCCCCTTGCAGACACATTATTACACCATATTACAGGATAGGATATTTAGAGACTAGCTGACACTACAGACACATTTTAAGATACATCATTTAATGTAAAAGATTATCTTTTTAGTTATCAAATGATTTTGTGCAATGTTTTTTCTTAACCATAGGAGTAACTACCTATAATAGCTGATTTTTGTGTTTTTTGCTTTTGTTTTGTTTATTATTTTTGTGTTTTTTGGTTTTGTTTTTTTTTTTTTAAGTATACCTTGAAAACACTTCGGTTTAGGCATTTTGAAGCAAAATTTGGTTTGATACTTTCTGGATGTATAGTTTCAGACTAACACATGTGGGAGTATTATGATAAATTTGTCAGTAGATGATTTAAAAGTAGAAATGTTAATGTACTGTTAATGCCATGAAATATTCATACACTGTAACTAAATATCGTATAAAGGAATAAAATGTACTAAAACATATTAATATTATAGACAACTTAAATACAAATAGTGCTCCCTAGGTTTTAAGAAACTACTAATTCAAGCAAATTGAATGAATTCTTTATGAATTGTTTTCTAAGTAGAGCACGAAAACATTTTTCACCAGTTTAGTTCTACAATAATTAAAATGTTTTCAGGTTTTAGGGCTTTTTGTTGTATATATGGAATATTAGATACCTGTGTATGGCAAGTTTAATACTTCTTCAATAAAGCATTTATGTTTAATGTATATGTAAATAAAAAACTATATAATTCTAGAATGTTTACTTGCATACCATAATACATAAATTTTATGGTATGAGTGAAGCCATGCAAAAAATCATATCCAGAATCCTATGGCAAGAGTAGAACGAAGCAAGAATATACTGCTTTATTGAAATTTTGAGGAAAACAGAGTTATGTTTTGTAAAAAGTTAACACTTAATATCTCATGAGTATGAGCAGAAGTATTTCAAATTACTTTGAAAAAGATTAGCTTGGATGAGACACAGGAATAAAGCAGGAAACTGAGGCATATTTACAATCGGTAGAATTAAGAAATTAGTACTAATATTTTTGGAAATGTATAGGGATTATATTTAAGGTACTGCTTGTTGTTGGAGATGAAGATAAAAGAAACATAAATATAAGGCAAACTTTTTCATCTGGCTAGATAAAAATAATATTTAATGCGTTAGAGCCACAGATCACTTGCAAGAGTAAATTTTACATTTCTTTATGGATATTTCAAAGGTTGCATGAAATGAAGTTTATCTTCTGATCCATATCAATTTGTAAAGGTAGGCAATTCAGCTTGCTTTACAAAAGATATTCTTATGAAGCATGACAAAATCCAATTTACCAGTAAAATCCATGTAAATTAAAACCAAAGTATAATCTTCATACGATTCACTACTTGTACCATAATGATGAAATGAGATCAGATATCTATACTCTACATTTTTGTACCCTGATTATTTTCAACCATATTCAGATGAAATTTTCCTCAATGCAAAAATGATAAAAAGGTCACAGTATTTTGTTTTTTCTCTGCCAAATTGTTCAAGCATAAAACTGTACTAGTGTACATTTGATAGATTTGCCTGAAAACTGCTGGTGTTTGTGTATCTGACCGGTGACATGACTATACAAACCTTCCTCGGGGAGGGAATTCGCCTTTCTCCCTTCTCTCAATTTTCACTCTAAAATAGTTTTAGAAAAAGTACACATTATTATAAGACATTCTGGGATGCTTTAAAATAATATCTTTTTTTTTTTTTAATAATATCAACTTATAGAATCATAGAATGATTGGAAGGGACCTTAAAGATCATCTAGTTCTAACCGAGGCCATGGGCAGAGACACCTTACACAGGTCGCTCAGAGTCCCATCCAACTTGGCCTTGAACACTGCCAGGGATGAGCCATCCATACCTTTTCTGGACAACCTGTTCCAGTTACTCATTACTCTCATAGTAAAGAATTTCTTCCTTATATCTAATCTAACCTTAATGTCTTTAAGTCTAAAGGCTTTCCCTCTTGTCCTGTCCTTAAACACCCTTGTAAAAAGTTCCTCTCCAGTTCTCTTGTAATTCCCAGAGTCTTCACTTCTCCTGTCAGAGCAACGTCAACTCTCTCAGTTTTGTTTCATAGGAGAAGTGCTCCAGCCTGCTGATTATCTTCATGGCCATTCTCTGGACTCGGTACAGCAGGTCCATATGCTTCTTACATTGGGGATCCCAGAGCTGGACACAGTATTCCAGGTGGGATCTCGTGAGGTTGGAGTAGGGGTGAGGAATCGCCTTCAAAAGCACCTGCTTGCTGCTTTTCATGCAGGGCACGATACAATTGGCTTTCTGGGCTGCAAGAGCACATGGCCATGCCACACTGAACTTCTTGTCAGCCAACACCACCAAGTCCTTCTTGGCTGGGCTGCTGTCAATCCGTTGTTTGCCTAGCCTATATTTGTGCTTTGTGTTTCCCCAAACCTCTTCGCAGACCTTGCTCTTAGCCTTGTGGAAACTCCTGAGGTTCATACCGATCCAGACCCAAAGGCTCTGAAGGTCCCTCTGGATGTCCTCCCTTCCCTCCAGTATGTCAACTGCATCACACAGCTTGGTATCATCAACAACTGTGACCTGATTTTACAGAAGATTTGAGGACACACAATTTCTAGTAAAAGAAGAGGAGCTGAAAATCAGCACAGGTCCACCATGCAGCTGGTCAGTTATCAGTTTATGATGTGATATTTTCTGTAAAGGTTCATACTTATGTCAAAGTTTTGACAAAAATTCAGTTCTGATCCACCAAAATATTTAACTGAGCATTGAAATCTGTAGTCAAGTAAAACATTCAAGTTTGGCCTGCTAAAGTTTTTTATATTTACTCAAAATGTTTGTAAGAAATTTTAGCTAGTGTTTGAAACTATCACCATTTGCCTACTCAAAATGAAGTAAAAAAAGAATAAACTGATTTCATTTAAGTAGACTATTTCTAGACGACTAAGAACATATTGAAATACAAAACTGTTTATGCTTAGAATGGACCCTTGAAACTTCTGCCTAAATCAAATTCTATGTTGGAGCTTTCAAAAGGTTTTCAAAACCACTAATTCCTATCAGACACTCATTACTGAATTCCTGTGTGCAAGTTTAAAAATTTGCTCTGATCATGCTCAATTAGAAAGAGGAATTTGCAGTAATTACTTACAGTAAGAACATACTTATTTACTTAAGACATAAAAAAAAATTCCAAATGATGCTGTTAGAACACATTAGATATAGGAGTGAAAGTTTTTTTTAAGAAGGCAGAAGTACTCATTCTGTTTTATGATAAGACAGCAAAAAAAAAAAAGCAATCATATTTATTCTGGTGAATGTTTGAATGAAGTGATGTTTTCTTCTCTAAATTTCAATATTTTCATAAAATTACAAAGGAAATAAAAATCATAGTATGCCACTGCAAATGTATTAACATAATAATTCCCCAATTAGTCCCTTTTTTGGAATTGCTAAGCAGTTTAAAATTTGAATCTGCATGTCAGCTAAAGTCAGGAGGAAAATGTAATGGAAAATGTAATTAAAAAAAAAGAAAAGAAAGGTACACTGATATTCATATACCCACACTTTTGATATAGATTTCTTGTTGGGTACATCAGTGAAAAGGATCTTAATTGTTTATTGATTTAATTGAGGAAGTCAATTACCTGTTTTGATAGAATCAGATTAAGGAGTTCAATCAACAACTGGTCCAGATTGAGTTTTTCAGTTAGAGTGTCTTGTAAGTATGAGAGTGTTTCTGACAAGGGTTAACTCATCATGAGATAACTTTCCAGTTGTAAAAGCCCTCTTAAAACTGAACTATCTTTTCATCTGCGACTCTGCTCACTAAATAAATTTTTAAGTGATTGGACTGAATTTATATCACTTCTTACAGAAGTACTAAACATTGTTCTTTAAATCATCTCGCTGATTTCAATATTAGGGAAAAAAAAAGCAGAATTTAGATCATGAAAAGTCACACAAATGGAAAAAAAAAAATAAATTGTTTGAATCTCAGAATAGATTCCCATTGAATTTTCACAGATTTTTTTTTACCTCAATTGTGAAAGTGCTTAGCTCTGCATAAACTAATATACTGTTTGCAGTACAATCCTGGCTACGTTAACCCTTTTGGAAGGTTATGTAATAGTTTAGGAACTTGTTTTTATACACTGTTTTGGGTGGATAAATGTACATCTCCAAAAAAATGTGTTTTTCCTTAGGAAATGCCTACTTGCACAGTGTTGAGAAATAAATTCTTTGTATCTACAACTATCAATTTGACGTATCATAATTAAAAATAATGAGACTTGAGACATAAATTTTCTGCAACTCGGTTCATCATTAGCAAATTAATAACTAGTTTGGTGATTTAATTGTGTTTTCTTGTAAGTAGAATCCATTTTTAATGATCATATAGTGATCAAGCACCTGATTAGCCAGCCATTACCTGAGGAAAAGCGGAGGTGGCGGGGACAGCCAACGTCAGCCACAGCCTGGTATGAGCCAGAGGAGAGCACAGTCATGGCAGACAGCACCAGAAGTCAGGCCAGTTCAGATTGGCCAGGCCAGGGATGGGCACGGGCATGCCTGCAACACGGCTCCAGCCAAGGCAAAGTGCTGGGTACCTAAGGCATAGGACAAGGGTCCCCAGCTCAACTTCCTCACAGGGATATCTCCCAGCAGCCTGATTCATGGTGGCTCAGCTATGCTATTAGTGAAGTTGGCCTTGAGCATGGGCAGCTGTAGCCCAGGTGGGTAAAAGATGCAGAGATATGACCTACTCAAGGCCCTAAAAATAACAGCTTCTAGTACTTTTCTTCACTGCCATGACTTTCTTTCTTTGCTGATGACTCAAAGAAAGCAGAAAATATATTTTCTTGAGTGACATGCAATGTGTGGAATGCCTCACTGATTGTTTAACTGATATTCTGTGTACACTGGGGTGCAGATTATGTACATTTCTCTTACAAAAAAATTCTTCGCTGGAGAAAATTGTATTTATTTGGGTTTGAAAACTCAAGGAGGAAATCAGTTTTGTTAGTTGTGCTTTGTCTGAATGTGCTCACATAACCCCAATTGTTAAGTAGCCAGATATAAGTTTAACAAAAGAACCATTTAATTACTCCTTAAATGCATGCTGAATTGCATTTTGGAGATTATAAACCAGGCTAATTTAAATCACCTCTCAGCAGTTTGCGTCAGAAGAATAATAAACTACGTTTCTCCAATGAGTGATAAATCAAAGGATTTGGTAAAGCCTTTCATTTAATGTCCCATCTAATATTTGTTTCCATCAGTCAATGCAGAATAAATCCTCTTTTTCAATTTACCAGCACTTAAAATCTATTACTTTTCCTAGCAAGGAGTGATAACCTCCAAAAAGGGAATACACAGTTTGTTCTTAGTTATTTTTATTCTAACCTTATTTCATGGGTGTTAAATTATCCAAAGAGCATGAGAAACAAGAGAATGATTGTTTTTTGTGTTTAACTCTACTCCCTGTGACAACATAAATATAATCTCACCTGTTTTAATGACAAGATTAGTTTATTTTGAAATGTGTTTAGAAAGAGGGGAGAACCCAAAAATACTAAGACTTAAGATGAGTAAATCCTATGAATGTTTATTTATAAATATGCATTTTCCTAGCATACCTGTAGGAGGAAGTTACTTTACTAATGATTTAACCCTAGATAGGAAAAATTACAGTTTTTGTTCTCCTCTAGAGGCAATTTTAATGTAAAATTTGATGCTAGTTCTAGAATTAATATTGTCAGACTGTTGTTTATGTAAAAACTGATTGTGAATTTTAAAGAAAATGCAAGAGAAGATCTCTGCCTCTTTTCTCATGTTCACATTGCCAACCAATTTCTTTTTGTGCATTATTTAGATTTGAAATTTGTTTAATTTTGATAAGTCCTGGTTAAAGAGAAAAAGTTATTTTCTTGTCATCAGTATAATGGGTGAAGGTTAAAAAATTACATATTATATTGTCAATTTAATTCAATTAATTATAAAAATGAGCATGATGACTAATTATGTGTTGTGGTTTAGCATCAGCCAACAAACAAATCTCACTCAACCTCTCATCTGCTCTTCCACCAGAATGATCAAAGAGAGAACCAGAAGGATTAAAGGATGAAAAACTCCTGGGTTGAGATAAAGACAGTTTACTAGGGATAACAAAAACTACATACACAAGTAAAGCAAGACAAAGAATTCCTTCACCACTTGCCACAGGCAGGCAGGTGTTCAGCCATCTCCAAAAGAGCAGGGCCCCATCACACCTAACTTTCTTGGGAAGACAAATACAATTACTTCCAATGTCTACCCTTCTTGCTTCTTCACCCCACTTTATATGCTGAGCATGTCATACGACCTGGAATACCTCTTTGATCTGTTGGGGTCACCTGCCCCAATTGTGTACCCTCCCAACTCCTTGTTCACATCCAACCTCCTCTCTGTTAAGGAGGAATAAGGGGCATTAAAGAGTGCTGAGCCAAATACTGAGCCTTCAGGAATCCCACCAGTGGTCGTCCACTAACCAGACGCACAACAATTCACTGCCACTCTCTGGGCTGGTCATCCAGAGTTTTAATCCAGCAAAGGTTTCACCTGTTCAAGCCATGGGCTGCCAACTTCTCCAGGAGAAATCTGTGGGAGACTGTGTCAAAGGCTTTACTGTCCTGGTAGACAACATCCACAGAATTTTCCTCATCCACCAGATGAGTCACCTGGTCATAGAAGAACAGGTTGGTCAAGCAGGACCTGCCTTTCCTAAACTCATGCTGGCTGGGTTTGATCCTCTGTTTGTCCTGTACATGCTATGCAATTGCTCTCAAGATGATCTGTTTCATAATGTTCCTTGGCCCTGGAGTCAGACTGTAGTTCTCCAGATCCTCCTTGTGACCCTCCTTGTGGATGGACACCACACTGGCTGAGATCCAGTCAGCTGGGACACCCTCAGTTAACCAGGACTGTTGATAAATGATGGACAGTGGCTTTTTTAGGTGTTTCTCC